>JARHVA010001603.1:912500-1352500 GCA_037957365.1 Torreya grandis
ATAAATTGCTTGTATTTCGATTATGCCTTTCCTAATTTTTTTATTAATGAACCTAAAAAGATAAAAATAATTTAGAAGATAAGATATATTACAATAACTAGGAATTTGAATGTAAAAGGAAGAATCTAATTTAAAAAGTATACTTTCCATTTGTAGCAAATACTAATAGGATTAATATACTTAGTGTTTTAATATATTGTGTAGGTTTGAGTCTAAATAAAGAAATAAATAAAGGTGTTAATTAGCTTGTGAGTTTCTTGGATCAAGATTTGAGTCTTTAGATGTGCCTAGATGAGTTATTTAGCCTTTAGATGGTACCAAATGACACTATGTTCCACAACCTAATGGTCCTATCTGATTGATTCTTTCTTCTCTATTTTAGTATAGGCCAATACATTTACTTGTAATCCATCTCTATGTGTAATTTTTAGGAGTAGATTGTCTATGCAAATCTAGAAATTGTATGCACCCAATTTTTATATGGTGCAATATTCTTGACATGACATGTCTAATAATGATGTAATGACCTCATAATAATGATAAAAAGGAACTCTCTATCACCCATTCCAATTTTTTTTAACTCTCTTTTAGGTGCCTCAAATCCCCCTTTTTTTTTGGAATTTGTAGCTCCCCTTAGATTATTTTAAAAAATCTCTCATTAGTGATGGAACTGACCAGTTAGGTGATGGAACCACCTTATGGAGATACAATACACCCCGAGTGATGGGTTCATTCGGGAAGTTTTGTAAACTACCCTAACTAACCCATTATAAAATGGAGGTTCTTTTTTAAATGTATGGAAATTTCATAATCTGATAGGGTATTTTTTCCCCCAAGAGTAGTGGTTACATAGTTGCCCCTATAAATAAGGGTAGTTCCATCACTGTTGTCTCTCTTTCTAATTTTAGCTTCCAAGACTTATTTCTTGATGTATTTTACATGATTATTATCAAATTTCTTTCCCTTTCCACATTTATTTTACCTTCATGTTGTCCTATCTCACTCCCACTCTTCATTTTTTCTATTTTTAAACTCTTCCTAAGTTTAACTCCTAATTAAACTTAGTTAAACCCCTTCATGCAACCTCCATTTACCTTATACAAGTAATCCAAATTTTTATTGATTTTAGATATGAAATTTTCATTAGAGATTAATATTTTTGAAGCCTTTACATCCATAGACTACTAAAATTTATTTGGATATTTAATTTGATTTCTTTCATGTTTGAATACATAAGTCTAGACAAGGAGATCCATTTTTCTTACAACCACATCTTTGTAAATGATATATTCAACCAACCACAGTCAGTTGTTCTTTTTCAAGAGTTGTATCTATATTATTATTATTATCCCATTTTTTATATTCATGTATTCATCCTAATTGTTAGATAGTTCCATAAATATTCATTTGGGAAAAGGAGCAAGCACATTGATGACTATAGTACAATAAGTCTCTTACTTTCAACTGGTCTACATCACAATTAGGTTAGAGGTTATTAGTTTATATTTACTTATCATATTCAGTATATTATATTAAATTAGAATTCATTATTGTATTATATTAAATATTTATTTTGTAAAAAATAATTTTTAATAGGAAAAATGATTTTGATCTCTCTTATCCTTACACAAAAATAGTAATTAGTTTCTTTATTTACTTGTATTCTTTAAATAGTTTATTTCATTAAAAAAATTAGATATAAACCCTAGGTGAATGTTATATTATATACCATACATTTTCATCCATTGTAATAATCAATTTTCAATTTTGAAACAAGTTGTTTTCACTCACAAATAAATAACTAGTGAGTAGAAAAACCCTAGACAAACCTAGGTGAACAAGTGGTGTTATTGTGCTTCTGATTTTCCTTATTTTAAATGAATTAAGAACACTACTTTTTATTCATATAATTATATAAATAAAAATAAAAATCATTGATTTCTATTTCAAATACATTGATAATAGCTAGTGTGAAACACCTAGAAAGGTTAAAAACGTGTTCTTGGCTTGTTTGGGTGAAAAAAACTCTAAGATCCTCATCATATTATTGTTTGAAGATTAGATATTTTATTAAATCACCCGAATGTTAAGAAAACATAGTTTTCATATTATATACATTCACATATAAATTAAAAATTACAAAAACAAATTCATATAGCTTGTATATAGAAAAGTTAAAAGTTAACATTAGCATAGTTTAAAAAGATCTCTCTCAGTCTCTCTCTCTCTGTCTACATGTATTGAAAATTAGTTGGAAAATACAAAAATAAGTGTTTATTAATTTAATTTAAGTTTTATTATTTCTCTTTAATTTTAGTTATTTCATTTCAACAAGTAATTAGCTTTAATTTCAGTCAATTATTCTTAAAACAAATAAAAACAACAAAAACATCGCCAAAGCCTTTCTCAACCATGTAAGACTCTTAACTAAAAACTTGATTCTAAAAAATAACAAATTCATTAAAAATTTAAACTAGGGTAATTTTTAGTGTCTATTCTTTATTAATTCATGAATATTTTGGTTTTAGAAATTGGAATTGGGCTATTTTAAGGAGCAGTGAGTAACATGGACTCATCTAAATTATTTGGGTGTAAGTTAGTTTTATAGGTCAACTCACCTACTAATTAAAATAAATTTCATAAATATAAATATATTTTTCCTCTCCATTTAAAGTCAATATGATCTTATTCACAATTATATGTAAATATAAATCCACCCATATACTCATAATAGCTAGGATCTGTTCCTTGTGATTGATGGTTGAATTAGAAAGAATAGGATCATGCCTTTGAATTTGAAGGTATTTTTATTATTATTGATAAGTTATTACTAGATGGGAATTATGCCTAGATATATCATGTATTTATATAATTCATTGTGTGATTTATCATGCCATTGACATGTGAAATGTATGTGCTAAATCATAAGAAATATTTTAATTTTAAAAGTGATCGTTTCTTTGCAAATGAATAATTTTTTAGGTTTAGAAGAGTTCAAAATTTTTGAACTATTTTAGTTTATCGTTTTATGAATAAGGAAAAAATAAATAATCCAATGATATGAAGATATTCTACATATTATTTTGAGTAGGTTAAGCATGAAATAAGGAATTACTATAGGGGTTTGATAGAAAATCAAGATGATTAAGACCATGAAAAGAATGTAAGTGCGAGAGAAGGGTGAATAAGATCCATATGTATATGTACAAGTCATGAAAGATGAATCTAAGTCAAAAATGGCATTGCTAAGTGTCTAATACAAAATTTTAGTGTCTACATTCTCCTTTTTAATCTATTATTTAAAATGATATATTATACTAGAGTAAAAGGAAAAATAAATGTAGTTGAGTGTGTAACACATAGTTTGTATTTTGAAGTGGCTATGAATGCATAGTTTTATCCATACAAACTATAATGAATATGAAAAAAACAATTTACATTTATGAATTATGAATTATAATATGAAATTAAATCTTTGAAACTTAAATATCAAGTAAGGAATACGCCTAAAATTTGGTGAACCATGTTTCCCTTATGACATTACAGTAGAGATGGTGATTTATTTTGAAGCATTAGAGAATTTTTATTCCTTGTCTATGAACTTGGAGAGTTTTAGGGATGATTATGCCCAAAATTTATGTATTAATTCAAAGTCATGGTGTGGGAAGATAAATTATCCAACCCTAATTTAAAAGGGAGTAATGCCTAATCCATTAACCATCATTGAACCTCAACTATATTACTCAGTAATGAATCATTAACCCTAAGATTATAAGGTGGAAGCCACATAAGGGATCGCTTTGAATAATTCCTAGCTCACTAAGTGTCACTAAATCTCAGCCACATTACCTCAATGTACATGAATCAACTATTATAGGTAGATTTATATATTCAAGGGTGTTAATTTATAGGTTTCATTGATGCCAACAATATAAAATTATAATGGTGTGTATTCTCATTAAAAATGTCCATGCCCCATGATTTTATATAATCAGTGCCAACATGATATTTAATGGTAAGAATTTATATTATATTATATATTGAAATATGCACTTTTTGTTTTTGGAGACATAAATATATATGATATACCCATTAATATTCCCCCATTTGAGGTGAAGAATATAAAATTTGAATTAACCATCTCAAAAATAAAAGATTTAACCACATCATGTTATGTAAAAATATGTAATCATGTAAAATTTATATGCTAACATGTGGATATTATGTCATCATAGTAATGTATATATTATTAAAGCATATATGAAACATGTAACCTAAGGCATAAAAATTTCATGTATGTATGTGTGTGTGTGTGTGTGTGTGTGTATATATATATATATATATATATATATATATATATATATATATAAATATATATATATATATATATATATATATATATATATATATAATTAGCTATGTAGTAGTAACTATCCTTGATATAAGCCCTGAATAAGACTACACATTAAATGTGCATGATTTGAATCATGGAAGTTCACATAAATGGGGAGGAGCATGATATACATCATGAAACTTTAAAAATTTAAAAACACATCAATATTAGTAGATAATACTAGATTTATCCACTCATAAGAACAAAATACAACACAAAAAATAGAACTCAATGTCATACAAGTCTAAGGGCCACACATAAAGGAGAAAAAATATTACACAAAGTCAAGGGATACATACAATGGATAATAAAATGTTGCACACACAAGTCGAAGGGCCAAAAAATTTACACATTAAAATATCACTCATAACACCAATGGATAAATAAAATGTATAAAGAAATATCTCACATAATGTCAAAGGTAAACAAAAAATAGACAATAAAATTCCATACAAACAACACTAAGAGTCACATACAATGGATAATAAAATGTCATACTCAAGGCCAAGGCCACATATAATGAAGAATCACATCACATACAAGGACAAGTATCTCATACAATGGAAAATAAAATGTTACATACAAGTTTAAGGGTTTCATGTAATAGACAAGCAATGATTAAGATATTATGAAAGTAAAAAACATCAATGAAACATGTAACAAGTCAAACTAGTCTACACCATTGAAGTATGCCAATGACATAACATAACACATTAGCACATCCATGAAATGTAGAAATGTAATTAATATAATAAATGAATGTAAATAAACATGCAAAGGTCATAGAAATAGATAACATGCATCAATCTCACCTATGAAATAAGTTGCTCCAAACATTGTCATGGCCTCTTGGAATAAGAATGTCATGTATCTATGTATCCATTTATCATGTGTAACTTGTATGCCTACATCTCACTCATATATACCATGAAATAATTATGCATATGAAAAAATATATGTAACTACCAAAATTTTGATAAAACATAAACGAATAATGTAAATTATCAAGCATGTAATGCTTAATCATTATTATTTTTTGAATATTTTTTTCTATTTTTGAAATATTTTGAACAAATGATTATGTGATACCAATTAAAAAATATAAGCAAAGATCATGTGTTAAACTTGTATAAAACATGGAAAGGTCCAATATTTATTTGGGTTGTATGCACAACACAAAATATGGGTTTTCACCACTTGGTTTTGGATCTCAAGAATCAAATCCAAGGCACAAGCTGCAAGTAGTGACTCTCTTATGTAGTCAAGGTTGAATAAAAATGTTTAACCTATAATACATTAATATAAGTTAAACTAAATATGAAAACAAAATGAAAATATGGATATTCGCAATGACACTATGTTATAATAATCTGATCTCATGAAAAAAATCAAAAAGAGATGAAAGGGAAAGGGAAAAAATAAGGTTTTAGATTTCATCTTCGTAATTGTTTCACTCAAGTAACACTTTATAATATCTAATGAAAAATAACTAGAATTAATCAAATTTATCATTCACTCAAATATTAATTAATCTAAAATGAGATTCTAAGGATTGATAAAATTTAGCATTCACTCAAATGTTAAGAATTTGGATTAGTCCATATTTAGATAAAAGTGCATGTAACTATTTAAACTTCCTCAAGGTTACATACAAACTGAACATCACATATAATAGAAGATTTTCTTTAGTTCATTCATACACCAAGTTCACACTTTGAAGTGGATAGATGGAAATTATATAACATAAAATATGATGATACATTAGTTTGTATATGATTCTAACATATAACATGCAGGCAAGTTTTAATATTCATAATGCCATAGATTTATATTGAATCAAAACTAATTATGAGAGCCAACCAACATATTATATTACCCTCTTTGAAATAAAAACGTATATTTGTTTATTTGATCTTTCATTTCTTATTATTATTAGTTGGATATATATGTTCCATATTCCAATAATTAAATTAACATATATTGAAAATTATACAAAATATAAAAACTTGTGCATTTATCACATGTTGACATTTAGACAAAATATGTGTGAATTATACTTCAGACTTTTATACTAACATATTCACAAACTTAAATCATTACATCATATCAATAAAAATATATATTATTAGATTGCATGCATTCAACATATTATTTATATCAAAAATTGAGTTGATGATATATGTGTTTTACTTTGATGTAAAGAAGTTTTTGTCTTAGTTTCAATTAAAGTGTCATTTCCCAATTTTCACTTCTAGCACTACTTAGACTCCCTTTTGGGTTTTAAAATAAGTAATATACCAGCTAACATATTTTACATGTTTTGAATAGGATGGAATAAAAAATAATCCAACATTTATAGTTTTTCAACCTTCATAGTCCCACTTACAAATCTTTCTTCCCACAAAATTATTGTCGAGCTAAATAATACTCAAAATTGTGAAAACCACAATACCTTATTATAGTGGAGGTGACACTAACTACATGGATATAGGAGTATTAAAATGAAAATAATACATATTCACTAATGATTTTTTGGAATTCTGTTTTGTTCAAGGATCCTACTATTAGAGTAAGATGTTGTAGTTCTGGACCTTGAGTCGCCTTCTTCAAATACAATAACTTGATGAGCTCTATAGGTGGGATGCATTTTGGTTCATCCTTAATTCATAAAATGAACTTAAAAGGTTACCCAAATAATGATTTTAATGGGTCTAATATTATAGTGCATCCCTAACCATGATGAAAAGTGTGTGAAGATTCACTTGACTTTGCATTATTTCTTGATTATCATAATCACTCGTAGTTATAGTGAGTGGTTGGTGCATCATAAATTTTTGATCTATGTCATAAAGTTTTCCATTTTATCCATATAATACTATGTTTTTACCCTTTCCAATGTGATATGAAACATATCCAACTCTAATTTTCACCTTTTTATTAAAACATTATCTCTCAACAATAATGATGGTGATTTAATTTTCTTGATTTCCTTTAATTGATTTGCTTGTGTCAAGTTAGGGGTGAAATATTTTCATGCATCCTAGAGATGAGACTTCTAGTCAAATAAATACCAAGAAATTTTCTTGGTGGGGTGCATAATTATATTCATAAATTTACCACACTCATCCAACAACTCAAATATTACCTCAGCTTCACTACAAAGCTTTCATACTTGAGCCTTGATTTGATGTAGTCATTATGTTGCTTCCCAATATTATGTGATTTTAGTGATGAGATTTGTAAAACAATTTGAATGAGACATTACTTGATCACCTAGAAATTTATGTAATAAGTTCAAGAAGGAATCATCAATTATATTTTTGGCCTTCAATAATGCTCATAAAGGTCAGTATTTTCTTGTCATAACTGGTCATTATCTTATTATATCTTGGTTTCCTTTTGTGAAATGGAAGCATGAAAGGTAGTGGCACCTATTATTTAATTTTATAACAAAAGTTTTGGAAAATATAAGCTAACTTATTAAGCTTCAGTAGTTACTATGATTTAAGGTTTGAAAATACAAAGGCGCCACTATTAGTTTTTAGATGTGTGTTGGAGGTAGGGTGAAAGTTCTAAAATAGACAATTGTATCCTAGATATATATCCACTAGGAAATATCAGTGTCCTCTTAGATTTATAATCCTTCATATTTTGAACCCCCTTATGTTAAACAAGGGCCTATGGAGGCTCCTAATGGTTGTGTTATATATTATCTTTATTATTTTAGGTCCTATGTTGTCATAGATTGGCTTGATGTTACTTGCATTTGGCCCAAGGTTTCATGTGTTTTTTGTGTTTATTTCATAGAATACTCATTTTTATTCCTTGGTAATTCATCCTGCTATCTCTTCTCCTTCTCTTCATGTTTCTCATTTTATTTTTATTGTTTGTCATTTTATATGTTTTAATCTATGTATTTTGATGATTATTTCTATGTAAATTTATTATTGACTTCTTCCTACATTCACATGTCTGTAATCCATTTCTAATTAGTTAACTTGGTTGATATATCTACCTTAGCATTGTTTATTCCTCTTCTTATTATGATTTATCCTTTGTATCTTGTTAAAAATACCTTCCTTTGTTGGTTGAGAAAGTAATCATTTCATTTTTTAGCCTTTTCATTGTATAATCCTTGACTTCATAGTGTATAAAGTTGATTTCTTCTATTTTTGGCTTGTAGGTATGGTTGATCAAGATGGTGAGGGGTTATATAAGGTAGGGGAATGGGATGAAATAGGTGGAGAAGATGGAGGGTTTATTTTTAGTGGAGATGGAAGGGTGGCTAGTGGAATGGACTATGTAGATGTTGTAGAATTTTTTTAGAGATAATGACCTTCAATATTAAATTTGGTGGGACTATAATTTTCTTATGGTAAGAATTTTCATGAGTCTCTTAGGTTTTAAATTATTATTGGGATTCCTTGATTATGAATTATGGAATTTGGAATGTAAATTCATTTAGTGACTCTTATATTTTATTGTGAAACTCATGGTGTGTGGAATTTTATTACTAGTGGCTTCAATAGACTGTTTTTGATCTTAGCTTCTTTTTTACTAATTTCACCTGAGAAAGGTGTCATTGAATCTTTCAATTTACACTTAATTTCTTATGATTTTTATTCTATTACCTTGATTTCTATGTATCATTATCTACTTGTGCTTATGATGTGACACTTTAATCTTTTTCCTAAAACAAAACTTGTACTTTGTGCTTAATCTATTCCCCTTGTGTGATCATGTCAACTATAATAGATGCTAGTAGTGTAGGAATTTGGATAGTATAACAAAGGTAAAGTTTTTAACCTAACATTTTTAAATGGATTTCTAAAATAAAAATAATTTTTCATCTTATTTATGATATGTGTCATTCTTAATATCATCAATAATCACCTTATACACTTCTAAAGTAACTCTAAAAGGTTAAGATCATACTTTATTATGATGATGGGTATCCTTGGGTCATTTAGTTGATGTGTTATTGTGTGGGTCATCTTATCTAATGGTGGAGTTGACTGTACAATAGGTTCTTTGCACTTTAAAAGTGTTTCTTTTTCTATTGAGGTAGTTGGTTTCAGTTTTGGTTTTCTAAAGTTGAGCCTATGATTAGGCTTTCAATTGAGCTTATGGTTTATTGGATCCTCATGGTATGGATTATAATGGAAAAAAAATCCATGAAACTAAATGTTTTTTCATAAAATTTAATTGCAACATATAATTTTTAATGAATAAGGGAAAGATACTACTAGCATATTCTATTGATTTCATGAATTTTGATATGTACTCTAATGTTTATCTTGGTAATAATTTTAATAATCTTGAGATATTATAGTAAAGCATTGTGAATGTGTGGATTAGATGATATCATGTCATTAAACTATAACCTCCATCCTATGAACTATTCCAATTATAGGTAGTGTTGTCCATCTCACAACCACACCAAGTTAGGGAAACCTTTTTTGTCTAGTAACCAATATCAAGAGTTAATTTCATTTCAATGGACATACATTATCTAAAGTAGAGAAATAATACCAAAAAATGGTACTAAAATTATTAGGTTGTGCTGGAAAATAAATTTTATATATTAATTTTATACTCTAATGTGATGAATTTTAGATACTTTAATTCCTCTCCCAACCTTATCATATAGTGTGAAATATCAATTATGACCTTTTTACCTATTTTGAACCTTTTGTGGTATACAAATACTAATGTATGATGCATTATCCAAGAATCCATATTATTACATCATTGAATTATGTGATGGGGACTCTTATATTTTTTTTGTCATACCAATCCCAAATTTATGAATGGATGGGAGGATTCCTTATATTATAGACCTGAAATGATTTTCATCTCACTATAAATCCTATCACATGTGCAATGGTATTCACATTGTTGTGAGTATTTAGTTCAGATGATAGATGAATAAATATTTCATTACATCTGCTTATTGATTTCATCATATCATCATTTTTATAAAAATAGGTAATCCCACCAACCATTTAATATCTAATCCTTGTAATTTATTTGGAAGGGAAAGTACTCCTCATACAACATAACTCTTTGTGTTGAAAAACCCACTATGTGTTAGCCACATCAATTAAATTTTAGGAGTAAAAATAATTCCACAAGGATTTTTGTAATCATAAATCAATTCTCATCTCTTTATTTTGATCCTCATTCAATGGACACAAACCTCATGTATAGTTATTTTACAATCTATGCATTATTAGGCATGTTTAATATTTAACAATGCACACTTGTAGTAGATCTAGACAATCTCTTCATTGTTTCAAAGAGTCTTCTTTAAGAATAGAGAGAAAATTTTAATTTTACCAAAATTTCAAAATATGAATTATGTAAGTATCCCTTATTTTAATATTCCCATTTATCTACCTTGTGCATCATGTGCATGTGTCTTAACTCTGATAGACATTCATGAGTTAAAACATAGCCATTTTCATGACTTTAAAAATGAGCCATAACATCTTTCCATTTTAAAATTATTTATTCATTTGAACATTTACTATGCTAAAAAAAAAATCCCTTTTTAGGATCCTCATGATATTATTTTTATCTTATCATTAGCTATCTTATTAAACCAGTCACGATTAATTTATGGTCACTTATCATTTTGATGTTTGAGCCTCCTTCTACGACTTGGTTTATTTACAAAGATATCATAAATCCCTTTCATGATCCCAATATAGATATTTTTTATTTGATTAGGTAAAAGACTTGGTTTTATAGGCACCAAGAACCAGAGTATAAACAAAGTGAAATAAAGTATAACAAGCTCCATGGGTTGAAAGGTAAAAACTAGAGTATCAAAATAAATAAAAACTATCATAGTGGAGGATAAAAAGAAATGGAAATTAAAAAGAGAAATTAATCTGAGAGGGAGGATCCCTCCATGAGTATTTTAGTAGCTTTAGTATCCTTCACTTATTTGATCTAGTCTTGGTCATTTTGGCCTAGGATTTATTGCTCAAGCATTCAACATCTTCCTTAGGCATTATCATTCTGGGTTTCTTCCATGTATGTTCCTAAGTTGGAGGGTAATTTTAGGGTGGGTTTGGGTAAATAATATATGCCACCTTAATAACCTATTTTTGGGGAGTGCCTTCAACCTTTTCTAGGTGTGAAAAATATTGAAGCATTTTAGAGGCCTCTTTATTAATGGAATTCCATTCTTAGATCAAACCTATTAAGCACATCTCTGCCTCATGTAATCTATTATTAAACCCTTCCAATTAATCTTTATTTATTTTAATCACCTCTAATAGGGGTATTGACTTTACTCTTTCCATCCATATATTTTCCTTCCTCTATCATAAGGGGTTTAGGCTTGATAACAGTGAGTTTTAAGGGAAAATCCCTGGTATATATCTTGGATATGGGGCTTACTTAGGAAAAGGTGGGTAATGGGTAGTGAGCAATCAAGGTGGGATCTTCCTCAGGGGAGTCCTCCTCTATGAAATACCCCTCTAATGGGGAATCCTTACCCTAAAGGGTCTCACCATGTTTTACTAACAATTGAATGAGACCATGGTGGATGACTATGTTGGATTCATTGATATGGTAAGTGAGTGTTGTATTCTAGGGATTTTAGAAGTAAATATGGAAGGATAATTTTTAAGCCTTAAAAGTGGTTTAGAAAAAGGAAGTGATGTGAAAAAATGAGAGTATACTTACCTTCAAGGGTGATATACTTCATTATTTGCAAATAAAATTTAGGCCAATGTCATAAAAGATCTATGAAAAGAAAACCCTTTTTATCTATTTTAATGATCTCATTGGTTATAAAAAACCTCTGCATGAGTTAAAAAAATTTTGACTGGTCCTTGAAGGCTTTATCCCCTTCACATGACATTCTCATAACTTCACTTATCAAGCCCTCTGTTACAAAAATTACTCTACCTCTGATTTCCACTATTTTCTTGTTCAACGCTACCATTAAATCCTATTGAGATGTCTACATCATGACCAGTGACCCTCTACATGAATTTTTTGAGACCCCATTTATGTAGCTTCCTCTAAACCTTTTTAATGCTTTAGACCTCTAAATAGGATGTTAGTTCTATTTTATCCTTATCACATCCCATGTTGTTCTTGATAGTGGACTACAAAAATAAATAGAAAATGGAATTCACCGATCCCTAGTAGCACTTATAACCAATAGTTTCAAAGAAACTTGAAGTGTATGTTTTCCACCACCCTTTATTATTAACTTTTCATGTGGTGATATGATGGTAGAGTATAATTTTTGAATGCCCTCACTTTGGTTGTAATATCTATGCATGTGACTATAACATCATCATCCCATATAGTATAAGCTTCATTTTGAGTTACTCAATGACATTTTTAGGGTCATGGCAGCCAACGTGCTAGGTAGATAAAAGAGGGAGGCCAAATCTAATGTTAGCAAGTAAGTTTACCACCCCGTTCCCCTCATAGTAAGTATGAACAATGGATGACTATGCCATTTCCATAAAAAACTACTTGACATCATCTATGAGGGCTATATTTGAGTGAGAAGGGGTGGTTTTACCATCAAAATCATTTAGGATGTTGAAAGAGTCCAATTCAATGATTATTCTACCCACCTTGAGTCTAGAAGTAAGCTAAATACCTTAGAGTGTTACCTTGGCTTCAACCACATGGTTGGTCTAAATTCCTAGGGGGCTTGCATACATAGCAATCAAAATCCTTGTTAAATTTATTATCACTCATTACCTACAAATAGGACCTAGATTTCTTTTTAAATTCCCATCAAAATTAAACTTAACCTAGTCCTCAGGTGGTGGCTTCCACCTAACATGTTTACACAATAAGTCTTTATAAAGAAACCTGATTTTATGTACCACCTCCCATTCTCTAAAGATCAATTATTCTAAAGTGGATCCTAGATTTCTATCTATAAGGGGGAAGGCCCTCTAGTTTTTAGTTATGGCTTGACAAATATGGAGGAAGACCACTTTTGGCTGGTGTCTTTTATTTGAAAATAAACCATCATTTCAGGCTTTCTAAACAACCTAGAACTAGTGAGGGAGGGCTAGAGACCAAAGGAAGGAAAGGGATAGGAGGCTCCAACAAGGCTTTCATTACCTAATAAGGTCAAGGATGTTGTTTGGTTTAACCCAATATAGTTGGAATTTGTTCAAAATCTAGTCAAGTATGCATGAACTAAAAGGGTAGGAAAGGAACAAATGGTGGACCAAATCTTCTGCTTCCTTACAAAGTGAGCATCTTATAGGTATAATGAGTCTTCTTTTTTCCAAGTTATCCACAATTAGAATTTTTTCCTGAGTAACCAACCAAAATAATAAATTTACCTTAGGAGTGAGGTTTTTAATCCATAATTATTTATATTAGTCCCATTAATCTTCCAAATCAAGGGCAAAAATGTGTCCAAAAGAGATTGATAGCTTCCCACTTTCTTTAGTCACCCATAAAAAATGGTCTTATTTAGGAAAAATGTGAATGTGAATTTGAATAATGGAATGATTGAGATTTTGAACCATCTGGGCATCTTCAGTATTATATCCTTCTATGGGGATTAATTTATAAGCTTTTGATCCATCAATCTCATCCAAATAATCAATTATATCTATGCCCCATCTCTCCTTGAAGCCCAAACATAAATTTTCCCAATTACCCTATGATGAGAGGGGGTGAGTGGATATCTAAGCATCCTCCCTAAAATCAATTTTCTCCCCATTTCTTATTTGCCATTTAATTCCTTTTATTAGTAGGTCCTTATAGCTATAGATGGCCTTCCATAAGGCAGATTCATCAGCTAGACCTTGTTCCTAGAGTAGGAAAACTTCATTTATTCCTTATAGATATTTGGCCTTAATAATTCTATACCATTCTCTATCTTCTTTTATGCGCTTCTAGCCTATTTTTTTCTAGGAGGGACCGATTCATAATTTTAATTATTTTAAACCCCAGTCCCCCATTTACTTTATGTAGGTTAGATTTTTATCACAAGATTGGGTAAAATCTAAAATGGTCCTTGGTACCCCTTCATAAATGTTTTTTTGGATTTGTTCTATCTTGGTAGCCACCTTGCCAGGTATTCATAAAACCAACATTAAGTATACATGGATGCTCTATAAAGAGGCCTTGAGTAGTTGAAATTTACCTGATTAAGTGAGAAGGTGACCTGTCCATCCTACAAGTTTTTTTTGAATACTATCAATGAGGGGATTCCAGAGATCAGAATCCATTTTGCCTTTGAAAAGGGGGATGCTTAGGTATGATCCCAATAGGTGACTCACATGACATTCTAGAATTCTTGTAATCATTTTATATAGAATAGTGGGAGTGTTGATAAAGAAAAAGGATCTCTTATGGAAGTTTATGCATTTATTATAAACTATTTTTTATTTCCTAAGGATGTGATTGAGATGTTTATCTTCCTCCACCAAAGCTTCTCCTAAGATAATCATGTCATCATCAAATTGTTTATGGGTGACCAGATCAGTGTTGAGTGCTACTAAAATGCATTTGATCAAGCCTTGTTCTTAGGCCTTCAACAAGATTTTTCCCAAGGTTTTTGTCACTATAATGAAGAGATAGGGGGAGAGAGGGTCCCCTATCTTAAACCTCTAGAAGCCAAGAGGTAGAATTTGGGGACTATGTTGATTATTATGGAAAATTTGGGCATAGCAATGTAGTTCCATATAATTTTCATTAGGTCCTAATTAAATCCCAATTTATTGATGATCTTATTATAAATATCCAAGAAACTTAATCATAAGCTTTGTTCATGTCTAGTTTAACAAACATACCTTATCTTTAGGATTTAGAGATAGAGTGAATAGCCTTATGCATAAATATAATTCAATTTGTTATTTGTATCCTAACCACAAACACTCCCTATTTTTTCCCAATCACCTTATCTAGTAGATGTTTCATTATTTTCACCAAGATGGCCAAACAAATTTTATAGGTTGTGTTACATAGGCTGATTGGGTAGAAATTTTAAAGATTAATCGCCCCTAGATTTTTTGGAGTAAGAACCAAAAAAGTATTGTTCATTTATCTTAAAATAGTTTTAGATTTTAATAACTCACAAATTATTGCTTTAACTTTGGTATGGACAATATCAAAAAACTTTTGGAAGAAGAAGGGGGGAAGCCATCAAGGCTCAGAACCTTAAATCCCTCCATCATGAAAATAATATTTTTTATGTCTTCTGTCAATGAATTTTTGGTTAGAGTAACATTTTTAGATTAAAAAATGACCTTATTAAAATTTCTTAGTGTTCTTTCTTCTAGCTATTCATCTAGGGAATCATCTTCTGTGAGTAGCTTTTTGATAAAAATGATCACATGGTAAGTGATATCCTCTTATTATTTACTAAGGTTACCATTTTCCATTTCTATTTACATTATTTTTTCACATTCCTATGTTTGGTCATTGATTGATTGAAGAATTTAGTGTTCTTATCCCCTTCTTTCAACCAAGTGCACCTAGATTTTTGGCACAATAAGACTCTTCCCTCACCTCTAAGTTATGGAGATAACACATAATTTATTTTTCCTTTTGGTAAATATGCTCTTTATTCCTATACAAAGTTTTTTTTTCTTCAATTACCATTAGTTCCTCCTTAAAAGCCTTTTTTGTAAAAAAATGTCTCCAAAAACTTCCTTATTCCATTTTTTTAGATTTACTCTCAAGAAGTTTAGTTTTTTGGATAGGATGTACATATCAATGCCTGAGAATAATTCTTTCCACCATTCCTTTAAAGACTCATTCAAGTTTGGGTGATGTGGCCACATGATTTTGAATCTAAAATGGATATTCTTTGGTTTCAAAATTATTTCTCCTTCAAATATCAGGGGATTGTGGTTAGAACCAATTCTAGGAAGAGAGGAGAGATTGTTGGTGAACTAAATGTTCCAATTTAAGGATATTAAAACTTGATTAAGTCAGACCTAAATTAGGTTATCTCTCATCTTCCTTTGGACAAAGTGTTTGGGTTGCCTTTTAGGCCCACATCCATAAGGCCCACTCTTGAGATGAAATCATTAAAATATAACATACTTTCAATGAGATATATTAGTCCCCCATTTTTCCCTAGGAGTAAGTGGGGTATTAAAGTATCCATCCACAATCTAATTCTAATTATCATAGGTCTTTAAAAATTAAAAGAGATCCTACCATAGCTTACTACATGCTTTTTTGGATTTTGGGGCATAAATGTTAAATAAAATGCATTCCTTATTGATGACTATATCTATAAAAAACATAGAGACCTGATTGTTGTCTTTCCAAAGAAGAACACCTTATACAATTTCCAAATTCTAAAAGACTTCAAAACCACCTTAGGCTCCCTTAGATATAGAGACTACAACACTTGACTTCTTCTAGACTTTTCCATCACATATACTTAGAGAGTTTTTAGACATATTTGTTTCTTGGATAAGAAAAATATTTAGGTCAATTATTATTTTTAGATTGCAGAGGGTCTTATACTTTCTAGGGTTGTTTAACCCTCTAACATTCCATGTAAAAAAAATCATTTCTTATACCTAGTGATTTTTGAGGGTTTGTTGATAACCCTTTGCAATTTCTTTTGATATTTCAATATTTCATGTTATCATTTAGGGTGATCTTCCTAATAATTTTGGAATGATGCCAACATTATATTTCTTTATCCCTTTCCTATTCTTGGAGTGTGTTGTGAACCCCTCATCTTGGATTGATTTTAGGGTTGGTGATTTACTCAAAGAGCATTATCCCTTATCTTTGGGGGCCCTAAGTTCTTAATAGGGGATATTGTTAGGGATTCCCCTAAGGAAGGCTTATCTTCACAATTTAAATCAACAAAAAGTAAAATCTTGTGAGAAAAAGCATGGGATACCTTTGAAAAGGTTCCATGTTTTGAATGCTGATCCAAAACTAACAAATGATCCATCATGGGTGATAGGGGATGGGGAAGAATAAGGGAAATATTAAGAGATTATGAAAGGGAAAGGGGAGTGGGATAATCTCTGGTGCCCTTCAAGATCTTAGGAAAGAGGGGGAGTTCAACTTGGGGATGGGTTTGAGGGGGGAATAAGGGACTCCATTGAAGGGTTGATAAGGCCTATTCTAGGGTTGATCATCTTAGGGAGAGGGATTATATGGGGATTCCTTAGGGGTGACCACCACCATTTAAACTAGTGGAGGGGTTTGAGGGGGGTTTTGAGAAGTGTTATCATTGATTTTAAGGTTGATGTCATTGATGTCGATGTGATAAGGAAGTCATGTGAGAAGAGAGAATTTGAAGGAAACCTATTATCTCTCTATTGAGATATAATTTTAAGGAAACCTAATTATTATTCTAAGGTTCATGTCAATTTTGAGGCCAAGGTAAGTAATTTTGAGTACTAATCTTTGATTACAAGGTGTCTTGAGAAGCCCAGTCATATCAAGCTTAGTCATATCATGAGCATGTACATAATGAGAATAAAGATGTATGTAAAAAATTATGAAATTTCCTAACTAGAATTAAATTAATGTGATCAATGTGTATAATAATAAAGGAGTGTTTTAAGATTAATTGTCAAGCTTTAAGTTCTTGAGAAGCCTAGTCATGACACTGGTCATTACATGAAGAGACCTTGTGAGAAGGTATGAGCTCAGTGGCCTAGTGAGATAGATACATAGAGGAATAAGGGGTTTTATGAGGTTGTTTCTGAATTAATATGAGACATTGGATAACTCATGAGAATCTCAGAGTGAGGCTATATGGGTAGGACCTATAGACCTAACATGCAACTAGACTAGTTTTAGACCCTACCTAACTTAATGAGGTGTCATGAGGTATTATCAAGGAATATGAAGAATGTATGGTAGTGGTGGATCATGTTAAGAGGTTTTATGTCATGTATATGAGGTTTTTACATATTGAATAATGGATAAAAGGTCAGTTTCAAGACCTAATGTAACTTATAAATTAAGGCATAAAGAGCAAATAGAGAAATGGTGGCTAGATGGAGTATCAAGATCAGTTTCCTAGGATTATGGACAAGTCAGTGATTTTAAAATTATTTCATATTTTTAAAAGTATTTTGACCAAGTTTTAGGTTAAAATTTTAAGGTCTCTCATGTGCATAAAATATAGGGTTCTCAACCTAAAAGGAACTTTCAAGTGTTTATTGGCACATGTAACCTCTACATGGTAACCTAATATATTCATGGTATATGGGTAATGGTCCTATATAAAATTTTAAATCACTATTTTTTGTAATGAGGGGCTAAACTTTATAAATGGTTATTAAGACTCAAAGATGGTCTAAACCCTTAAAGAACACTAATAATGACCTGATGTGGAAGAAATTCTTCTCAAGTGATCAGAATGAATTGGTATGACTAGTTAAGATATTTTATCATTTATAAAACTCTCCTAGGAAACTCTATGGGTGATTAGTGTGTTAGATGAGTGAGTGGACCCTACACAAAAGGCCTTATTTCTTAGAGATTTATTGTAATAGTAAGATTTGACTGAGTCAAAGTTGATAAATTGATGAAGTTTGAATATTTAGACTTGTATCTTATGTAAATTGTGGTTTATTATAAGGTTATATCCCTCATGTATGATAAAATAGTCATACAAGTTGATCTATCACTAAAAATCCTAAAGGTGCAAATAGTGAGAAAATCAATTAGAAGTGAGAATGTGATTAGAGATATGCTATTATCAATTAGGGATGAATCCAAGTACATGAATTTATTTTCAAATATATATAATACATGTTCATGTTGGATATATGTTTTGGAGGCTAGTGGATATGATAAAATGTTGTTCATAAGTTGACATTTCTAGTACAGATGAGACAGTAAAGGGGTAAGTTTATGAGATTGGTATACAAGACCAATATTTTCATTTTAACATGGTATCCTTATTTTATATATTGATATAATTATATAATAATATTATCCACATGAATTTTAAATATTTCAAAGTGTCTACATAGGTGTTGAAAGTCATTATCACCATGACTATGTTTGAAGGTAAACTGGTAGATCTAGGTAAATAAGTTACAATGATGAGTTGGAAGCTCTTTGTCTTAAGCTAATGGATATAATGCACATGATGTTGTTTTTTTGGATTTAAATACCTATATATATATATATATATATATATATATATTTGTAAATATTGAAGCCAAAATGGCTTGTCAGGTAGAGTAAGGATTTTGAGAGAGAAGGTCAACAAACTGGTATACAAGACCAATATTTGGCATTAGAACTTGTGATATTTGTACTTGAGAGTTATACATATATATATATATATATGTTTATATATATATATATGTATATATATATATATATATATGTATATTATATATTTAAGGTGTCATAAGTCATAGGAATTATTATTTTATATTTTTAAGATCAATTTTACATGATTGTTTTTTTAGGCTAATTAACAATTCTAAGTGGGATCAATAATATATATATATATATATATATATATATATATATATATATATGTAAAATAATATATTTAAGGTGTCATAAGTCATAGGAATTATTATTTGATATTTTTAAGATCAAGTTTCCATGATTGTGTTTTTAGGCTAATTAACAATTCTAAGTGGGATACTTATAGAGAAGGGTTTGAGTAATTTTACCATGAGTTGTGAAGTATAAATAATATGGTGATGAACCTAAGGTCATTAATATTTTTTATGGATTATTTTTTTCCATGTTTTATTTTAAAAATTGTTTTTATACTTTATTTATTCAAGACAAACTTTCTGAGTATGCACAGGCCTAATATGAACAATACTAATGGTGTGTTTCAAGTAGTGGTTTGAGATAAAAAGTGTTTTGAAGCATATAAGAGGTTATAATGGGTATATGTGAGTAAAATATGATGTGTACCTAATGTAGAATGTGTTTTATTATGTACCAAGGAAGGTAAAGTATAATGTGTCCCAAACAGACCTAATGGGATTAGGTCTTTATGAGACCTAAAGGTGAGATAAGACCTAATTAAGATAGGTCATACCTAAAGGGACTAAAATAACATTTGATACATGTATATTAGATGTCATAAGATAAATTTCATGTCTTAAATAAGAAATTAAGTGTGTTTTTTTGACTAATAAGGATATGAACAAGAGACTTGTATAAATACTAGGGAATTTTAGGCCTATTAAGGATGTGAGTAAGAAGGCAAATAAGATAATATATTTGTGAGAATAGGGTATTATATACCATAAAATGAGTGTATAATATTATTTATGAATATTTTATAGAGGTTATTCATATGAGGAATAAGTTCATATGACCTAATCAGATTAAGAAGAGGGCTAGTTGATCGAAGAAGGCTAGAGGCCAGTTTGAGAGGGACAGAAGTGTGTGAAGAGATGATAAAGGAGATCATCATCTATTTTATAATAAAAAAATTATTTTTAATTCATTCAAGTATTTTATGTTTTTTCATTGGTGCTAAGTCATCTAGGGGTTTGGTACCTCTTTGCATGTAGTTTCTTGCTAAAACCTAGCTGAGTTGGTGCTTAGCTAGTTGGGGTTAATGTTCCTTATGAAGTGGGTACTTCCCTAAAGTTGATATTTGTATTATATTAATATATTATATTTTTATATATTATTTTTTTTCCATCCCCTTTAGGGTTTCCCACATATGTGGTGTGTTTAATTATGCATATCTTACTTCATGCTTGTATAGTTGATTATTTATGCATTACTTAATCTATATGTTGATTATTGATTAAGTAGAATTTATAAGAAAGTTTTGAATAATTATTCAACCCCCCCTCTCTCAATAATTTTGATTTCAACATTTTTTATCAGATCTAGGTCCTTTTAAAGTAGGTCTAAAATCCTAAAGGAAGATCTTACAAGTAAGGATGGCTAGTCAACAAGATCAAGGTGGTTTATCTACTAAGAAGGCTCAATTATTTAATATATCTAATTATTACTTTTTTATTGTTATTATGAAGATGTATTTTATGTCTCAAGGTCATGATATCTAGTGTTCAATTATGGATGGCTATAGTGTTCCTCCTATTCAACTAACTAATGCAACAAGTAAGAAGGCTAGTGAAAATAACTCTAAGGAAATGAATGGCATTCTTTGTGGCCTATCAGAGGTAGATCTTGTGAAGGTGATGGAATATGTATCATATAAAGAGATATGGGTAAAATTTAATACCATATATAAAAGAGACACCAAGGTGAAGATGGCCAAGTTGTAGACCCATAAGAGATAGTTTGATAGTCTGAAGATGAATGAAGATGAAATAATTGAATCTTTCCTATTGAAGTTTGATGAAGTTTTCAATGTCATTAGAGGATTGGGATAAGAGGTGAAATAATATATAGTGGTTTAAAATGTTTTGAGATCACTAACTCTTAATTTTTACTCTGAGGTATCTATAGTGGAAAAGATGTAATATTTAGACAAGCTAGAGATGGATGAGATTTATGGCATCTTGACATCCTATGAGATGAGAAAAAATGAAGGAATACCTCCCAAAAAAGAATCAACTTTCAAAGTTGAAAATAATTCAAAAGTTAAGGTTAAAGATGAGGAATTTTCATATGTTGATGATGATCAACTCATAGCCATGTTTTTAAGGAAGTTATAGTTTAGATCTAATAAGTACATGGGTAAGTTACCCTTCAAATGTTTTAATTATGTCAAGATTGGTCACTTTGTATCCAAGTGTCCTAATAGGGATAAGTCTAAGAATAATGAATAATATGGTGATGAAAACAAGGCCTATAATCCTAAAAAAAGAATAAGGATTTTAGGAAGTATGAATGTAGGAATGGAACATTCAAGAAAAATAGAAGATTTTACACTAAATAATATAACTCTTCTGATGTAAGTTACTCAAGTGAATCTAATAGTGATGGTGTTAGTAATGAACCTAAACATGATAATAATGAAACCTTGTTATCGGCCATAGAATCAGACAATGAGGGTTTATCAAATGGGAAAGTTCTTATAGTTGATGTAGAATCAGATGAAGAAGAAGCTAAAGTGAACCTTGAGGTAGAGTTAATCAGTACCCTAAAAGATTTTAAGCTCCAAAGGAGAAATAATCACAAACTAAGATCACTAGTTAAGGAATATGATGAACATATTGAATTTTTTGAGGAAAGGTTGAGTAATACTTCCAATTAGTATGATGAGATCATCAATCAAGTTGAGGCACAGATGGAGGTAGTCAATGCAAGCCTAAAGGCTAAAGAGGAAGAATCCATCAAGTATGAAACTAAGGTAAAATCCCTAGAATCTAAGTTAGATCAAACATATAGCAAGGTGAAAAGCTTTGTTAAGTTTGAAATGAGCACTGAGGCTCTAGATGATATCTTGAGTAGTTAAAAGTTTGCAAGTGATAAAAATAGTCTTAGTTTTAAAGAAGACCAAAATGGGAAAGCTCAAATCAAATAAAAGGATATTGAAGACAATAAGGTCAAAATGAAAAGACCTATCATATAGACCAATGCTATAAGGTATGCTAATTCATTCAAAGGATACTATTTTGTGTGTAATTAGTTTGGTCATAAAGCAAGAGAGTGTAGAAGACCCTCCAAGAATGAGTACTCATGGAACTATGAAAGGAGTCATAGTTCACATTAGTCAAATGGTATATATAAGGTGGTCTTATATATATATCATAATTTATGACACATTGAAATATTTTTTCTTAATAGATTTATAAGGTCATCAAGTCAAAATAGGAGGTTTGAAACCCTTAGAGTGCAAGAAATAAGGCAAATGAAAGTATAAAAACCAAAGATAGTGAAGATGAGTCATGATTAGTCTACAAGCTCAAGTAGACTATTTGTTATGATAGAGCATGCTTCAGATGTTAAATAAAGTCAAGAATTCCTATTGTGATCTCACATAAATGCTCAAATGGTTGTTTAAGAGGTCAATCCTATATTGCAAATCAAACCTAAAAGGACACTGGAGGAATTCAATTAGTGAGAGCATGGAGATATGGGAATCTCTTAAACTTGGTTTATTTTAGTTCTCTATGGAAATGGGTGACTCTAATATGCTTCATGGAGACACAATTTAAGTTATAACAAGCATGGTAGATGGTTGGTGTGAGGGGGATCTATTTAAGTTGTTCATAAGCTCCAAATTCAATTGATGACAAAGTGAATGTTCTTGAGGTCTGAGTTCTCTTAAATGTAGTATATATGAAGAAAGGGGGATCATGGTATAGTAATTTTTATATTATGTGTGTGGAACTTCTATTGAGATGTGATTTTAGATGATAGTCTATAGCAGACCCTTTGTCATTAATGTCAAAGGGGGGAAAGTTCAAGAAAGGAGTTTGACCATACTAAGGGAGATAAGAGTGATCAGATTGAAGAATTTTTCCCATCAATGATAAATGGGGAGTTTGTTTAGAATTTTTTTCATTTATGTTAAGTTTGATGTCATTTGATTTAATTTATGTCAAGGTGAATCTTGTGAAGATGCATCATGAATGATCTATGAAGTATGAACTTATGTGCCTGATGTAACAAGGAAATCATATGAAAATAGAGAATTTGAAGGAAACCAATTGTCTCTATATTGAGAGATAATTTTAAGGTAACCTAATTATTATTATGAGGTTGATTTCAATGTTTAGGCAAAGGTAAGCAAGTTTGAGTATTAATCTTTAAGTGTAAGGTGCCTTGAGAAGCCCAGTCATATCAAGCTTAGTCATATCATGAGCATGTGTATAATTAGAATAAATAGGTATGTACAAAAGTATGACATTGAATAAGGAGAATTAAAGGCATGTCATAAATGTGTACAAGCATAAAGGAGTGTTTTAAGGTCAGTTGCCAAGATTCAAGTGCTTGAGAAGCCTAGTCATGACACACATCATTGCTTAAAGAGACCTTGTGAGAAGGTAAGAGCTTGATGGCCTAGTGAGATGGATTCAAATAGGAATAATGGGATGTATTATGTTGTTTAAACTTGAATATGATACATTTAAATACTCATGAGATTGTTAGAGTGAGCTTACATGGGTAGGACCTATAGACCTAACATGCAACTAGACTAGTTCTAGACCCTGTCTGACCTAATGTGGCGTCTTGAGGTATTTTCAAGTCATATGAAGAATTTATGGTAGTGTTTTAGCATGGTAAGAGGTTTTCATGTCATTTATATGAGGTGTTGACATCTTTGATAGTGGCTAGAAGGTTAGTTTTAATACCTAATGTGACTTATAAATTAATGTTTAAAGAGCAAAGAGAGATAGTATCCAGATAGAGTATCAAGATCAATTTCCAAGGAAAGTATGGATAAATGAGTGTTTTCAAAGATATTTCATGTTTTTTCAAGTATTTTTACCATGTTTTATGTCAAAAATTTAAGGTTAAGGAGTGTTTTGAGGTCTCTTATGTGTATAAAATGAAGGGTTCTCAACCCAAGAAGAACTTTCAAGTGTTCATTCACATGTGTAACCTCTAAATGGGAACCTAATATATTAATGGAATATTGGTAAGGGTCATAGCTCAAATTTACAAGCATTTTTTTATATAATGAGGGGCTAAGCTTTATGAATGATCATTAAGATTGGAAGATGTTTTAAACCATAAAAAAACCCTACTAATGACCCAATGTGAAAGAACTTGTTCTAAAGTGCTTAGAATGAAATGGTTTGACTATTTAATCTATTTTATCATGTATACAACTGTCCTAGGAACCTCCAAGTTTGATTGGTGTGTCAAGTGAGTGAGTGGACCCTATAAAAAAGGCTTTGTTTCTTATAGATTTATTGTGGCAGTCAAAGTTGATAAATGGATAAAGGTTGCAGTGTGAGACTTGTATCTTATTTCCCTGGTGTATTTTGAGTAGGTTATATCCATATTTATGATAATATGGTCATATAAGTTGACCTATTACTAAAAATCTTAATGGTGCAAATAGTGAGAAAACTAGGTAGAAGTGAGAATGTGATTAGGGATGTGTTATCATGGATTAGGGATGAATACAAGTACATGAAGATATTTTTCAAGATATGTAGTACATATTCATTTTGGATAGATGTTTTTGAGGTCATTGGATATGATTAAAATTTTTCTCATAAGTTGACCTATCTAGTGCAGATGAGATAGTAAAGGTATAAGGTTATGATATTAGTCTACAAGACCAATATTGTCATTTGAACATGATATCCTTATATTTGATATTTGTATAATGATCTCATAAGATCATCAACATTAATTTAAAATATTTTAGAGTGTATACATATGTGTTGAAGGTCATTATCACCATGACTATGTTTGAATGTAAACTGGAAGATCTAAGTAAGCAAGTTGTAGTGATGAGTTGGAGAATCTTTACCCTAATTTAATAGATATAATGAACTAGATGTTGTTTTTTGGGATTTAATGACCTATATATAATTTTAAAAATCTTGTAAGTTATTGTAAGAGTTTTAAATATTGAAGCCAAAATGGCTTATCAGACAGAGTAAGGACTGTAAGAGAGAATGTCAACAAATTAGTCTGCAAGACCAATATTTGGCATTAAACCTTGTGATATTTATACTTAAAGTGATATAGATATGTCAAATAATATATTTAAGGTATAATAATTCATAGGAATTATTCTTTCATATGTTTAAGATTAAGTTTCCATGACTATGTTTTGAGGCTAGTTGACAGTTCTGAGTGGGATACTTATAGAGAAGGGTTTGAGTAATTTTCCCCTAAGTTGTGAAGTCTAAATCATATGGTGATGATCATCAGGTCATGAAAATTTTTTACGTATTATTTTTTTCATGGTTTCTTGAAAAATTTGTGTTTATGCTTCAATTGTTCAAGATGGACTTTTTGATTATACATAGGCCTAATATGAACAATACTAATGGTGTGCTCCAACTAGTGGTTTGAGATAAAAAGTATTTTGAAGCCTATATGAGGTTATAAAGGTTATATTCAATAGAAATATTATGTGTCCCTAATGTATAATGTGTTTTAATTTGTACCAAGGAAAGAAAAGTTTAACATATCCTAAATAGACCTAATGGGAATCAGGGACACAAATCACATTTTATAAATGTCTATGATATTTCATAATATCAATTTCATGCTAGAAATAATAATTTAATGGTGTTTGGTTGACTAATAATGATATAAATAAGAGACTTGTATAAATACTAGGTAATTTTAGGCATATTAAGGGTATCAATAAGGAAACGAACAAGATAATATATTTGTGAGAATAAAAAGGTATTATAGACCATAATAGGAGTGTTTAATATTAGTGATGAATATTTGATAGATTTTTTTCATATGATTAATAAGGTCATATGACCTGATCAAGTAAAGAAGAGGGTTAATTGAGCGAAGAAGGCTAGAGGTCAATTTGAGAGGGATAAAAGTGTATGAAGAGCTGAGAAAGGAGATCATCATATATTATATAAGAAACAAATTATGATAAATTTGATAAAATATTTTATGTGGATGAGTTGTATCTAATTCATCTATGGGGTTGGTGCTTCCTTGCAAGTAGGTGCTTATTAAATCCTAGTTGAGTTGGTGTTTAGCTAGTTGGGGTTGGTGCTCCATGTGAAGTGGGTGCTTCATTAAATTTAATTTTTGTATTATAGGAATATATTATATTTGAATATATAAGGGTTTTTTCATCCCATTGAGGTTTTCCTTCATGTATGGTGTGTTTAATTATGTAATCTTATTTCATGATTATATAGTTTATTATTTATGCATTGCTTGATCTATATGTTGATGATTGCTTAAATGGAATTGTTAAGAAAGATTTTAAGATTGATTCACCCCCTAATTTATTTTGATTCCAATATGGGGGAATAAAACATAGGAGAGATGGAAATTTTATCTGGTGGTGTGATAGGATCACCCTGAGGGTTAGAGGTAAGTGACAAATCAAACAGATAAAAAAGAATTTCTACAAAAAATACATATCAAGGTTCCTTAATGAGTAGTGATTGGAGTAGCTTTAGGTGTCCTAATATTCATAGGTAGGTTAGCCTTCCATTTTTATATTGGATCTTATTTCTAGGCCCATGATGTTTTAGGAGTTATAGTGACTTGATTCTTCTTAAGGCAGTCCTTATACATGTGTCTTAGAATGTTACAATGAGGGAAAATAATAGCTTTGTTCTCGTACACATTATTTTGTGACCACTCCTCATTTTTGTATTTTATTTTGATATTTTGGAGAATAATTTTTCTATTAGGAAAGAATATTTCAACCTGAGACACAACCATCCTTTGATGAGATAGGGTGATCAGGTCAATAGAAATGGGTTGTCCCAATACTCTGGTGATCCCCATGATGACTTTTGGGTGATAATATTCTAAGAGAAGATTTGGGAGGATAACCCACATGGGGACATAATACATCACTATAATACTAATATTTAAAAAATATTTCTACCTCATGATGGAAACACTCAATTTTCCCATGAAATAAGGTCCTTCAAAAATGATCTTAATGCAATCTTCTTGTGTTAAGAAATTAAATAGATAAAACCCTCTAGACAAGGAAACCACATCTAGGTGTCCTTTGGGTTTCCATTTTAAATTATACCAACTATGAAAGGAGTTGATGTTTTCCCATAAACCATTCACTTGAGCCAAAATTAATTGTTCCGCTTCTACGTCGACTAGTTCCACCACAAAATCAAGTACAAAGATGCATACCTCATTGTTGTCAACAACTAGGATGATCTATAGGTTTGAAAATTCATGGCCCACATAAATTTTACCTTTCAATCTATCATCCCAAGATATAGGGGCACATTATAATAACATGATACATTTTTAGCTGGTTGATTATCATTATCATCAATCAACACCAAGGGAATATCTAATGCTCTCAGGACTATTTTAACCATGGAATTACCATGAAGAGCATCATGTGGGGAATCATTGACTTCTAAATAGTCATTTTTATTCATTTTAGTGTGTCTTATCTTAGATATAGTTTCCTTAAGGAATTTATGGTATTCTCACCCAAAAATAAATTCAAAATGTTGAGGGTTTTCTACTTTTCCTCTGCCTTCCTTGCTTTCCATAATTAGATTAGGGCATGCCTTCCTCACTCTCCATAATATATCTTTGTTGTTATAATGGTAAATAAATATTCACTAGGATGCATCAATTTATCTATTCCTATTTTGATTATGTTTCACTCTCTTTGGTATATCTTATATTCTTACCAAACCTAAAAAATAAAACATAAGTAAAATCCCACTCTATTTTATGCAACACTTATTTATGTAATGCCTACTTAATTTTGATCATTAGTAATAGGGATTGATCCTAATTCCACTTATTATTCTTTGGAAAATATTTAATTATAGGTCTCTCAGTACTATAGTACCTTTCTTAGATAAATAATGAATTATATACAAACCTTTCCACTTGATCCTCAACTTTCCTACATGTTACCTAAACATTTTTTCATATAACAAGACCATTTATGAAAAAACATGAATTATTATGTTAAGATTCTACTTGACCATTTAATTTAGGTTGATACACTATACAGTTTTTATGAAAAAACATGAATTATTATGTTAAGATAATTTTTTTTAGAAAATTTATGCCCCTATCACTTATCAATTTTTTTTAAAAATCCAAACCTTTTTATAATATTTTCATATAAATTTTTATAGCATATTTTTCATTACAACTTGGAGTCACAATTACCTCAACCCATTTAGTGAAATAATTTTTCATATTTATAATATACATGGCATTATATCTCCTGGATGTGGTGTTGATAGGTCCCAAAAGATGAAAACCCCATTAATCGAATGATTTTATATCCAAAGTTGCATTCAAAGGCATCTAATCCCTCTAATTTTATTTTCATATACATTCATAAACATCAGTGTTTTTTAACCTTATGTACATCATAAAATAATATTTAAACCCAAAAACCACTCTATAATATCTTAATCACAATAAATTTTCATAAAAATCATATTCTTGTAACTCCTTGATGTACTTTGTCTGACACCTATGACCTTTCATGTTCCAAGGTGACTCTATGAAGGACATTATCTTTACCTATCTTATATAGGAATCAATTAATGATGATAAAAGGTAAGGAAAATATGACAAGATATTTATTATTTTATTCTAAAAAATATTCAAGAAATTTACCATTGTGGAGAAAGGTTGCAATCTCTTCATGTTGTTGAGGGATCACAATTATTTTGAATAAGTGTGCATCAGGATAATCATCTTACAAGTCTTCTATCTCTTCAAATATTTTAATGTGGCTAAGATGGTCTCTCTGATATATTTCCATATTTTATTTATATATTTTTTAAACTATAATTCCTAAATGAACATTGTCCACCTTGAAATTTATCCTCCCATCATTAGTTTATTAACCAAGTATCACAATGCTTGATAAATTGTTAAAAATGTGAAGGGAGTAGGTAACAAGTAATGTAAAAAATTCTCAAGTGTGAAGATAATATCCAAATATTCTCATTATATGGTGGTGTATTTTTTATTATATACAAATAATTTGTGACTTGAAAAATAAATTGGGTGATATAGGCCTCCTTTTCCTAGCTGCACCAGTATGACTCAAATTGCTAAACAAGATACATCAACATGAAAATGAAACATTTTGTTCTAGTCTGGGAAAACCAAAATTAGTGTCGTGACTAAATTATAATTAAATTTTGTGAAGGATTTTTTAATTAAATTCCATTCAAACATACTATCAATACACAATAAATATTAAAGTGGTTTTGAAATGACTACGTATCCATTGATGGACTTGTGATAATATCAGTATGACCTAGAAATGATCACTTATATAAAGGAATAGTTGGTGATTTAATATCCATTATTAATATGTTTTTTTTAGTTGAACAAAATACCATATCTATAGATTATATGTCCAATTATTATGCCAAATGGTGTGAAAAATATAGATTTTTTAAAATTTAAGTCAATTCATAGTGTACAACATATTTCCAACATTAATCTTAAATTTTACAAGTGTTATTTGAATAAAGATAAAAATGACCAGTAATCAAGGTATACATATATAAAATCATTAATGAAGTTCTTAAATTTAATAAAAACTCTAGAGAAAACTTATGATGCATTTGTCAGTCCAAATGACATTACCTTATAAGTGAATGACCCTTATTCTATTATGAAAGTCATCTTTGTCTGGTCTTCAGCTAAAATTAGGATTTGGTGATATTAAATAAAACCATTTATGAATGGGTATAATTCATGCTTTTAAAGAAGATAAAATTACCTCATTGGTAAAGGAAATATGGAAGGGATTATTGGCATAATCATCATTTATTTTTTACAATATCCATAGACAAATATCTCCCATGTCTTATTAGGTTTCACTACCATGAAACTAACCCAATATAAAATTTCAATTGGATTAAATATTTTGGCTTCCACCATCTAATAAATTTAATATTTTACCTTCCTTTTAGGATTTATTGTATAATTTACTTATTTATTATCCATGCACACTCTTACAGTTTATTATGCATCTCTCCCAAAGAAAGATCTATTCCCTTGAATTTAGTGAATTTGGTTCAAAAAACATATTCATAATCACACAATAATTGGTAAATATTTTAAACTTTTTGTGTCCTATAATCCTCAATGGTTGTGATTTTTGGTGTTGTCTCTATATCAATATTCCCAAATTTCTTTTGCATCATTTTTTGGTAAACTTTACTTACTTCAACTTTCATATAACAACCACTTATTTTTTACCTATTTTATCCATGATATCAAGATTTCATAAACACTTATATTCATACTTATTTGCATTCCTATTATTAAGTATCTTTTTATATCTTTTAGTTTCATAAAATTATTTTATATATAGGTCCTCCTCACTTATTATATTAGTAGAGCTACTTTCACTATTCCAAACCCTATTACAAGACTTTAAAATATATCCATTTTATTTATCCTTATTATGTTAGTTTGTAAGGCCATATGAATATTTTTTGGGGTAAATATTGATATTTATATTCATTAATAGAATGTATATAATTTATTCTCCCATGAAACAAGATAAATTTGAATCTCCAAAAAGCTTGTGCATCATCAATTTTTCATCCTTTAAAAAAGATTGAATAATCCCAATTAGATTTAGGGCCATATTTCGATATCTTGTATATAATATTGGTGCATATAACAATATTTTAGTATAGGAGAAAATTTTAATTAAAAAAATGCATCCAATATCTTGGTTTATTTTTATGCAATTTCCATGTATCAACACATATGTGGGCATGCATCTTTGGACATTGTAAAAAATGGGACAATTTTATGAAATAAAAGGTGTGATGTAAAACCTAGCCTAAATAATTTTCCAAAATTCCTCCCAAATGATTTTAATGGGTCTATAAATATCCCATAAATTAGATACAACCCCCTTTAGCACATAGTCAAGTGCACTGACCCGTGTATATGTAATTAAAAGATGATTCTATAACCTATGAATAAACTTTGTCAAATCCTATTTATAAAAATATTTAGGTATATACCTCTCTATGGATAACATTATTCACATGAATCTCACTTCATTAAATCATCATACCCAATTAAACATGTGGACATCTAAATTACCACAAACAAAATAAGATGAGTTCTAAGGATCAATACCTTCTTTAGTTGGTTTAATATAATCTATGTTAATAAAAGATAGTTGATGTATATTTTAAATATCTAAACATGTTGGTGATAAAATTAAATGGGAATTATACCTTATTTTTTTATAATTAGGGAATTTACTGTAGTTTATGAATTTATTGAGCCTATTGATATTATAGCTTGTGCATCTTTGGTATCTCATACATAGACTAAGAAAAATAAGGAATAGTCCTACTTTGTAATTATTTTGAGTTTAGTTATGTATTAAATTTAAAATAGATATATTACTATTATACATATGGGAAGTAATGTTATTATGGTATTATATATAGCTTTCAATTAGACTTATTCATGGTATTATAATAATATCATCATTATGATGTGCTTCCAATTGGTTATCCACTATATTAATGGTAATATGAAATATCATAGGCCCATTTATTCCAAAGTATAGTATTCTAATGAGATTAATATATATTTATGTCAATAATATCTAAATCCCCACACAAAACTAGGTTGGATACTTTTATATGCACATGATTGATCCTTCCTATAGGTTCGACTCAACCATAGTCTACCAAAATCAAAGTAACATGACTAAATATTGAAGTTGGCCTCTTGATATAAGAATAATATTTAATGTGATCCTAAATTCAAAGACAATAGTAGGTACTTCATTCCATAAAAATTTTATATCCATTCTTACATCCACATCCCAAGGTTTCCTAGTTTTGACATAACAAATATTTCATTTTATCCTTTATTTTTATATTTGTGAATAATATAAAAAGAAATAATTTTTTATTTAATATTTTGGGAAATATCTTAATTTTATAGAGAAATTACCAATTTTAGTAGGTTTTTAAAGGCCTTTACTAGTCCCTATTATTGCAAGATTCTCATAATTTTTCCATATATTTGGGCATCAACTATCACATGATCTCCTTCATTGATATCTTTATTCTAATTTAACTACAATAGCTATCCTAATTCATTCATTATAACCTTATATCTCATAGGATATGGATATTTATCTTCTTATATCTTCTATATTATCTTTTATGTATGCATCCCCAAAGGTGGAAGACATTATTCCATATTTTGATTCCTTGTAAAAATGTGAACAAAACCTTACTCCTTCAGATGAGAGAATACCATGTTCAAATTTTTTATTATTTTTTCTTTCCTCTATTTTTTTAAAATCACACAATCCTCAATATTATGATGTCCTAAAATTATATAGTATGTGAAATAAGTTCTTATTGAGCATTATAGTGATAATTTTGTGTGATATAGTTTGTTTCACCACATAGATAAAAAGTAATTGGTTGTTAATGTTTTTTATTTCTTTTCATTTTATTTTTATTACCACACTAATAACCTTTATATATCTAAGGTGATACCCATCCTTATTTATTATTGTAATATCTTCCATTTTGCCTCTAAGTGGATGGAGGTGTTTGATTAGTTTGACATTGTTGCATAGGCAAAACCCAACTAGGTTGTTACTGTAGAGATGTTTGAGTCCATTCTTATTGGTATTAAGATGAAGGAGGTTTCCATCCATGTGTTTTAGCTTAATTTAGATTAATTCAATCAAAACCTAATTTAATAGGATATAAAAATGTATAATAATTTAGATATTAATATATGACATTCAAACACACATTTTAATGTAAAATACTAAAATTAAGTGTAATAATTTGAATGTAAAATGTTAAATATTATAAGTAAAAAAAAGGGTGAGTACTTAGATTTTATAAGTGACTATCCGATTCTAAATTTATTTTAGAAGTGGAAGTTAGGATGAAGAAATAGTGGTTCATTTAATTTTATAAATGGTTCTTTATCTACACAAGGTTAGTTCTATCGATTTGGCTTAATATAGCTAGTTAATACTGAAAAGTGATAGTCGATAATAACCTATGAAAAAATGATGAAATTTGAACATATGATCACTTATTCATGTCTATGTATGTTATATATGTGTTAATGAACCTTGATGATTCACAAAGATCTATAAATCATTCTCCTTTACCTTAAAACTTTAGGTAAGATTGTGAGGGATAAAACCTTAAAATTTTTGGGAAAGTGTAATGGGATGAGATAACCATAAACACCCTCATTTAATGATTGATTATTTCTTATATAGTTGATACTTTGAGGAGAAAAACAAAACCATGTGTGTTTTTCCCGCATAGTGTGATTGTGAAATTGTGTTCTTTATATATATGCATGTGGCTAATGATTTAGATTTATTTCTTGAAAATTATTGATTTGACTTTGATTTAGTGTGTTTAGAATTAGTTTGTGACTAATTTTAGTGATAGGTTTTTGATTTTGTAATAATGGGGAAATTTTTATCAATGTGAAATAGTGTATATATGTGTTCCAAATAAGTGCTTAGCCCTTTTTGAATTATACCTTGAATTGTTTATATATGAGTCCAAGTAGGTAATATATCACACCATAAAAACACTAGGTAAATGGGATGATCCTTGTAGACACCCAATTATGACAACATCTTGCTTTTAACCAAACTTTATACTTATTCCTAACAAACATTGTAAATTAAGCCTATGAATCACTAAACATTCCAATTTTGGCCATTGATCATCCTTCAAAGCTCAAAATCATATTGAGGCATCCCTATTTGAGATACTATCCCATATGCAACAATAACCTCTCATGGATTCATCCCTAATCACCTTGTGTAATGATAATTAGCAATTTGGCCTATAGAACCATTATATGGGGTAGGGGTTCCCTCTGGGCCTTCCCATCCCAATCTATATCTATATTGGGAGATAATTTAAAGGACCATAGGGTACCCCTACCCCATATGGGCACCCTAATAGATAGAGGAAAATTTGAAGTTTACCTAGGTCACTTTGATTAGGTCATGAAGATAAATGTGGTAAAGGCCAACAAAGTTAGAGCCAAGGTAGTTCTAGAACTCTCAACTCTATCTACTATAAGAATCAACCAAGTCTTATAAGTGAAAGTGTCTTTAGAGGCTCCCCTTCAAGTACATCAATGATTATTAACCCAGTCAAAGGTGATCCTTCAAGATCCACCTATGAACCTATCCAAGCTAGACTGAGAGTTTGAACTAGTGGAAGTCACGTTGGTGGACAAAGAGGCACAACCCAATAATCTAGGAAGTGGTCCATCTCTAGCTCATTAGTAGATAAATTGAGTGTCCCCCCTTAGGGAATCTATCTAGAGATTGGGGTATCTTTTATTCATTTTTAATCTTGGTAGTTATAATAACCTTGAGTAGCCATCATGGCCAAGGATGGGAATATCATGCTACTTGGAGTTAAGCCCCACCCTTTTATATATTAAAAATTGCCTTCTTTTTTAATGGTTGGTAATTTATGTGAATAAACTAGGTTAAAACTTTAATATAATGCTTTTGTTTATTTTAACCTAGTTCTATACTCATGGAATTCAGCCCATTGTTTGTAAATTATAAGTGGATGTTTATGTAATAGGAATGATTATGTGCTTATGTTATAGAGATGAATATGGTAGTTAGACTATACATTTACTAGTATAACCCCTTGTATGTTATTTTCAATCTTTTGTGAATAACTTATGTTTTATGTGCTTTAAATTATAAAGTGTTTCAAAAACTTTGTGTGTCAATTGATACAAATATTTTGAGTGTTTACATTATGTGTAGGACCTACAAGAAAAAAATTCATATTGGTGTCCCTTTATAAGGTTGCTCACTGAGTGGCTAAAGTTTATGCAATGCTAAATTAGGCACACAATGATATAATTATGACTTGGTATGTTTTCAATTCTTAGGTACTAGTATTATCCCAATTAAAAACACCCCTTTTCTAGCTTACCTTGTTATACCCTTTTTATGTTTATTTTTGAATTAAAACACTCTTCCCTATTTTATAAAATCAATAAAGCTTGGCATAGTTGTAATATTGAGTAAGTGTTTCTTTGGTTGGTAATAAATTTTTAGTGTAACCACACATAAATTGAGCCTTAGGTGGTAATAAATGCTTCTCTTTGAATAGAACAAGGTTAAATATCTTTGTCTTTGGATTGTAGTATCGGTCCTAAAATTAATGAGGGGATATCTTTATCCCATGCATTGTCTTCAACTTACCTCCTCTGAAACACTCAATCTCATGAGTGCCTTTAGACACAAGGATCTTAGAACTAAAAATAGATCTAATGATATTAAAATATGGTAATATCTCTATAAGTAGAAGTCTACTACCTGATCTATGTTTGGTAGAAGGTAAAGAAATCATTCTATGTTCTAATAACATAGATAATATGGTATCTTTAGTATCATGTTATGTTGTGATCTATAAAGTTTGTTTTGAATCCTTTTTAGAATACTCCACATTGTTTACATGATGTACTCTAATTTTACCCTTGTATGGTTGAACTAATGTTTATAACCAAGATGGATGTATGGAGTATCAAGCATTTGCATGCTCATCTACTATTTTCCCCTTATCTAAATTCAATTTTGTATTTTGTACAAGTGGATTTAGTTTATATGTACCATGACCTATAGTTTAAAATATAGTATGTGAAAGGGGATCAAGTGTATCAAATTTTAGTTTTCACATTTTCTAATATGGCATATCATAAATGGTATCAGCATCATTATCATAGTAATCTAAAACATGGCCACCTTTTTGCTCAGTATTGACCAATAAAATAAGTTCAAATATTTGGGGATATTTTAGTTTTATTGTATTTGTTTTTAATAGTTCTTTCTATTTATGTGCATCTATGTGTACCTCAATATTTCATGCCTTATTTTAATCTAGAGATGAAGGATCCATTTAACTTGACTCACTTATGTCATGTGTATATATGCTCAAGAAGAATTTATTGTTTAGATGCTACCATTGTGGGAATGCCTTCAATTTTAGAATGTATCATTTTATAAAATTTGAAAGGTTCATCATCAACAAGCATGGTTAATACTATCCCATCGTATATGGATTTTACACATTGATTTAGCATAGATGGAACAACTTCCATTGAATGTATCCAAAGTCTACCCAAAATTAAATTATAATGTAAAGATTGAGACATAACATAAAAATTAGTTGAATCTATTTTTGGTCCCAATGGCATATCTAATGTGATTTGACCAATTGGAGGGATATGAAAATTATAAAACCATTTTATATGCATAATTATTTTTTTGGAACTAATACCCATGGTGGTTAGGAAGTTAATAATAAAAATATTTAATCCTAGTTTATTATCAATGAGTGACCTTTTAATGCCCTTACTATACATGGTTACTGTTATGAACAAAGGTAAATCATGGTAAATAATATCTTTGGATGGTAAATCTAATTGATCTAAAGTAATAATCTTTGAATTATTCTTTAACTATTTCATGATGCCCACAAAATAAATGGGTTCAATATTACTTGGAACTTTTGTCTCACTTAATGCCTCATATAGGATATCCTTATAAATAGTTGATTTCTTTAGGATCTCAAGGATTAAAATTTTTGCATGTGTATTTCTCAACTAGTCAACAAGGTTATACCCTTTAGATTTTATCATAATCTTAGGCTTTAGAGGAACTTATTGTATATTAGGAGGTGGCATATTAGGTTGGGAAACCTTACCTCTTAGAGTAGTAACAACATGGATAGTGGGATCTAATATAAGTCATGGATGAATAATAGGTGTGGGATGGTAGTTATCATTTGAATAAGGCTTAGGTAGAACAAATGGTTGAGATAATTCATATTTGTGTCTAGATATTAGTTCTATAATATTATAAAAGGAATTATGTATATATATCAAGTGTTGTTCCCATTGTAAATCTCTCATGATGTTTATGAATTTGTTTAGTAGACTTGACAAGGTAAGTTTTTTAGAAAATAATAACTATTACAAATTGGAACCCAAAATGGGTGATAGATGTGTCTATAGGTCACATAGTGATTTTAAAAAGGAAATTTGATTCTTTGAAAACTTTAAATTTCTTTAAAAAAAATAAAAATCAAAGTTTTGTTTAAAAAAAGAGAAACACTAAGGAAACTAAGGTTTTGAGATCAAAGATAAGTTTCACCAAATGTTTAACCCTAAAAATCTAAATGTGGGAGATCTAGGGTTATGAATATAAAAATTAATAATCACAAGGGAAATAGATAGATCTCTAGTAGGAAAATTAATTAAAAAACTTAAATAGAACATATATAGAATTTATTATGTTAAGATATGCTAAAAATGGAAAGTATAACTATGATAGGTATTGCAATGATAATGAAAATAAGGTACTTACCTAATTTTGATGCTAAAATAGATCTATATATACAAAAGGTATCAAATATATTTGGAGAATATTATATAACAATCACCAAATTTTAGATTTAGTGCCTTTATAGCCTCAAACACTTGTATCAGCCTTAGATGGTTGCATCAATGCTAGTGTCTAGGTTAGATGTAGGTTCCCTATACATAATACCTACTCTATAGGATGTGACCACCTAGATGATTTTGGGTTTTTTCACCTTCACTTTAGTGCATTTATTTTTAGGTCATGGATTGTCACTCCTTATCAAATAACAAAACTCAAGTTCTTCCTCCTCATAGTGGCTATGGTAAAAATAGGTTAGTGGGAATGTAGTGTCGAGCTATCACAAAGACCCCTCTATCAATGATCATTGCCTACATAGCTAGTAATCAGACTTATGTAATTGTCCCCTATATGTTGGCTTGTGTGTGAATCATGTAATATGTGGAAAGTCAGTACAATAGTGACCTAGCATGTAACTTGGCAAATCTAGACTTTAGATTATTCCTTTAGTACTTTATACCTTTGTATGTGTTGTTACTATGATTTATATATGATAGGAGAAAATAAGAAAGCTTTACTTTATCAAGTGCTTGATTAAATGATTTTGATAAGTTTCCTTGGTATTTACTAGGTGTAGGTGAGGAATGAATGAGGATTGATATTATATTTATACCAATCCGTTTGGAAAGTAATTAAGCCACCCATTAAGATACAATTCATTTGTAAAATATATGACTTTAGGGAACTGGATACTTTTTGTCAAAGTAAGACACCTACATCGATGTAGGTGTCTATCTGGGATGCAAGTGTCTAAGGAGTAAGAAAGTAGATATAGGCTCAAAACTTATAGAGGCATAAGATAATTAGGTTTTAACCATTATGGGCAAGATATAAGACTTGGGTCATTAACACAAGACTGGTAAGACTAAGAGATAGACCAAGGGGAACTAGAAAGTAGATGTGAGACTTGTAGAAGTGGGAAAGGTCTAGAACTAAGAGGAAAAACCAAGGTTTAGGTTTTCCAAGTATACAAGATTAAGATGTTATATGATTAAAAAATAGTGTCTACAGGTTGGTAATAATACCCATGGTTGTTAGGAAATTCATGCTACAAATGTTTACGGTCAATACATTATTAATGATCACCCTTTAGATACCCTTATTATTCATAATTACTTGTATTTACAAGGTAACTCTTGGGTAATAACATCTTTAGATGGTAATTCTATTAGATCAAAGGTGATAATTTTTATATTATTTTTGAGATCTTACATGATATCCACAAAGTAAACTTGCTTGATATCACTTGAAAATCAGGTTTCACATAGTGATTCATATAAGATATCCTTATAAATAGTAGATTATTTATAAGCTCAAGGATGGAAATCTTAACATGTGTGTTTCTCAATTGTTCAACAAGCTCATATCCCTTAGATTTGATCACAATCTTTGGCTTAGGGGGCACCTATTTTATATTGATAAGTGGAAAATTAGGATGAATACCTTTAACTTTTTTAGTAATGACATCTTGGACTACATAATACAATATAAGCCACTGGTTGATAATGGGTGCAGGATGATAGTTATCACTCAAATAAGATCTAGGTGGAACAAATGGTTATGAACATGCATATTGGCATCTAAATACTAACTCTATAATATTTCAAAAGAAATTATGAAAATAGATTAAGTGTTATTTTTTATTAAAACCCTTCTCATTATATTAATGTATTTTTTTATTTTTTTGGAAGGTACCTTGGATTAGTGCAATATAATAGAAAACTATTTCTACAATTACAAATTGCAACATAAAATGAGTTACACATGCATCCATATTAAACATGTGGATAGAAAAGAAGATCTAATTTTTGATTTGTAAAATATTGTTAAATTGGAAGTCAAAAATAGAGAATAAATAAACCCTAGATCAATATTTAGGGTTTTGTGGATGAAATGTCATATTCACCAAATGTTTAACCCTAAAATATATATGTGTATAATCTAGGGTTAAAGGGGTATAGATAACTTAGGTCAAAAGTATGGTAGACTATCTCAAGCAGGCCAATTATTTGTGAAATTTAGATAAAACATATACTAAATTTATTATGTCAAGATACTAAAAATATAATGTAAAACTATGCTATACATTGCAATGATAAATAAAACAAGATAAGTAGTTGTTTTTTATGTGAATAAAGATCTAGATCTATGACAAGTAGAAAGTGGATTAGATCTAAATTATGGAATAGTTTCCTAATTATGTAAATTTGACATCTATAGCTTTAGACACTTGCATCAACCTAGAAGGATTTTATTAACACTAATATTTGACTCAGATGTAGGTGTCTATTATTGAATACCTATTAAAATTGGATGTGACCATATGGATGCTTTTGGGTTCTATATTTCCTTCATTCTAGAGCATTTAAATCTTGCTCATGGACTATCACTCCTTGTCAAATGATAAAACTCTAGCTCTTCATCTTCATAGTGGTTGTTATAGAAATGGGTTAGTGGGCACATGGTATCAATCTACCCTAAATAATCCTTTGTCAATGAGCACTACCTACATATCCAATACTCTAAATAAGGCCTCAAACTTATTTAGTTTCCCCCTATATGTTGGCTTGTGTGTGAATCATGTGATGTGTCAGTAAGTACAATAGTGACCTAGATTTTAACTTATATATATATATATATATATATATATATATATATATATATATATATATATATCTTGGGTTATTATTTAAATATTTCAAACCATATATGTGGTGTACCTATGAATGATATTAAAATAGGATAAAATAGGGAAGCTTTGCTCACTTGAGTGTTTAATAGAATGTTTTTATCAAGTTGACTTGTGAGTTGCTAGGTGTTTCCAAGTGAGAAATGAATGAGGGTTAATATTATATTTATACCAATACCTATAAATAATATCTCACATTAAATCACTTAGTTTGACCATATAAATACATTTTTTTTAAATTAGATGACTTGCATCAAAATAATACACTTACATCGATGTAGGTGTCTAACTGGGATGCAAGTGTTCAGGTAGTTAGAAACAAGGTGAATATCCAAAACTTGTAGAGATGAAAGATAAGTTAGATTATAACATTTTGGGAAAGATAAAAGGTATGAGTCACCATAATAACATTGATAAAATTAAGAGATAAGAAATTAGGCATATAGAGATAGTGTGTGGGCCTTTTGGTAGTGATAAAGGTTTAAAAGCTGAAGGTACATCCATGATATATATTGTCTAAGTGTAAAAGATTGATGTTGTACCCAACATGCCCTCTTTATCTATGGAAATGGGGACCCACTTTATTTTATATTATGGTCTTGACTTTTAGCCCCTCTTTTATATATTTATGCAAACTATGGGAGAAGATTGATTATTGGCCTTTTTGTACTTTAGCAAAATGGTATTGGTATTATGTTCATTGTCTAATTCTTTATATTTGGCTTATGTCTTTAGGATTTTTATTTAGGGACTTATGAAATTTATCTTTGTTGGGTATTTTATCCATTATCTAACTTCCTTTAGCCTTTATATTTTAGACTTATTATTATAGACTTTTGTCATGGCCATTTTATCTGAGACATCATGGCCTTCAGCCTTTTTGATACCATCCCTTCAAATATTCATTTAGACATTTTGTCTAAGATATTTTTCCCTTCACCCTTTCCCTTTGAGACTTTTCTTACCCTTCATGACTTTTATCTTGGGCCTTTTTTTCCCTTTGATCCAATTCCTTTGGACATTTTGTCCAATGAGGATCCTTGGACAAATCTCCTTTAGCCCTCTAGACTTACCCTTTAGACTTTTTGAAAGTTCCCTTTAACATTTTAAAAATATCCTTTGGGAATTTTTTCCTAATCCCTTTGATTGATGAAAATTACCCTTCAGACTTTTTGTCATCAAATATTTTGTCTGATGTAAAAATCCTAAAATAATTCCCTGTAACAATCTTGCCAATATAATTTTGCCAAAATAATGACCCCAAGGGCACCCTTTAGGCTTTGTGTAACCCACCCTTTGGTACTTTTGTCCTAGACCCTTTCCCTAATGAAACTTTAACTTATGAAGTAGACCCTTCAGGCATTTTTTCCATGAAGTAGATCCTTTGAATCTTTTGCACCTACCCTTTAGACATTTTGAATGACCCTTCGATCCTTTTTGAAATATCCACCTACCCTTTGATAATCTATCCTAACCCCTTATCCCTTCAAGACTTATCCTTAGATAATTTTGTCTTGGTCCCTTTTTCCCTTAACACCAACCTTTTAGGAATTTTATCTTGAGACTTTGTCCTTTAGTTAATTCCTTTGGACATTTTGTCTAAGATATTTTGTCATTTGACCCATTTCTTCAAAAAAATTGTTTGAGATGATTAACCTTCAGCCTTTGCCCTCTAAGACTTACCCTTCATGACTTTTATCCTAGGTATTTTGTTCTTCAATCCAATTCATTTGGACTTTGTGTCTCAGACATTTTATTTGATGAAAATGCAATCCCTTCAAACTTTGTGTCACAGACATTTTTCTTTACAAAATAAGACATACCCTTCAAGATAATTAATTTAGACATTTTGTCTAAAATAATTTCCTTTATGATAAACATGACCCAAATAAAAGGCATACAACAAATTCCCCCACACAAAATGGCCAAAAATAATACCCTACTACCAATGACAATAGACCAAAGTCCCCACGAAATTGCCAAGTGTCACCCCTACAATCAAGCACTTTATTATGTATATATGCTAAATCACTTTTGCATTTATGTTTTTTAGGATTTAATCTATAAAATAAAAGTCTCAAACTCATGGGAAGTAAAAAAATTCAAGCACCAAGATCTATGGTTCATGTCAACTCGCATATTGGAGATCGATGGTGTGAAATAAAGCATGACAATAAATGGATATCCAGAGTGAGTGTGGTAGTTGCAAGTGTCACCCTCATGGGAATGTTTAAATAAAGGATTTTTCAAAAGCTCTACAAGAATTCCAAGTGGAAACATTATAGGAGCCTAGTACTTAAAGATCTAATGATGTGTGGGAGCCTAGTACATCAAGATCAATGACACAAGATCGATGGATAATTTTCAAAGGTCTTAAGACAAGCGAGAAGTTTCCACATGGTACAAAGATGATAAGTGATGGAGTGTGTTTTTAAAAAGAGCTTAGGAAGTCCATAGAGCTACTAGATGGCATGCTTGTATTCCATCATTCATAGGTATTTGATAGTGTAAGTCCCAGGTGCACTTTTCAAAGGTCCAAACTCAATGAGAGGCATAGGTAACATGCAATTCATAGTCATGTTAGATTAGTCACAATTAATTAACATCACTAGTTCTAAAGGATTGATACAATGATACTTGTATTTGATCCATGTTTGAGTTCCATATGAAGGTGGCTAATCTAAAATATCTAATAGATTGTTCTCATAACCTATAAAGGAGGCATGTACAATTTTGTAAAATGGAACATATATTTACAATCTGCATATAGTTTGAGCTATAATTGTAAAAAATTATCTCTATCTTTATACACATGCACATGTACATGTTGCATAGATTTTGAAAAGGCTATTTTAAATGGATAACTACAAGTATACTTTTATATGGTTTTAGACCACAATCATAACTCATGTTATAAATTTCACATGTAATGACCTTGCATGAACTTGGAGGATGAGGTTACCCCTTCCCCAAGTCTATATAAGCAATTATAATCCAACTTACATGTTTGTCAAAGAATTTTTGAATACATGAGCAACATTAATTTTAATCATCAATGAATGTGTTTGTGTATTTTCTTTCCAATTTATATGTAATTAGTTGTTACTTCATTTGGTTGTATATTTCAATAATATTTAGTGTGCAAAATTTGCAAATGGATTCTTGATTATTTTGATTGATGTATTGATCTGTAGATGTGCAATAGCTATTGAAAGATTGGTAAATATATTAGTTAATATAGTCAAGTTAAAATTGATTTAAAACTCTAATTGTGCATGAGTGCTTTATTGGATGTAGTTTTTTGTGTATGTGCAACAACTACCTCAAATACTTCACTAGTCTAAGCCATAATCCCCTGATTAAGGGTGTGCAACAACTACTCTAAAAGGAGAAATATTTGTCTAAGGCTTGTGAATTTCCAACATCTTTATCTCCTTAGACTTATTAGTCATTTTGACTATTTGTGTGTAATTTATACTAGAAATAGGCATAGGTTCTAAGAGCATTTATCATTTTAGAAACCATCCAGGGAATTAACTCCTAAAAACCATAAAAGATTTTTTTTTTGCCTTACCTTTCCCTCCTTTTTTGAGTTTATTTTGAGACCTAACCACTTTAGGCTAGAATCCAACCATCCATCAAACTCATATAAGGATTCACTACCTTTTAGGAACCACACCTCCATCCAAAAACCTTGTCAACAACCTACATGCCCTACTAACTATTCCATAAATAGGTTGTAATAGACCACATACCTATAACCTATGCCCTAGAGTAGAGTTTACCTCCATTGAGATCCTAAAACATTAGATGTTACCTCATTAAATTATGGTGCATATAAAACTTGTATCAATAGTTCTACTAGCACTAGAAGGAGGGATAACACCCCTGATAGTAGTATTTATCCTTTACATAAAGTTGCACTGAAGTCACCTAGGAGAGTGACCAGATCTAATTCTTAGGATGGTTTTAATCTCACCCTTGTAAAATCATAGGAGACCTAGAACTATGCCAATTGTCCCAATTCAGAATAATACACCTCTTCTAATAAGAAATCCTTTACCTATAGGTAACCCTTTACTTGTTAATCATCTAATGGCTCAATAAAAACCCTAGTTGGTTGGATATACTATTGTCATCCCAAGAGATGTGCATGATTTACCTCAACATTTTGAGAAGTGTCTACCCCATCCTTTTCTCCTTCAAAAACAAGGATAGTAGAATAACATATCAAATCTTTCAAATCTACTTTGAGATTAATGAATATTGTTGTTGAAGATGTTGCATGAATATTATTTCCTTTTACATTAATGGATGTTGTTTTTTATGATTGGTATTGAAATCTAATAAATAACTACATCACTTCATAGGATGAGTGTCAAGCTACTTTTCTTGCATAATTTGGATAGGTTACCTATCCCAACATAATATCCCATATTTTCACTAGTATGAAGAGAGAGACTAAAAATCCTATCCATACTTTCAACATGAGATTTAAAGATATGTAAAACTAGTTAACCCCACAGTACAAATCAAAGGAAGAATTAGCATTGGAGATGTAAAAAAACACAGTGGATGCAATTATTTTAGTGTTCCTAAGTAGAGGTATTATAATTAATAATTTGGCATGAACATTCAAAGAATCCATTAATATTGATAGATAGCCCAATCCTCAGGTGCCTACTATGTACAACATGTATAATGATGTTCCCATGTTGGATCCAATTCCACATGTAAGGCAAAATGTCTTGGCATTCAATCAGAACTAATTATATACATTGCCTCCCATGATGCAAATAATGCAACCAAACTATGAATTCTTGAACAATCACACGTAGGGTAATGGCTACCAATATAAATTAAAATATACTATCTCCTATTGTTATTCTATGAGCTACTAATTCTACAAAATTATAACTAGATTCTATTCAGAAGCTGGTTCAAAAGTTGATTAGTGATTTCTTAAATACGAAAAGGAGGATAGGCAACACCAATGGCCCAACTAGCAATCAAAATGCTAGATTTTAGAGATACAATTGACCATTTATAGGCTTGAAAATAATATGAATCAACCTAAAAATCTCCCAAAGATCAACATAGTATAGATGACTCTTCCTAATTATGTAGAATTCATAATACTTCTAAGCATGGTGAGCTCAACTACATTGAATTTTGTGTAACATTTGAAATATTTCAAAGAGAGGTGGTTAGATAAGATTAGATGCATAATCCACCTAAGCATCATCCATATCCTAGCTCTTCCAACACTTCCATGTTCTTTGAAACTCATGAGTTTCCATTTCTAGGTGAAGATAATGATTTAGAGGAAAATGTGGATGAACTTCATGCTTTCCAGTAGTTGTAGAGAGGTGCATATAATCTAAGGAATAATTATCCACTCACAACATCAACTCTTCTAAATACTATGGTGATTCCTCATAATCCTAAATTAGATAATAATCTACCCTTTTCAAATAGGAATAACCACAAGTAGAATAAGGAAAAACCAAGTAAAGGAGGATACAACATTTTTGAGGGTATGAAGAAGATCAAGGTGAATATAACTCTTCATAAGTTAGCTCAGATTATTGAAAAAAGGGAGTTTCTCTATAAGTAAATTATTGGGAAGACACCTATGGATAAATCAAATCATCAACAGATAAATTTAAAACATTTAATACCAACATCATCTACAAAATAAAGCTAAAAGTTCCACTCTTCCTGCTGACTATCTGGGCATTCAATAAGAATATTCATAATTATTTAGTTGATTTTGGAGCATATACAACTATCATGCCTACATCCATATGTCAAATTTTTGGTTTAATACCAAGCCCTTCAAAGAGGACAGTTTTACAATTGGACAAGATAGTGGTCCCTATAGTTGGTGAACTAAGGGACATGTATATCTAAGTAGCCTCTGCATTGTACATTCATATGACCATTGATATTCTAGTGGTGGACATACTTGAAGGCTACAGTCTACTCCTAAGTAGAGACTGGTCTAAAGTGATCAATAGATATCTCTCTACAAACTTTTCCCATATATGGCTACCATGGAGAGGAGTTGCAAATCAAATCAGGATTGATAGATATCCAATAATGAAGTATCCCATTACAAAATATAACATTAAGAATGAAGAAGTAAAGTATGAGTTGCCCATACTTGGTATTTATACTTTTACTATGCATAATCAAGTACATAAGTTAGAATCTAAAGGTCCCAATCAATTGTGAACTCTACACTTTGATAACATTAGATCCAAGCAAGGATCAAGTGTGGGAATCAAGTTGATTGATCTAACAATAATTTTTTTTGGCAACATACATATTACAATTTCCATGTAATAATAATAGATTTGAGTATGAGACCTTAGTTTTAGGACTATATTTTTCATTTAAGAATAATGTGAATAAAATATCAGTATTTAACAACTTAGAACTAGTGGTCAATTAAGTCAAAAATAAATACCAATGCAAGTTATCTTATTTGAAGAGATACAAGCACAGAGCATGGGACTTGATTGAAAGCTTTGAAGCTTTCAACATAGTAGCACTTATCAGAGAGCTAAATTAGACCAATGATTCATTAGTTTTTGTTGCTACTAATCTGGAGCCACTATAGGAATCTAAGGTCAAAAATTTCTCCATTAAATTGTTAATGTTCCCCTCTATTCTAGATAATGTATAAAAATTTTAGGTCTTTGATGATGACTAGTAGATTATTCAATTTTTAAGTAATTCAAAGAAATTTGAATCCCAAATCATTGATGACAAGGACATTAATCATCTCTATCAAGAGGAATCAAATAAAGAGGGAGTTCTTTAGCTCAAAGAGAATTGAATTCTAGCAGGGTTGGTCTCCTTGTAAAGACCATTCAACATAGATCAGGCACAACAACTAAGATATTCAAAGTTCAAAGAGTCAAACTTTAGAAAGAAAAATCTAGGAGATGAACATAACCCACATTATGTTAATAATGGTCTCAACTACACCCTAAAAGAGAGTGAGTGAGTGAAGGATTTAATCACTTGATATAGGGACGTCATTACCTAGACATATAAAGATTTGAAAGTATATGAACCACAGGTCATTACTCATATGATTCATTTGAAGCTAGATCATAAGCCATTATGGAAGAGGCAAAGGCATGTCAATCCTATTCTATAGCCTTTCATTCAAAAATAAGTAGAGAAGTTTATAAGCACAAAAATAATCTTTTCAGTAAGACATTTTACCTGGGTGGCTAATTTGGTCCTAGTAATAAAGAAGAATGATGAGATTATATCATGTGCTAATTTTAGGAATCTAAATAAGGCTTCTAAAAAGGACAATTATCCCTTGCCTTCTTTGTATGAGGTGATATAAATAGTAAGTGGTTCTAAAATGATGTCCTTTTTTAATGGATTTTTAGGCTATAGTTAGGTACTAGTACAATCTAAAGATAGAATGAAGATGGCATTTACCATGAAGTGGGAAACTTATGCATATAAGAGGATACCTTTTAGCCTGATAAACATAGGAGATACCTTTCAATGTGTCATAAATCATGCTTTCAAGGGATTAATAGGAAAATGTATAATCATATATATAGATGATCTTACAATATTTTCAAATAATAGGAAAGACCACATAAGTCACATATAGCCCATATTCAAAAGATGTAAAAGGTTCAATGTATCATTAAACCCAAAGAACATCATATTCAGAGTGATTGAAGGTAAGATTTGGGGTACATAATTACCAAGGATGGGATCACCATTGATCTAATCAAAATTGAAGCAATTTCAAAAAATTAAACCACCAAATAATAAGAAGGAGCTCAAATCATTATTTGGAAATATTAACTTCATAAGGAAGTTCATCTTAGAATTTGTAGAGACTTTCAGACTTTTGAATGCCATGCTCAAGCAAGATTCCAAAATTGAATGGATAGTTGAAGCTCAAAAGTCCTTCCAAGACATTAAAGATGCAATATCATAGGCTCTAGTGTTGATCAGTCTAGACTTTAATAAATATTTCTACCTACACTCATTTTATTTAGAGCATACAATTATTGTTGTCATCACATAGACTAAGGATGAGACTAAGAATCCAATCATGTTTATGAGCATGAATTTGAAATATGTAGAGCTTAAGCACTCTATGATTAACAAATAGATTTTCACCCTTGTCAAAGTTGTGAAAAATTTTCAGCATTAAATATTGATGAATAAAGTCATTACCATGATGCCTAATTCTAATATCAAACTCACCCTATCATATAACGATATAGGAGAATGAATATGAAAATTGATGGCCAAGCTACAATAATTAGACATAGATATCAAGCCTAAAAAGATTGTTTGAGTGAAAGACATTGTTTAGCTTATGATTGAACCAGAACCATGCATCATAGTTGAAGAGGTATGTAAAGCTCAAGTATCTAAAGGATAATGGTATAGTGATATAATATAGTATTTACTTATAGGAACTAGTTCCCTTGAGCTCAATAGAGAGAGGAAGAGAGATTTGATACTCAAATTTTCTCATTACATGATCAATAAGGGAGTCCTATATAAAATAAATTATGAAGGTATTTACCTTAGGTGTGTATTTGTAGATGAAGCTAAAGAAATCCTAGAGAGCCTTCATCAGAAGATAGGTAGTAATAATCCTTTTGGGAATACCATAGCCCATAAGATCTTTAAAATGGGATAATATTGGCCAATAGTTTTCAAATATGCTCAAACTCATGAGATAACATGCCATGAATTCCAAGTTCTAGCTAAATGAGAAGTACACATAGCAATGCCTTTATAGCTAGTTGTTAAAGGAAGGACATTTGCCCAATAGGGTTTAGAATTCATTGGTGTCATTAACTCAAATTTCTTAGTAGGAAATAAATTCATAATTATTGCTATAGACTACTACACCAGATAGACTAAAGTGATAGCCATAAAAAATTTTAGAGCACAAGATGTGATTCACTTCTTAGAAGAACACATAACAGCTAGATTTAGCATGCCTATTTCTCTAGTTTGTGACATGGAACTGGCTTTCATATCGATAGAATTTACTAAGTGGGCACATGAAAACTGTATTATTATTAGGTCATATTCTAATTGTAGTCATATAAAATATAAAAAGTGGTAGATTGAGTGTGGCTTGTGACACCTAACCCATAGGTCCCTCTTGCATGCTCTCATGACCCTTCTACACACCATTTTGCTTATTCCTAGTCATCCATAGACTTTTAAGACATAATTCTAGATTAGTTAGGCTAAATCTTTAATGCTAATTCCATCCCCATAGGTCTTATAAATGTAGGAAAATAGCACCCAACTTGGACCACAGTGTTGGACCCTAGGGTATCCCATTTATAACACTCTTGTCCAACCATATTTCGAGTCTAGATGACTATTTCCTTTTAATTCCTCTTCCTTATTGTGTCAGGATAACATGAATAAATTTAACCCATAAGTAATATATATATATATATATATATAAAATACCATTCAAATTTCATTTAGAAGAGGTTGGAAAATATTACAAAATTAAGCAAGAATACAATCAAGACCACTAAGGCAAATTTCACTAGTCTCTGCATACATCCATCCAATATAGCTAACAACATATTCAAACCCTCACACTAGTCCCTAAACACCTCAAGCACACCTAATTTAGAGTTTTTGCATCTATAAAACATTATTGTATAAATCACATCAAGTGGGAAAACTACATATGGCTTGATCCCTCTTCAGAGTATTGGTATATAGGTAGTGTACCCACACAAGGGGTGTGGATACATGTTTAGGTAATCTTACACACACTAACCCCCCCCCCCCCTCTTTCTCAAGTTTTATTAAATTAATATGAAGGTATAGGTTTGGAGATTAAATCATATCTATAAGGATCTTACCTAACATTTGGGACCTAAAAATTCATAGACAGACTCACATAGGGATAGTAGACAAAACCAAAAAAATTGAGATCTACGTGACTAGTTTGGACAATAGTAGTAGGACTTGGACTATAGCACCAAACTTCAAAGTGTCCTAATTTTTGCACTCTTATACTTTCATCAAATTAAATCTAGATCTAGATTGATGACACTATCCCAGTCCTACACAATTGGTATCAGCCTCTGTCTCAACCATATCAACCCAGTTTTAAGATAAGTTACATTTCTCTTCTTTCATTACTATTTTTAGAAATATAAGAAGGTTAAATAAATTATATAAATCAGTAATTTAATTATTGAAATATTGTTCATTGATTTATTATTCCATACCCTTAACTAAATTAGGAATAAAACTCTAATATTTAAAAAATTGTTAAATCATTTGGTGAACCCAACTTACTTCATTTGAACATAAAATCCCTAGAAACCCTAAGGTAAATTCCTTATTGATTTTTCCAATATTTTTTAATTTTACCTATATATTTTAAATCAAAAATTCACATTTAATTTTTAAAATTCCCAAGTAATTTTAAAAATTATTTATTCCAAACCCTAGTTGAATTTACTAAGTCCTTTTTCGCACAAAAACCCTAGAAACCCTAGGGAAAATTTCCTACTAATTTTAGAAATATTTTTATAAATTTTTACCTACATATTTAAATTTTAAATTCACATTAATTTTTAAATTCCAAATTAATTTAAAAAAAAACATTTTCTTCCAAACCCTAGTTGCATATACTAGGTCCCTTTAAATAAGATTTTTTTCAATATTTTTCTAATTTTTTACTTACATTTTTAAGTTAAAAAATCACATTATTTTTTAAAATTCCATATTAGTTTTAAAAAAAAATAATGTTTCAAACCCTAGTTGCATATACTAGGTCCCATTGCTTTTGTAGTATCACCTTACATGTTTTTGAGCATTCGTATCATTTTTATGCATATTTTATTTCATTGCTTAGATTATATTTATTTAATCTATTATTTCATTTTTCAAGTTTTTTTCGGTATGCCATCTAAGATCCTTGCATCTATTCCTTTGAGACAAAGTGAAAGACTCAGTGGAAACCCTCCTAAATTCACCTAGATTCCTTCAACCCAACCATATACCATGGATAAACAACCAGATCAAGTTCCTACCATAGATCCTACACATCCATATTACACCAATTTCCATGAAGATAATTTTGAAAATGATAAGTATGAGAATTAAAATGATGATACAAACACCAATGTTCATGACCTACCACATTAGACTCTTGATCCACTTCCACCTATTATTGATAATTAAGTTATCCTCAACAAAGATTTGATTCTACAAAGTTTTAGAAAAAGACTTAGGGAACAACCCTGAGATCATACTCTTATTTTACAATATATCATGGAAATTAAAAAGGATAAAAAAGTTGAGTCATCCATTCCTTCAGAGTAACCAGTTGCAAATGACACTATAAGGGAAACTATGTCTCAACAACCCCCTATAGCAATGTAACCTTCCTATGAGCCACCACCAGCTATGACTAGTACATATTTATCTCTTTATTTGGTTGTCTTTATGCAATATATACAATCTCTTCAATCCAAGGTGATACATCTTAAGCAAGGTACCTATAGACCCACATAAGCTTCATATTCTTTTGCTCTACTTTATACACCATTGGCATGCCATATTGCTTCAACACCCTTACCACAAGGTTTTGTTCAACCTAATCTCACTCTATATGATAACAAGGGTGATCCAAAGACACACTTGAGATCTTTTCACATAGCATGCTTGGACTATGTGCCAAATGACTGGATACTAATCAAGATATTTCCATGGAGTCTAAAGGATTATGCTTTACAATGGTTCTATAGTCTACCAAATCCATTGGTCAATGCATTCAATCCTTTAGCTAACATGTTCCTTGCTCATTTCAGCATTAACATTGGTGATAAGGTTTCCTATGCCCAAGTTACACAATAGAAACAAAAGTCAAATGATCATCTCACAGAATATGTTCTTCAATATAAGACTATCTTGGCTAAGATGAGTAGCCCCATGGCTGATCAAGAGTCATAAGATCTCTTCAAATAGAGTCTTCTACCAGCCTTACATGAATCAATAATGTTCAAAATATTTTCTTCCTACACTAAGTTATGTCATACACTAAATGAAAGAAAAGTCAAACTAATTTCAATGGGAAAACTCAATTACATAAGCAAATCAAAAATAACAAACAAGAGTAACAACAAAGTCCCATACAAATTAAAATTCAATGATAGAAAGATTCAAAATTAACCTATAGTTAATTCATATTTAGATCCCCCTCAATGAGTGGTTTTATTTGTGCCTCCTTGGTGAGCTTTTTTCAATCTACCAGTATCTTCAGCTAGAGTTTTACAGTAGCTTTTGGAATGTAATATCATATCTCTCCCTCCTATTCTAGAAGTTGAAGATTCTTCCATGGGGATATGATATTTGAAATTCATTCATGCTAATCAAGTTGTTACAATTGGTAGAGTTCCATATGAGTTACCACTCCTCACTTTAGAGCCATTTACAATTTTGTAATCACTAGTTTTAGTTCTACCACTAGTTTCAGTTTCTCCACTAGTTTTAGTTCTTCCTCTAGTTTAGATTTAGACATAGTCGAGGCCTTCATTACTAGCATAGAGATTTCTTACACTTATACAAAGTTTTTTTAGAGAAACAATAGTTTCAAAATTCTAAACATCCTCCAGATAAAGTGTTCACACCCAGGGTAGTATCATTGAGGTCTCATGCCTCTACACATAAAGCACATGTTTAGAGAGATTATCCTACTAATATATGGGTCCCTAAGATCCCCATAGTTTCATCCACTTCTTAGAGTTACAGGGGGGCCCATAGTTAGTTTCCATTATAGATATTTTAGAGCATTTACAACATACACAACTTTCAAATCCATAGTGTCATCCCTTCCATCATGCTTCATGATCATGTATGATCCCTCTCCTTGATATAAGACACCATGATAGGGAGTCTCCCATGAGACTCATAATTTAGTATCATCTCTCCTCAACCTTACTTTTACATACTTTATTTATGATTCATTTTACATAGCTTATATCAAAAATATAAAAACATTAAAATATGTTAAAATACCAAAAATAATATAACATTTAAAAATACAAAAAACATTTAAATAATTAAAAAAGATAAAAACATTTCAATTATATGTATTATCCATGCTTTACATTTCTACTACCATGATAGACTTACATTTGATGTTCTTTTCTATTATTTGTCAATTTATCTACATTACCATGGTTCACTTGATCTTCTTTGAGTGTGTGTAATGACATCCAAATCCTTGATTGCTTCACTCCACCCATTGAGGGGGCATCTTACTTATACATTAGAGATATACATTGATATATTTACCCATAAGGGGCATATTTTACATGAGTACACCTTCCAAGTTATGTCATTCCTACACTACACACTCTAGTTATCATGTTGATGTGCATTACTTACTAACTTACATAGATTACGCTATTGACACTCATTAGTATATATCACTCATGTATTTCTTAGCATATACCTAGTCTTGTACTACATGTCTTGTATACTTTCACTTCTTTCTTTTATTAGTTAGATGTGATTGTATGTCCATCATATTACATGCTTTCCTTTCTTAATTTACATAGCTATATGTGATTGCATTTTTCAGTTCCTATTTTGTCTCTTGTATTTTTCTTAAGACATTTTCCAATGTCCTTTGCTTAAATTTTTGTGTGTACATTAGGAAATTTTCCAATGTCTTTTTATTTTACTCTTCTATGTGCTTATGGCCCTCATGCCAACCTTGTTTGTTTTCAATTATATGTGTATGTGGCATTTGAATATGTCTACTTTCCAATTTGAGTGACATGTGCCCATGTCCCTTGTTTACTTGGACCCTTGACCACTCTTGTATTCTTCTTATTTCTTGCCTTGTGTGCTTGTTTTCTTATTTTATTCTTAACTATTTACAATGCCATGATCTAAATCATGCATTATATTGTTTTCTTGAATGCCATGATGGACATCATGCTACATCCCTCCCTAAAAACTAAAAATTAACAACTAACATTTCTAGATTTAGATCAATACATTACACATGATATTACATAATTATATATATCTAGGCATGCCCCTATTGATCTAACAATCTATAATATAAACTATGATATCTCTTGAGACATCTTTCAATTATCATTGTTATATCATATTTTTATAGCATAACACGCTTATAGAGATCTTTATTTTGAGGGTAGTCATTGTAGGGTCCTCATTCCTACCCTCAAAAGATGGGGGAAAAAATAGGAGTTTTATCACAGAGATCAAAGCTCCTAATGGGTTGAAAAATCAATTTTATAACACTCAAAACAATAATCAAAGGTTAAACTAGGAAGAACAAACTAGAAAAATAGTGACGATTACAAAATAGTTATCAAATTCAATAAAGGAAAATAGTGCTAGACATGGACAATAACACTAGATATTAGGGTGTCTTATTTTTATTACTCTTACCCAAATAGCAAAAAACCCAATTTTTCTAGAAATAGGTAGAAAAGTTAGCTTAGCTATAGTTTTGTTAGATACAAATTAGTTTAGATTTAGTAGTTTCAGTACAATTTTTCTTAGAGAATCTAGATATAGGGGGAATCATGTGTGACATGATGGTTCTCACTTCTAGTTTTAGATTGGGTAGTTGTTATAACTTCTCAACTAGAATCCATGTTATAGACACCAATGATTTGGGGAAATATGCATGACACATTTGACTTATTTTCTCTTTCAGTTTAGTATATTACCTAGGCATTATTAGTAGTTATGTGCCTTATTCCATCTATAGGTGGTTGGCACCATTTTGGAGTGGATTTCATATAAGTCTAACCTACATATTCCTGAGTGGCTTCCACATAAGCCTAAGTTTCTAGTTTCAGAGTGGATTTCATACAAACCTAATCTCCTCTTTTCATATTGTCCAAGATTGGCCTAATTTCTAGTACACATTCGACTATCTATGCCACATTGTTAGATTATAGAAAATTCATGGGTTTAGGAGCCATCTCATAAAACATACATTCATATCGATATTAGTTTATAGCTTCACTTGGAGGTCAATGATGGATCCAAAGGATTAACTAGCCTTTATATTCTTGGGCCACTTGCTTAAAGGGAGTGGGCACATAGTTTAAACATCAATTAACACATGCATGATTACATAACTTCACTTAGTGGGTGATGATGGACCAAAGGGCCAATATTTTCATTCTTGAGCCACTCTTAGGGAATTGAGCACTTAGCTCCGTTCATGATATTACTCTTAGTACAACACATACCCTGCATTACTCAACATCATCTAACATCACAACAAGTTTTGTATTGGTTCATGTACTTGGTGAGGTATATTCCTTCCTTTCTCTTCCTCTTTCTTACCCAACTTTGTACATTCTTATTTTAGATATAACATATCTAGTAAGAACTGATATTTTTTTATTTTGTCTTATAGATTTACACTTCACAATGTACTCTCTTTATGCACACCCAACATCATGCAAATTCATGGGCTTCACCCTTGTAGGTAAGTTGAAGTCCACTTTCTACTTTTCCTTTATCCTAGTATTTCACTTTACTGCATCACTAGAATAAATGGGGGGAATGTAGTCATGTAAAATGTCAAAATTGGTAGCTTAATTGTTGTTTGTGACACTTAACCCATAGGTCCCTCTTGCATGCTTGTGTTACCCTTCTAGACACCTTTTTACTTATTTCTAGTCATCTATATACTTCTAAGACCAAATTCTAGCTCAGCCAAGCTATTTTCCCCATACTAATTCCATCCCCTACATCATGTACCTATATGAAAATAGCACCCAACTTAGACTACAATCCTAGACCCTAGGGTGTCCCATTTCTATCACTCTTATCCAATCACATTTTGAACCAAGATGACCATTTCCTTTTGATTCAACTTCTTCATTTTGTTAGCCTAGCATGAATGTATTTAACCTATGACCAATAGATATCTATAAAATCTCATTCAAAGTTCATTTATAAGAGGTTAGTAAATATTACAAAAGTAATCAAGAATAAAATCAAGACCACTAAGGAAAATTTATATATTATTTGCATACAACCATCTAATATAGATACCAACATATTAAAACCCTCACACTAGTCCCTATCCACCTTAAGAACACCTAGTTTAGCATTTTTACATTCACATAACACTATTGAACAAAGCACATCAAGTGGGAGAACTACATATGGCTTGATCCCTCTTTAGAGTATTGGTATGTAGGAATTGTGCCCACACAAGGGGTGTGGATACACATTCAGTGTATTTTACACACACTAACCCCACCTCTTTCTCAAAATTTATTCAAATAATATGAAGGTCTAGGGTTGGAGATTAAATCAACTCTACAAGGATCTTTGTTGACATTCAGGATCTAAAATTTCATAAATAGGCTCACACATAGACAATAGATAAAACCTAAAAAACTCAGATCTCTATGATCAATTTGGACAATATTGGTAGGACCTAGACTATAGCAAAAAACCTTGAAGTGTCCTATTTTTGATGCTCTTATCTTTTTACTAAATGAAATCTAGATCCAAATTCATGACACTATCCCAATCCTACATAACCTATATCAGCCTAGTTTTAAGATAAGTTACATTTCTCCTCTTTCATTACTATTTTTAGAAATATATGAAGGTCAAATAAATTATACAAATTAGTACTATGATTATTGAAGTATTATTTATTGATTTATTATTCTAGACCCTTAACTAAATTAGTAATAAAACTCCAATATTCCTAAAATTATTAAATCACTAACCATTACCCTCATGGAAATGGACTAGTAGAATCGATGAACAAAAATCTTATTGATGTAATTAAGAAATTATCTAGAGACAGGCCTAGGGACTAGCATAATTTATTGAAGTATGATCTTTGGGTAGAATGAACTAAACACAAGTAATCCCTTAAAACTTCACCTTACCTATTATTGTATGGATGCAAGCTTATATTCTCAATTATGCTAAAGTTACCCACTTATTAGTTCATGCAAGACTATATAAAACTAAGCAATAAAGTAGAATTGAGATTGTTTTACATAATAGAAATGGAAGATTCAAGGATTTAAGCTTTAAAATATTCAAAAACCATCAAGATGTGGTCAATAAGTGGTTTGATAAAAGAGAAAATGTCAAAGCATTTATGATTTTGGATCTAGTACTATTTTGGGAGAAAACCCATGAAAAGAAAGGATAGCATGACAAGTTTACCCCACTATGGATTATACCATACCAAATTTTAGAGATCATGGGTAACAACATATATCATCTAAATAACCTCTAAGGTAATGAGCTTACATATCGAGTCAATGGATAATTCTTAAAGCACTACTTCAAGGTTATACCATATGTGGATATTACCAATTAATGAAGGATGAATGAATGTAGTTGTAGGATTAAAAGAGATTTTTTTCTTTCTTATAATATTTATTTTCTTTCATATATTATATTTCTTAATTTCATAGAGTATTTTCTTTCTTTCTAGATTAATCTTTCCTAATTTCAGTATTTTACTTTCTCAGATTAGATTTTTTGCTTTCTTAGATTAGTTTCTTTCTTTCTTAGATTAGTTGTTCTTAACTTTTTCTAACAATAAAAATGTGTTTTTTATTAATATAAATAAGATAAAAAATCCAAACCAACTAAGCTTATGACTTGTAGAAAAGTAAAAAATTAAAATCTTTATACTTTGGGACTAGTTTACAGATTGGGTGTATTTCTATGTTTTAAGTCTTTAAGATGAAGGTTGGTAATCATGGATTATTTTGAATGGTGTCACAATTGAATACTTTTACCAGACATGTGTAAGTTTCTCTCAAATTACTTCATACAAATTTAGATTTTTTTTTTGTTTTATTGGGTTAAATGCACTTATCGCATTAAATACCTTTAGAAGTGATAATTCTAGGTATAGGTGTAGATGGTAGGGACATTCTAGTAATGATTTGTTTTATAATTATACCATCTCACTGGGGTTCTATCTCTTCTCTTTTCCATTCAAGAACAAAATAAGAGAAAAATAAAAATAAAATAAGAAAGAACCAATGGATTCAAAAGAGTAAAATAATATTTAAAGAAAATCAAAAGGCTCACATAATTAAATAAGGTCAATGTACCACACATCATGATTAAGAGAAAAAATGGAGAGAGAAGAGAAGGAACCCAAGGTATCTTTTTTGGGGCTATAGATGCCTAGCTTGTAGTAGAGCAATGCCTGAGCTTCCCTTATTTTTGAGCTTTAATAGATACTAGAATGAAACCTATAGTTTCATCAATATTTTGAAAAATTCATCACAACAAGAGTTAAATAAACTGCATGTTTGACACACACAAATCTAAGAAATTAGAAGGCCAATATGTTTTATGAATGAACTTAGGAGTCTCTTTCATGTTTTTTATTTAAGTATCCTTTTGTGTCACTCTTCATGATTGATTTAAGATTGAAAACTAGAGTTTTAAGTTCTTGAATACTCAAGAATATTCCCCCTATAAGTCACCATTTTTTGTACCTAACATCCCCTCTTTCTTTATGAAAATGGGGACCCACTTTTTTTCAAACTATGGTCTTGACTTTGAGCCCCTCTTATATATGTTTATGTAAAATCTAGGAGAAGATTGATTATTGGCCTTTTTTAGTTTAGAAAAATGTCATTGGTATTGTGTTCATGATCTAATTCTTTCTATTTGTCTAATCTTTAGGCTTTTCCTATTAGGACTTATGCAATTTGTATTTTTTTGGTATTTTGTCCATTATTTGAATTCCTTCAACCTTTGTGTTTAAAACTTATTTTTGTGAACTTTTGTCATAGACATTTTGTTTGAGACATCATACCCTTCAGCATTTTTGAGACCATCCCTTTGAACATTCCTTTGGACATTTTATTCAAGAGATTTTGCCTTTCACCCTTGCCATTTGGAACTTTTATTACCCTTCAAAACTTTTGTCCTGCACCCTTTTTTCCCTTTAAGCCAATTGCTTCATACATTTTATCTAAAATAAATCCTCCGATAGATCTCCTTTAGCCCTCTGAACTTACCCTTCAACCTTTTTGAAAGTACCCTTCAACCTTTTTAAAATATCCTTCAATAATTTTGTCCTAAGCCCTTTTCTTGATGAAAATGACCTTTTAGACTTTTTGTCATCAGATATTTTGTCTAAATAAAAATTTGAAAAATAATTCTCCATATCAATCTTGCCAATATAATTTTTCCAAAACAATGACCCCAAGGGCACATACCCTTTGGGTTTTATAAAACCTACCTTTTAAGACTTTTTTCTTGGATCCTTTCTCACCAAAACTTTACATTATGAATTAAACCCTTCAGGAATTTTTTCCATGAAGCATATCCTTCAAACCTTTTTCACCTACCCTTTAGATTTCTTGAAATGACCCTTCAGACATTTTTAATGACCCTTCAACCCTTTTTGAAATATCCACCTACCCTTTGGGACTTTGTCCCTACCCCTTATCCCTTTAGGACTTATCCTTTAAGACTTTTGTCTCGACTCCTTTTTCCTTTGCACCAACCTTTTAGGATTTTTGTCCTAGGACTTTATCCTTTAGCCAATTCCTTTGGACATTTTATCTGAGATATTTTTACCTTCAACCCATTCCTTCAGACATTTTCTCTAAGAGGCTTTACCCTTCAGCCTTTACCCTTTAAGACTTACCCTTCAAGAATTTTTTCCTAGGCATTTTATCCTTCAAGATAATTCCTTCATACTTTACATCTTGGATATTGTGTCTGATAAAAAAGTAGTCCCTTCAAAATTTATGTCTTGGACAATTTTCTCGATGAAATAATACATACCCTTTGAGATAATTGCCTTATACATTTTTTCTGAAACAATTTCCCTGATGATAAATATGGCCTAGAAAAAAGGCCCAAAATAAATTCTCCCACACAAAATGGATAAAAATAATAGTCCCCACAGAATTGCTAAGTGTCACCCCTATAACCAAGCACTTTATTGTATATATGTTAAATCAATTTTATGTTTATGTTTTTTAGGAGTGAATCTAGAAAATATAGGTTTCAAAATCATGAGGAGTAAAAAATTTCAAGCACCAATATCTATGGTGCATGTTAGCTTGCATATCAAATATAAATGGTGTGAAATCAAGCACAACAAAAAAGGGTTGTCCAGAGTGAGCATGATGGTGATAAGTGTCACCCTCACATGAACATTTAAACAAAGTCTTTTTCAAAATATATATGAGAATTCCAATTGTAAATATTATGGGAGCCTAGTACCTAGAGATCTAATGATGTATGAAAGCCTAGTACATTAAGATCAATTGTGTAATATTGATGGAGACTTTTCAAAGGTCCTAGGATAAATGAGAAGTTACCATACGGTGAAAAGGTGCTAAGTGATAGAATGTGTTTTACAAAATATCCTAGGAAAACCTTGGAGCTACCAAATGGCATGATTACATTCCATAATGCATAGAGATATAATGGTGTAAGTCTAAGGTGTACTTTTCAAAGGTCTAGACTCAATAAGAGCCATAGGCAACATGCAATGCATAATCATGTTAGATTAGCCATAGTTAAATAGTGTCACTAGTTATAAAGGATTGATACAATGATACTTGTCTTTGATGAATGTTCCATTTGAAGATAGCTAATCTAAAATGTCTAACAAGTTATTCTCACAACATATAAAGGATGCATGTATACTTTTGTAAAATGGCACATATATTTTTAGTTTGCATATAATTTGATCTATAATTGTAAAAAATAGCTTTATTTTTATATATATGTACATGTTTCATAGATTTTGCAAAGGATTTTTTAAATAGATAACTATAAGTAGACTTTTATACTATTTTAGACCATAGTTAGAACTCATGTTCTAACTATCACATATAACAACCTTGCATGAACTTAGAGGATGAGGTGAACCCTTACCCAAATCTATGTAAACAACTGTAATCCAACTTGTCTTTTGTTAGAGACTTTTTGAATATAGGATAAATATTAGTTTTGATCATCAATGAATGTGTTTTTGTATTTTCTTTCCAATTTATATGTAATTAGTTATTACTTTCTCTGGTTTTATGTTTGAATAAAATTTGGTGTGTAAAAGTTGTGAATGGATTGTTGATTATTTTGATTGATGTATTGATTTATAGATGTGAAAAAACTATTGAAATATTGGTATATATATTGGTTAAGATAGTCAATTTCAAATTTATTCATAATTATGATTGTGTATGAGCGCTTTCTTATATGTAGTTTTGTGTGTGTGTGCAACAAAAACCTCAAATAATTCACTATCTTGAGCCATAATCTCCTAATTAAAGGTGTGCAATAGCTACTCTAAAAGGAGCAATATTTGTTTGAGGCCTATGAATTTCCTACATATTTATCTCCTTAGACTTCTTAGCCATGTCTAACTATGTGTGTGCAATTTCTACTAGCAACAAGCATAGGTTCTAAGAGAATTTGTCCTTTTAGAAACCAACTGGGGAAGTAATTCCTGAAAACCACATAAGCTTTCTTTTCTACCTACCCTTCTCTCTTTTTTTTGAATTTTTTTTGATATCTACCCACTTTAGGTTAGAATCCAACCATCCATCCAACTCACATAGGGATTCACTACCTTTTAAGAACCATACCTCCATCTAAAAAATCTTATCAACAACCTGCATATCCTACCAGTTATTCTATCAATAGGTTGTAATAGATCGCATACCTAATTTTGTGCCATAGAGTGAAGTTTACTTATATTGAGATCCTAAAATTTTAGAGCCTACCTCATTTGATTATGGTGTGTATAAAACCTACATCAATAATTGAGGTGATATATAATTCAAAAATAGTTTCTACAAATTACTATTCATATGGTGAAGATGAAAATATCTCTACTACATCTAGTATTATTTCTTCCTTACCCACCCCTCATGTTGATGATGATTTCATGTTACATTATAAATCAAATGATAATGTGATTAGTGACAATGTTATTTCAACTCATAATGATGTTATTAATTTTATTTTGAAAGATAAATTGTGTGAGCATGTGGACTTTAGTAATGAACATAATAGGCTTATGCCTTATATTTCAATAGAATGCTCAATACCTTTACAAAATAATGATATATCAAATACTAATGAATCTCTCAAGCCCACCATATATAAAATAGAATATGTTCCTCAAGCCCTTCTTCCTATATGAAATAGTGTACCAATGGATAAATTAATAATAAAATTCAATTATTAAATGAGCCCCTTTATCATCTAAATGTGCCCTCATAATAGGTTCTTTATTTAATGCATGTTATGCGTGCTTTACAGCATAATTACATAAAGTTACATTAGAAAGTAAGGATTACCAATCTTAGGTTGATATTGATGTTATCCATGGTAACCCCATATTATTTAAAATATTCCATGCACCATTAACAAGGAATTTTAATATACCAACATCTTATAAGTTGAATGGAAATAGAGATTCTTATTTTCATCTCAAAGCTTATAGGAAAGATATGAATGGATGCAATGGTTGTCTGATATTATTATTTTTATTTCCACGGAGCTTAAAGGATGAGGCACTCAATTGGTTTCATCATTTACTCCATAAATATTGTCTACGCACATATGAGGAACAAGAGGAAGTCTTCCTTATGAATTTTATATATAATAAGGGACCTAGAGTCACATGTGAGAGATTACCATCATTACATATTAACGCTTAAGTAATGTATGCAATAGTTAATCTATCAACTGACAGATTTGGAGATAATATATATATTCTATAGATGTCTTATATTTACTCTTAAGGAATGTTTTTTATATAACACATCCAAGACATTTCAATATCTTTGTTATGCAATTTTGGCATTAGTAAAATAAATTGGGACATATTGAGATTAATTCAAAAGTAGATTTTAATATCAATATTTTACTATTAGAGTCATCCAATTTGATCCAAGCACATAATCCACCACTTCCAAATATCAATTTATAAAAAAAAACAAGTTAAATCACTCAATAAATGGAAATAACTAATTAAAATAGAAACTCCTATAGTGACTATAACAAAACATACCAAGAGAGAGCCTATGCATTTTGATTTATTTATAGCTAGGCCTCATGCCATTCTCATGAAAATAATGGATAGGAGGATGATTCAGCTTCCTCCAAATCATTAATCCACCATATCAATTAGATAAAGATATAAATAAATATTATATAAATTATCATTGCATTAATGGTCATTGGGATAATTATTATTGTGCACTCAAAATTAAAATTGAGCAGTACATCAATATAGGTATTATCACATTTGTGAAGGGGAAATCTATGTTTCCTTATTCTCATTTTCATAGGTATAATCCTACCAAGATTGAGTTATCCTAGGATTTTCCTATCAAGGAGCCAATGGTTACTCATCATGTGACTAGAAAGGTTTATTGATCACACAATTATGATAGATTAGTGACACCACTAGTTCAACAAAAATGGAAATTGATATAGAAAGATAATAAAAATAATAGTAGTGTTATGACACAAGGAAAACATAATCAATAAATAGTGATAGTGATAAAATTGATAAATATTTTTTTAAAATATAATACACATACTCCTAGTATAGATATGCATAGGGTATTAACACAACTAGAGTATAGTCATTCAGTTATACAACATGATCAATATGGTTCATAGTTAGTATTACCTTCAGGGTGGATAGATATTAGATATTTTATACATACTTCACAGATAAACATTATGAATTTTACATTACTATCATTCTAATACTAATAATTAAAATAAACATATACATATTTCAAAAGGTAGAAAATGCCAAAACTCAAATCAATCATATAAAATTATAATAAACCAAAAATGGTTTGTGTGTGTGTGTGTGTATGTATATATATGTATGTGTGTGTGTGTGTGTGTGTGTGTGTGTGTGTGTGTGTGTGTGTGTGTGTGTATCAAAAGCTTTATATAATGAGATGAGTAGTACATCACTCTATGATAGTATTGAGGTAATATGAAGAAAACTCCCCTACCTTTGTGAGTAATTTTTTTTAAAGTAATTTTTTTTTAATTTTTCAATGGATATTCTTTGCCAGTTACAATACAATGTGGGGCTGTCTATCAAGAGGTGTGATTCTCTTATATGTCAACATACACGACTCTTACCAAGGGTAATATGAAGAAAACTCCTCCAAATAAGATTCAACAAGGAAAAAAGGAATTAGAGATGATGTACTTATTTCAAGGTGTCATTCCTCCATCAAGCTTGGATTCAAATGTTAAGAACATAACTAACACTAATACAAGGCATATCAACATGGAATAGTTATTGAATAGAATCAATGCGATGCATAAGATAAACTATGGTCAAAGTATAATTGATAGTGGATTAGTAAATGCAGTTACTTTTTTAACCTTAGTGAAAAACCTAGAATTGGTCTTAACCATATTTGAGCACTATGACACTAACAAAATATAAGTGTTAAATCCCAAATGAGAATATGTCACATGTTTAACTACAAAACATATTGATAAGATATTAAAATTGTTAGAACAAGAATCATATGTTAACTTATCTCCTAATACAACTCAATAGTTCTAGGATGATAATGTCAATTATTATGAAAAATGGATGAATAATTAATGGCTCACAAAACCTACACATTCAACAATAAGGCTCTCAAATCATCTTTTTAGGTTTGAATTTGTCAATTAAGTGAGTGACATGATCACACTCTTACATAGGTTAGTTGGAATCCCAAATACAAGGCTCTTCTAGACTTGGATGTATACATACATAAGTATCATTCATCAAAATAATAAATACATCAATTAGGGATAGTTTATCAGTGGCTCAATCCTTAATTAGCTAATCAAATTCAAAATAACTTCCAGATTTTTCATGACTTCCTACCTAGTTTATGTAGTTGCTAGGATGAGATTTTATAATGGATTGAATTAGGTAAGAAGCACCAAAACTATAAAAATATATGAATTCTACCCTCCACTCACACTAAAATAAGGTATTCATCATTTCTATAGGGTAAATGATGCATTCATTCAATATGTTATTCAAATGTTTGAAAGAGAACCTTATCACATGAGAATATCTATGGAAGCAAGAATAGAGATTGCTAGATGGGGAGTTTTGTTCATCCAGTTCTTAAATTTTTCTTATCTAAGGGTTTATGTATGTGATTTTTCATTGTACATGCTTCATAAATATGTTGATGTTAAATGGGACCTAATAGAATTAGTAAGATAATTGGTTGAAACTCACAAGTTCCTAGTTAGTAAACATAAGGATGGATTAAAGTTTCCTATCTCCATACATAAATACACATGTTCAACATTGGATAAAGTAATATAATTGAGGAAGAGATGAAACATGTCATTATAAGGCCATTTGAAACTATATCTTCATTTGATATAAGAGGTTTAGTGTCTCACTCCCTTGGGTCTTCATATTAGCATGTACCTTATTTTGAAGACTATTAATTGGATTATAATGATGAAAAATATATGAGGACTAGAGATTGCTCACAATTTACATTAAAATAGGTTATTGTATTTGGGATTTCAAAAATCCCTAAGAAAATATTGGATGATAAAGATACATTGGATCCTAGTTTTTAAAAGGAAAAACTTGAACCTGAACCAATTCCAAAGATTGATTAGAGTAATAAATAATCATCCTCTCTTGTAAGTATAAATCAAGGTGTACTTGATAGGACATTACAATGGTTTAAAGCTATAGGGGTCAATTTTGACCAAGTAGGTTTCCCACCACCACTAACAACAAAAGTTAAATTAGGGATCTTTCATAAACAATAGAAAGGAAAAGCTAGAATATCTCAAACAACCAATGAGATTGAAAACATCCCTAAGATAGAAGGAGAGGCTTAAAAATAGGCTATCTCAATTTTCTCTATTTTTGAAGATGTTCCTTTTGATAGTTTTGTTTAACACCACACGTTGGTAACAAATACTACTCACTAATTTATCACATTTGATTTTTAATTGTTACCAATATCCTTAGTTTAACTTGATGTTTTTTATCTCTAAATCATCCATTAAATCTTGAATTGATTCCTAAACCTTCACCCAAGACTCTAGGTCCTTTGATTAAAGAAGCAAAATGTGAGATAATATCAGAAGAAGTCCAAATTTCATAAAATATTCTTCCTTATTTATATTTCCCAACAAAATTTTAGCCTATTGAAATGTAATAATCTTTTTTCAATACTTAAATTCCTAATTATCTTGATGAAGTGGTAAAGAAAAGGAAGAAAATTATTGAACTGTGAGAGATTGATTTCAGTGTAATAACTTCTCTTCCTCCACAAATAAAAAAGAATCCCAAAAATATGATAAGAATAATCAAAGAAAAAGGAGAAAGATATGTAGAAGTAGTTGTTCCCATTTTAGAAAAGGATAAGGATAGTGTGTTACTTCAAATTATCAGATAACAAAAATAACATTTGAGAAAAGCTACAAAGGAAGGAATGAAAGATGTTCAAATTATTATTGGTACTTTGTTTGAAAAAATGGATCATGATAAAGTGACTAAAGATTGGCTCAAAAAAAAAGTTGAGCAATCAAAAAAAGTGGTTTATAAATTGATAAAGATAATTCAATCTTCTTCTTCAGTTGTTTGTCAAATTTTATATACTAAAACATTAAATGTGGCTAAGGAAATTGGAAGTATGGGTAATGAAACAAAGGAATGGTCAAAAAATATTCTACAACTTGGAGTTAGTTCTATCCAAATTATAATGGATCTATGTTTTGAAATCTAATCAGGATATGATGATGTAATAAAATTAGAGGACAAATATAAGGAAACTTAGAACTAGGAAGAATTATTTCTTGAGTTAAAATAATTTTCTAATGTTGATTCAGATTATCTTATTTAGACAAAAGTCATTCAAAAGATGAAGTTATATATCTTACTGAATTCTTGGAGCTATAAATTTTAGGATTCGCATCATCAAAGAAGCTATCAAGAATTTTTATAATTCCAAATCCATGGGAGGATATGTTATTATTGAAATAATAAGAGGTCTTTATAAATTGAATTGTACAATCACTAATGATGATAGTAAAGTAGTTTCTCTAAATATTGTTATCAACTAGTTTAAGAAAAACATCAAGTAGATTCTAACTCCTAAATCTACATTTGATTTTGGGTCAGTTTAGAGACTGATAAAATACCAATTTATCTTGGATTATCTCAATGCAATAGAAAAGAAACATCATACAATGATTGATAAAATGGTAGAATTACATTGTTATGCAAAGGTGTCTTTCACATACTCAAATGGTCCTGATGAAGAAAAGGTTCTCCAAATCTTGCAAATATTTGATAAATATTAGAATGAGAAGAAGAAAATGAAAAAACATAGAGGAGACTCATATTGTTCTTAGTTGAGAATAAGTAGATTGATTTGTCAAAAATCTTTGGCTCGAGTTTCCAACTTAAATTTTCAAGTCGTATAATGTATTAGTGACTTGCACATTGCATTTCATGAAATTATATTAAGATATTTTTGTAAGTTTTGAGTTGTGAAAATTTGATTTTTCACTCTTTCAATTCATGTGAATTTTATAGCATGCTTTTTCAAGCTATAAAAACCCTAAATCAATTTCACAAGTTGTGAAAATTTCTCAAGATGTTTTTACAAGTTTTCAAGTTGTGAATATTCACTTATGTATTTTTACAAGTCTCTAATATGAATAAAATGTGGTTATGCTATGTAACTAGCTAATTGAATCTTTAAATAAGAGTTAAGAATTAATTTTAAAATGTCTTGATAGTTATAAACTTCTGAGAAAACTTTTGAATGTGGAAGTTATATTTGTAATCCATCAAAGATCAATACAAAGGAGATTTTTGGAAACTTTGCATTCAAATATTTCTATGTAGATAATGTATGTATCTACTATTTGAATGTGTTCAAATATTTTTTTTCAAAATGTTGACATAATTATTATAAACTCATTATAAACCATTAAAATTTCATTATACTATTTCTTTGTGAACCTATATTCATTATTTTCATTTTGAAGAAATATTGGTGGAGTTAGAGAGTAATTATTTATTTTTTAGCAAAGAAATACAGAGTGATCAATATTTATTGTTATCAATTTTATGGTTACTTTGGTGTATGTTATGCATTTATATAGATTTATATATGTCTTTCATATCCATTGAATGAAAAAGGTTTCCCATTAGATATTAAATACCAAACTTCTTGACATTTCTAATAGGTTTCTAAATTTGGATAATTGGTTATGTTATCTTTTTCACCCTTAAAAAATATATTTCTCTTTAAATCTCTCATTTACTATTCCTTTATCCAACCTTTTTGTACTTTTAGGTTATCACTACCACTCATTTTTTTTGTAAATATTTTACTTTACTACATCATTTATCTTTCAATAAAGGTAGTTCTGCCTACTAATAGGGTATGGAATTTGTCCCCTAAGTGTTAATGAGAGATGTCTATTTGTCCCTCGATAAATTTTCATGCCAATAATTTTTGGCACCCACCATGGAGCATTTATTTGAAACATTTGTGCAACCCACATTTTTATATATTATATTTGTGACTTTTCCATCAACCCAAGGACCACTCTATCAATTTGAACTAGATTTAGAACATTCTAAACAATTATATATTACTTTACATATCAGAAAGCTTGCCTAGAACTCTAAAAAACATTTATTAGCTCAGTTCTAAATTATCTTAGAAATCTTGAATCAATAATTAGAATGTGTAGAAAGAGTAGAAAGAATTATTACGCGTAAGAAATCTTGTAGAATTTGTTTAGTAGCTCAAAATCAATAAATTTACATATTATGATTTCAACCCTTCAAAATATTGATCATAAACCTAGTATAAATTAGATAGAATCAACAAAATAAGATATTGATTCAAGTCTTTGACAACTAGCTTGGAATAATAAAACAAATTATGCTTAGTTTAAAATTATTATTGTATTAATAAACATAGAATAAGATCATGTATCCATTATTAAAATAAATGTTGAAATTAATTATAAAAGACAAGCATGAAGACTAATTATTTTAGCTACTTAGAAACTTTCTAAAACTAAAATTTCTTCTCATGACCATGCAGGCATCTCAAGATCTAGTTATTTATCCTAATATTGATTAGTTGAGTCAAACTCAAGAATATATTTCATCTGATTTGAAAGTGTTTGCTTGTCTATTATTCCTCCACTTTCCATATATTGGTATTATCTTCCATTGAGTCTTTTCTATCACCTACTCAAAGGCCAAATGAAACACACATCTTCAATCTTATCAAATTTCAACATGAAGAGCTTCTTCAATTTTTAAAATTAATAGGATTTCATCAAATCCTTCAAGTGAATCACCAATGATCAGGTATGGTAGGATTTGGCCAAATGGTGCTTGTTAATTTATCATACGATTGAGTTTGGAAAACTAGTTGTCAGTTGTTCAGATTAGAATCAATAAAATCTATAGTAGGGGATCTAGCCTAACAATGCATTTTCATTTCTCATATGATTGAGATTGGTCAATTAGTTGTTGATTCATTGGATTATGACATGAAAATATGAAGTGACATTATAACCCTCAATAATTTTCAATAGAAAGATTTCAATAACTTTGCAACCCAATGGAAGTACACTAATCTATGATATTAGAGTCTAGAATTATTCTCTCGTTCCTTATAGTTTGGGCCCCCCAGTCAAAGATAGTTATTGTCTTAGTTTTTTAAAGGTGGTCAAAAAGTCAAAAAGAAGTGAAATTTAAGGTTGGTAAATAGTTTGTTTTCTTTTTTTTGAGAAAAATGATCTTCATAAAGTTAATTTGTGTAAAAATCTTAAAAAAAAATTGCTAAGTCTGCTTTTTATTGTTGAAATTTGAAAAAGTTCTAATGCACCCCCTATATCTTGATAGGTGTGTTAGCACATCCAAAGGATCCCAAAAACCCTACTTACACCTTCATTATAACCCACCAAGGTTACAAATACAAAATATATATTTTTATACCCTTGCAAACACAACCATTAGAATTTGACATGTGTTCAAGCATGTCCTGTAGAATCTGAGCACTGGCTAGCACCTCCTCTAACTATTGACATGTCTATGTGCAAGTTTTAAAATATCACATTTTTGTATAAAACCATTCCTTTTTCCCATTGTGTCCTCTACTCATTTTCTTTCCACCATCCATCATTTACCAAGTCCTTATGATCAATTGCTAGGGTTTTGGCATTTGATAAGAGGTAAGCTTCTTCAAAATTAATGTTTTCATTTGGTAAATAAATTCCATTATTTTATATGTTTTCTTTCACCATTTTTATTTGTAAATCATGTTTTCCTAATTTTTAAGGTCTTTTTAGGAATTAAAATTATTCTCTTGAAAAACTCCAAAACCTTAGATTTATGCATTTCTCTTTCTTCCTCAATTGTTCATTTTTATCTCATGATATTTCCTATCTAGTTTATACCTTCATTGAGTTATGATATCCTTGCATTCATCTTCATCACACCTAATAGAACCCAATGGTGTTAAAAACACACATGTTGGAACCTGATGGTATTGCTGACACCACCTTCATAACCCAACCCTATTGCAAATAGTGTTGTTGGACTCCACTACCTTTGTGAGCATTTTTTATAAAAAAATAGGGTTTTTGTTAATTTATCAACAAATATTCTTTACCATATGTAATACAATGTGGGGTAATCTACTAAGAGGTGTGATTATCTTAAATGTTAGCATCTAAGATTCTTATTAAGGGTACTCCAAAGAAAAAACTTCTAAAGAAGATTCTATAAGGAGAAGAGGAATTAGAGATGAAGTACTTATTTCAAGGTATTATTCCTCCATCAATCTTGGATTCAAATTTTGAAAACATAATTGACACTGATATAGGACATATCAACATGGAATATTTATTGAATAGAATCAATGGGGTGTATAAGATATATTATGCCCAAAGTATACATGATAGTGGACTATAAAATGTAGCTACTTCTCAAACCTTAGTGTAAAGCCCATAATTGGTCTTAACCATAGCTAAGCATTATGACCCTGAGAAAAAACAAGTGTTGAATCCTAAAGGAGCATATGTCATATTTTTTATTTTAGAACATATTGAAAAGTTATTACAATTGATAGAATAAAAATCATATGTTAACTTATCTCTTGCTTCAAATCAATATTTCTATGATGATAATGTCAATTATTATGCAAAATAGGTAAACAAGCAATGGATAAAAAAACCTAAAAATTCAAAAACAAGTCTTCCAAATAAAATTTACAAGTTTGAATTCATTAATGAAGTGAATGGCATGATCACACTCTTACACAAGGTAGTTGGAAGTCTAACTACAAGGCACATCCAAACTTTGATGTATAGTACATCAATTAGGGATATTTGAACAATGACTCAATCCATAAGCAAATAATCAAAGTCAAAATAAATTCCAAATTATATCTAGTTTATGTAGTTTCTAGGAGGAGATTTTATGGTGGATTGAATCGGGTAGGAAACATAAAAACTATAAAAATATATGAATTTTACCCTTATTTCAAACTAAAAGAAAGAGATATTCATTTTCATAGGCTAAATGATGCATTAATTTAGTATGGCATTAAATTGTTTGAAAGATAGCCCTATAACTTGTGAATATTTATGGAAGCAATGATAAAGATCGCTATATGGGGATCTTGGTTCATCTATTTCCTAGATTTTTTTTATCTAATGGTTTGTGTATGTAAGTTGTCATCATACATACTTCCTAAATATGTTTATGATAAATGGGCCCTAATATAATTAGTGATATAATTGGTTGAAACTCACAAGTTCCTATCGAGTAAACATAAATATGGAGTAAATTTTCCTATCTCCATAGGTAGATACACATATTCATCATTGGCTAAAGTAAAACTAGTTGAGGAAGAGATGACATGTCACTATAAGGCCACTTGAAAGTAGTTATTCATTTGATATAAGAGGTTTAGTGCCTCATGCCTTTGGGTCTTTCTATGATTATATACCTCATTTTGATGATTATTTGTTGGACTATAATGATTAAAAATACATGAGGATTAGAGATTTCTCATGATTTATATTAAAACAAGTTGTTGAATTTGGGATTTTAAAAATCCCTAAGAAAATATTAGATGATGAGGATACATTGGATCCTAGTTTTCAAAAGGGAAAACTTGAATATGAACAAATTCCTAAGATTTAATGGAGTAATAAATAATTAACCTATCTTGTAAGTATAACTTAGGGTGTACTTGATAGTACATTATAATGGTTGAAAGCTAGAGGAGTCAATGTTGACCAGGCATGTTTCCCACCACCATGAACAATAAAAACTAAACTAGGGATCTTTCACAAAGAGAAACAAGTAGAAGATAGAACATCTTAAAAAACTAATGAGATTGAATACATCCTTGAGATATAAGGAGAGGCTAAAAAATAAGCTATCTCAACAACTGATTTGAGTTTTAGGACTCTCAAGCTAAAAATCAAAAAAATTAGAAATGGGTCTTCTTAGTCTCTAATTGTCTCTATTTTGAAGATGTTCCTTTTGATAATTTTGTTAAATATAAAACATTAGTAACAAATATACTCAACAATATTTTACATATGATTAATAATTAGTACCAACATCCTCAATTCATCTTGATGATTTTGTCTCTACATCCTCCACAAAATCATGAATTAATTCCTAGACCTTCACCCAAGGCTCTAAGTCCTTAGTTTAAATAATAAAAATATAAGATAATATCATAATAAATCCAACTTTCATAAAATATTCTTCCTTCTCTTGATATCCCGACAAAATCAAAGTCTTTTCAAATGTAACAACCTTTGGTCAATGTTGAAATTACTAATTGGATTGAGGAAGTGGTAAAGAAAATGAATAAAATTGTTGAACCACAAGAGACTGATTTTAGTGCAATAGGTTTTCTTCCTCCATGGATAATCAAAAGGCCAAAAATTATGATAATAATAATCAAATAAAAAGATAAATATATGTAAAATTAGTTGTTCCCCCTATAGAAAAGGATAAGGATAGTGTTTCTACTTCAAATTATCAAATAATAAAAATACATTTGGGAAAACCAACAAGGGAAGGAATGAAATATGATGTTCAAACAGCTATTGGTACTTTGTTTGAAAAAATGGATCATGATAAAGTGACTAAATATCAACTCAAATAAAAAATTACTCAATTGAAAATAGTGGTTCAAAAAATGATAAAGCTAATTCAATCTTCTTCTTAAATTATTCATCAAATTTTAGATACTAAAACATTGAATGTGGTAGAGGAAATTAGAAATATGGATAAATCAATGAAGGAATTGTCAAAAGAGATTATATAACTTGGATTTAGCTTTATCCAAACTCCAATGGATCTATGTTTTGAAATCTAATAATAATATGATGATGTAACAAAAATAGAGGACAAATTTAATAAAGAATTGTGAAAATGGGAAGAATTGCTTCCTGACTTAAAAGAATTTTATAATGTTAATTCAAATAATCTTGTTCAAGAAAAAGTCATTGAAAAAGATGAATATGTATATTTTACTAGATTTATTGGAGATATAAAGTTTAGCATTCGCATCATCAAAAAAAGGTATCAAAAATTTATATAATTCTAAATCCATGAGAGGAGATGTTATTTTTGAAATAATAGATCTTCAAAAGTTAAATTGTACAATCATTGATGATGATAGTAAATAAGTTTCTTTGGATATTATTATCAACTATTTTAATAAAAACATTAAGGAGATTCTAACTCCTAAATTTGTGATCAATTTTAGGTCAATTTAGAGATTGAACAAATACCAGTTTAGCTTTGATGATCTTAATGCAATAGTAAAGAAAAATCATGTAATGACTAATAAAATGGTATAATTTCATTTTTATATAGAGGTGGCTTTCACATACTCAAATGGTCTTGATTAATAAAAGGTTCTAAAGATCCTATAATTTTTTTACAAATATTAGGATGAGAATAAGAAGCTACAACAATATAAACAGGCAACTCATATTCTTCTCAATGAAGAAGAAGTAGATTGATTTGTTGAAAATCTTTGTCTCAAGTTTCCAACTTAAGATTTTTAAGTCATATAATATATTAGTGACTTGCACTTTGTATTTCATGAAATTGTATTAATATCCTTTTGTAACTTTTGAGTTTTGAAAATTTCAATCTTTCAATTCATGTAAATTTATAACATGCTTTTGCAAGTTATAAAAACCACAAAGCAATTTTACAAGTTGTGAAAATTGCTCAAGACATTTTTATAAGTTTTCAAGTTTTTAAAATTTACTTATGTATTTTTGAAAGTCTCTAAATGTTCATAAAATTTGGTTATGATCTGTAATCACTCCATTAAATCTATAAATAGGAGTTAGGAGTTCATTTTTAAAGGTCTTTATAGTTATAAACTTCTGAGAAAACTTTTAAAACTGGAAGTTATATTTTCAATCCATCAAAGATCAATACAAAGGAGTTTTTTGTGAAATTTACATTCAAAGATTTATATGTAGATAATGTATGTATCTACTATTTTCATGTATTTGAATCTTTGTTTTCAAAATATTGTCATAGTTGTTATAAACTAGTCAACAACCATGAAAATTTAGGTATAGTATTTATTTATGTATCTATATTCCTTATTTTCATCTTGGAGAAATATCAGTGGAGTTAGAGAGTAATTCTTTACTTTTTAGTAAGGAAATACATAGTGATCAATATTTATTGTTATCAATTTTATGGTTGTTTTGGTGTGTATTATTTGTTTGTATAAATATATATGTCTTTCATATCTATTGAATGAAAGAGGTTTCCCATTAGAGATTATATATCAAATTTATTGACATTTATAATAGGTTTATGAATTTGGTTAATTAGTTATGTTATCTTTTTCACCCTTAAAAAACATATTTCTCCTTTAAATCTCTCAATCACTATTCCTTTCTCTAGCCTTTTTGTACTTTCAGGTTGAAAGTACTACCTTGATGAAACTTATATTTGTTGTAAATATTTTATTTTACTGTATCATTTTGGAGTTCAATAAAGGTAACTCCACCTGATAATATAAGAGGGAATTTATCCCTTGAGTAATGATGATAAATGTATATTTGTCCCGCTATAAATTTTCACACCAATAATTTTTAGCTCCCACTATGGGGCATGCATTTTCAAGATTCATGTAACCAAAATTTTGAGATATTGGTCCATATGACTTTGAAATCAATCCAAAGACAACTCTATCAACCTAAACTCAATTTAGAATAGTATACATAGTTAGATCTTGTTTTTACATATCAAAAAGCTTGGTTGATACTCTAAAAAAAATTAGTAACTCAGTTCCAAATTATCCTAGAAATCTTGAATAAAAAATTATAATGTGAAGAAAGAACAAAAATAAGTATTGCATGTAGAGAATCTTGTATAATTAATTAAACATCTCAAAATCAATAAATTCATGTATGACCATTTTTTCCCTTCAAAATCATGATTGTCAACCTAGTTTAAACTAGATAGAGTTAATAGAAGAATATATTGCTTTAAGTCTTCAATAACTAGCTTGAGATAATAAGATAAATTACACTCAATTTAACATTGTTACTATAGTAGTAAACATAGAAGAATATTTTGCAGTAATTGTTTAAAAAGACACTAAAATTTATTATAGAAGACAAGTATGAAGGGTAATTAATTTAACTATATAAATTCAACAAGTTACTATATAAAATTATTACAACTACCAAACATATAGGTGAAAATAAAAATTGTTTTTTCATCAATTCACAATTGTCATAAGTGAGATATCAATTGAGAATGGCTAGGGTAGTTAATTTAAGTATAGCCCAAACTTTAGCAGTTAAAGTTGAGGATGATATGATAATGGATGAAAAATTAAAAAAGGAACCATTAAAAGTTGAAATGTAGAATGCATGTCAATCTTCTACTAAACAACTTTTGAAAAAAATGGCTAATGACATAATAGCTTTGAAAAAGTAGTTGCCTCAAAAAACTATCATTGCTCTTTATTAAGACATCCCAAGAAGAAATTATGTCCCTTTTCAAATATATCATCCTTGATTGTAATCTCATAAGCAAAAAATTACACTAGAATATCCTCCTCATCAAAATACAAATCCACCTATGAATGTCATTTTGGAAATAGAAGAGATAATTAGGTATGAAGATATTGAAGAAGAAAATGAATTAATAAATATAGACCCTTAAGAATGTAAAATTGAGGAACTTGGTGATGACTCCACAAATTCATTAATGGAATAAAATTCATAATAATATGATTATGATTAAAATGTTAGAGACATGAAAATTCAAACATTTGTAGTCTTCACAAGAGTTCAAAATTAGAAAAAGTAACAAAATGATAATCAAGAATAATCTATAAGAGTTATTATTCCAAAAAGAACACCATCTTCAGTTTAGATGAAAGGAAAACAACCAAAAACTAAAATAGTTGAGTCTTCCATGAATTCCACTATTGGTTATCTAAAGCATACTCATCATGTCAATAATATTAGTATATCTCAAAATGTAGAAGGTTCTTCTTCTAGTTTGCCCACTTTTAACATAATTGAACATGTCAATAACACTAAAATCCAAATGTCATGAGCATAATATTTGATAACATACCCATATCAATTATATAGGCTAGTAGAGTTTATTAAGGTAAAGAAACCCACTCAAAATAAATCTAATGCAAAAGGAATACTAGCCACCCCACCTTCTTCTAATCTGGTAAACTCTATGGTTTTAGTGACTTCTAAATCAAATAAGGTCAATATTTTCTACATATCTTTACTCCTTAAAGGATGAAAAGTAAGTAATTATAGCATTGACATAAGAGACTCATATAATTTAATGCATGTTAATGTTTCTCATGCCCTTGGTTTGACTTGTATAAAAACTTTTGGTCATTGTTACTCAATTAAAGCTAAAAATTCCCACTGATTAGCCAAATTAAAGATTCCCAAGTTTGCCTCGCATGTTTCCCTCAGAAAAGGATAAAAACAAACATTCTAGTAACTGATATCCCAATAGCCTATGAAATTCTCTTGGGAATAAATTTTCTTAAAGAACTTGGTGGTGAGATTCAATTAGATATTTTATATGTAATGGTTCTAGTCTAAGGAGTCAAACAATAACTCAAACCAAAATTGAAATAAAAGTACACTATATAAAAATTTGATGATCTCAAAAATGATATATTTTATGAATATTTAGGTATATTTAACTATTTATTAATGCCATAAAAAGATATGGATATGAAAAAATCATAGAAACTAATCATAATGACATATGGACATTAGAATTTGATGGTAGTTACTCTTTAACAATATCAAGTGTAGGAGTTATCCTAATATCGCCATGTAAAGTAACATTTCCCTTCTCTTATAAATTATATTTTTAATTCACTAATGACATAGTATAATATGAAGCACTTTTGTTAGGGTTATAGGTTACAGAAGAAATATGAATAAAAAACTTGAAAGCCTTGGGTGATACAAAACTAGTTGTAAAATAAATCAAAGGTCGGTATCACGTAAAGAAATATCATTTAAAACATTAAAAGAATAAATTTTGAGATAACATATAATATTTAGAGTCTTTATTCATTAAATAAATCTTAAGAGAAGATAACTCTAAATAAGACACACTTGTAGTATCAACTTCATTATTGATTTTGCAATCAAAAATTGATACAAATAAGTATATGATTAAACTTATATATCAACCTAGTGTACTAGACTATTAATAAAATTGGGAAGTATTCAATAATGATCAATAGATCATATCTTTTTTTGAAATAGATGATATATTTAAGAATTTGTACTTTGAAGATAGTGATTCGTCATATAAGGAATCTTCTTCATGAATTTCAAAAGAAGGTATTGCTAATGAACAAGATGAAGAAGGGGTAATTAAATTAAAAGGGAATAAAATTTAACAAGGCTTTGTCTCATTACAATAAATTTTTTATAATGATTATAGATTCATCAAGAAAAATATTCAAAAATATTCTCTTAGTTTAGCAGACTACGAGAAAGTAAATATTTGTTCAGAAGAACAACCCATGATAGTAAATATTGGTAAATGTTATTAATTAGAAGAAAATAGAAGATTCATAAATTTAATCCAAAAATACATTGACATAATTTCATATTCATACAAATACCTCAAGTATTTTCATCTGAAAGAAATGCAATATATGGTTCCTCTAAAATAAGATGTCAAACTATTCAAATAGAAACAAAGATAGTATAACCCAAATTTTATAGGTACAATATTTACATAAATGTAGAAATTTTTGAATTCATGAATCATTTTTCATATTAATTATTCAACTTATATTTCTAATATTATTCCAATTCATAAAAATAATAGAGAAATCAAGATTTTTGTAGATTTTTGGAATCTGAATCAGGATTCTCTCAAATATAACTATCCATTACCTATTATGGATCAGGTTCTCCAAGTAGTTATAGGTTCATAAATGCTTTCAATGTTAGATTATTTTGAAGTTTATAATCATATTGAATTTGATAAGGAAGATCAACACAAAATAACTTTCACAACTCCATGAGGAACTTTCACCTATCAATGCATGTCATTTGGATTGATAAATGTGAGAGTTAAATTTTAGAGAGCCATGGATATGGCATTCAAATATCTGAAAAAAAATAAAATTTTGGTATATTTGGATGACTTAATAGTATTATCAAAAAAAAGGATTCCTATGAACAACTTGAAAAAGTATTTGAAAAGTGTCTATTACATGGTTTTATCTCAACCCTAAAAGGTCTATTTTTGGGGTGACTAAAGGTAAACTTCTTGGGAATATTTTTTATATTTATAAAGAATCACAATTTATTCAAAAATAGTTGAAGCAATTTAAAATCTATCTCTACCAACTAGTAAACCAAGTTGTTACTTGTTATTTGGGAAAGTAAATTTCCTAAGAAGATTTGTCTTATATTTTGTATAACTTACCATGCAAATTGTTTCTATGATGGAAGGGAAACCCACATTAAAATTATATAATTTTGGAAAAGATGAATTTGATAAAATAAAATATGTTATTACTTGTGCACCAACTCTGGTTTATCTATAATTCAAAAAAAAAACAATCATTTATTGTTATGCCTCACAACATACTCTTTCTACTATATTAGTAAAAAATAATGATGAAGGTGTTTAATATCCTATAACTTTCATGAGTTTTAATGTGAAAAATTATGATTTTAAATATTCACTAGAAGAGAAACATGCATATGCAGTTGTGAAAATTGTTAAGTAGTTTAGATATTATATTTTGCATTCACATTCAATGGTAATGGTCCCAAGTACATTTATTAAATCCATTTTGACTCAAAAATAACCAAAATAAAAAAGAGGTAATTAGATAATCAACTTTTATGATTATGATCTTGACATCAAACCCACAAAACTAGTTTGAATAAAAGGATTATGTTAGATCATAGTAGAACATATAGATTCTCAACCAAACTCTTCAACAGATATTGATGATCAAAATAATAAAGATCTTCCTTTCATTCTTTTTTTTTACTCTACTATTGAATGGTTTACACATATTTCATTATTTTTGACTTATAGATAATACCCATCTTATCTAGATACCAATCAATGTAGAACACTCAAATTTCAAGCCAAAAAATATGTCATCTAGGATGGAATGTTATTAAAAAAAAGTATTGATAGCTTTTTCCTGAGATGTATTGATACTAAACAATAAAAGAAGATTTATAATTTTTTAATGATCAAGCTTGTGGTGTGCACTTTTAAACTACTATAATATCCTACAAGATTCTAAGGGCTCATTATTATTGGCCTACATTGTTTAGAGATTCATATGTGTTTCTATGCAAAATTGCTTTCTACATTCAAAGGAGAAATAAGAAACTAAAATAAATGGTCAAGGCTAGAAGTACCTGATAAAGTTGAGCGCACTGAAATCAGACGTTGGAAGATTCTCCTCTTTGGTTGTGGAGGAATGACACCTGCGAAGAAAAGAGACTAAAACACAGAAAGACGTTAGTCAAAGATATGGTGGGCTGTCAGGCGAACACCCGATCCCGGAAGTACAAAGACTCCCTAGAAGGATATCAACCCACTGATAAAAAGTGGAATATTGGACGAAAGTAGATAATGAAAAATAAAATGACAAAAATAAATGACAGAAAATAAAAAGGCGTACCTAATAAGCGGCACTGTTCTGCACAGTCACCGGCGTCGGTCTCTGTGGTGCCGACGTCGGTCTGGGAAGGTGCCGACGTCAGTTGATGTGCCGTCGTCGGTCGGGGCAGTGACCGGCGTCAGTCGGGGCAGGTTCTAGATAGAGTTACAGAAAGTCTGGGAGAGTCGGGATAGGATCTTGACAGGGTCGGGATAGGGTCTGATGGAATCGGGATAAGGTCAGGATAGGGTCTGGGGAAAGTAAGGTCAGGTTTGGATAGAGTCTGGGGTTATGAACAGGGATGTAAAGAAGGGAGAAGATTCAGGATGACAGAAATAATGAATAACTAATAATCAGAAAGAAAATGAAAATAAACACAGAAAATACTTACCTGTCAGAAGCCGTGATGAAAGCCATAGTTGAAGTTGTCTGTGCAGCGCCAGATTGAAATGAACGCTGGAGTTGGTGGATGCTGGAGTTGATGGATGCTGGAGTCAGTTGATCGTGAGATTGCAAGAGTCTGTGGATGTCAGAGTTCAGAGAGGAGATTGAATGATTATGTTCTTCGTGTGTGGGATTGATCAGCGGACGCTGATGAAGGCCGGGGGGACGGTTCAAGAGATGGTTCGATAACCGTTTCGAGAAACCGATCAGGAACCGAATGATAACTGATAACGGATAACGGTAAGGTGACCGACGTCGGCAAGATTGTCGACGTCGGCCGATAAGTTACCGACGTCGGCGACATCGGTCGGGTAAAGACCATCATCGATAGATGCACAATGAGGACAGAGTCTAGCTTTTAGCTCTCTGCTCATTGTTACATGCTGCCAGGGTCAAGGTTGGTGGAACAAGTGATCGACAAGGGTTAAATAAGTGAAGAAGAATAAGACGGGGAATGACCAGGGGAGTCGACATGATTTTGGTGTCTACATTTGCCCCTTTTTGTCTTGTTGGTTGTTCTGGATGAATTGCAAGACAAAAATAGGAGTGATTGCCCCAGGTGAGGGATAAGGTTGATTTTGTCTTGTTGGTTGTTCGAATGAACTGCAAGACAAAATAGGAAAAAGATAGGTTGCCCCGATTATGGATAAGGTATTCCCCCTCAAAGCAGGAGTCGAGGGAAGGGAACCGAGAATCGGGTGCTGATTTGATAAGGAGTGGATGAAAAAGGGGTGAGGGTGAATGCTACAAAAGTTGTGATTGCGTGCATACCACTGCATGAGATGGTCAGGTCAAAAGTGTTGCAGGTCAAGGGTCAAGGAGTGCCAAAATTAAAGTAATCAGGCCCCAGCATTTAGTTGTCTGCTGATCGGGTCACTCAATCTAAGCTAAAGCTCTAAATGGTTGTCATGTTCTAGGTATCCCACGCTCAGGAAGTGCTCCCAGAAACACGAAAAAGTCACAAGTAGTAGGGATCAACCGATTTGCGATCCTATACTTGTGAGGGTCCAAAAAGGTCTGCGCACAATTCTGCTAACCAGTCATGAGGTAGCATACATGCAAAAACAACCAAGGCAATAGTGTCTTGGAAGTAGTCGAGGTCGGAGGAGATAGGCATGATCTCCAATGGTTGGTGGTCGAGGGGAGGAATGGATGAAAGGATGTGGCTGAGCTAACCCCAGAAGACCCCATGTCAACTGAGTGCTGCCTACATAGCCCTGGTGATAGGGCCTCAGGCCAATGTAGTTCTCCCTAGAAGGGAGGGAGGGTCAAAGGGATAAAATGGGTCGTGGTCAAGGACAAGGTTATGGTTAAAAGAAGGAAAGAAGGTTTGTCCATCAGAGAGATTCAGGTGGTTAAAATGGTTGATAGATTGGTCGTGGTTATGATGAAATGATGAAAAAAAAGATGTTGCAGCCTTTTCCAAATGGTGTATTCTGCAACATTGGTTGAGGGGTTTTTCATCCCTAGCAATATTCCATATTCGTGATGGATGTATGCTAAAAATGAATTGAGGTTTATTTATGCTTCAGCAAGTATTGGTTTATGCTGAACATAAATTGTGGCGGGTCGATAGTTTCCATGTGTATTGGTGTCCATAGAAACTAGGATGAATAGGCTAAGTCATGTTGATGGTCTGAAAAGAGAGTTGAGTTGAGTCGATTGACAAGTGATGAAGGTGAATGTGACCAAAGTGTAGAAGAAGTGAAAAGCATATTGCTCTTTCATTGACAAGGACCAAAAAGATAGCATAGATAGGGGTTATGAGAACCAAGAGCCCCAGTCATGCATGACGTCGTTGACCGTGGTTATGTTAGAGCAGTAATCGAATCACTTAGACATTAAAGTGAGCTCGAAGTCCCTTGAGGAGGTGATAGGAGGAGGAAAGAGGGTAACCCGTTTTACGAGCAGAGATAACTTTGCCCCTTTTTATAGGAGACCCTGAGACAACTATAAGTCAAGTCCATGACTCATTTTTTTTATTTTTATTTTTATTTTTTTATTATTTTTTTTTTAGTGCAGACTGATCAATGCGGGAAGCCTGCATAGAGATGTCATTTGCTTGGTGGTCAGGTTGTGAAGCTGATCAATGCGGGAAGCTTCTAAAATAATGTTGTTTATTGCCAGATTGAGTCATAGCCATCCTTCAAGGGAGTGGTCTAGATTTTTGTTTAATATAAGGGCTTTTGAATAGCTGTCCTTCGAGGGAGCAATCTATTAATTACAGCAATGATAGTACAGCTGTCCTTCAAGGGAGCAGTCTGCTTTTTTGATTTTGATATTGATATAGTGACCATGGATATTGTGACATCTTGATTTGTTTTGACAGAAATGTGAGTCATGGACAAGATTATAGAAGGTCAAGGGCTCCCTTTTATTAGGACAAAGCATCCATACAACATAAAAGGGTTATAGGAATTGTTAAGAGGAATAGGGTTGAAAGGAAGGAGGACTAAGAGGATGGGGATTGCTCAAGGGACGAGCTCAAGTTAAGTGTCAAGTGGATGAATACTCGACTAACAGTAGAATGGTCACAGATGCAACGCATTAAGAGGCTCAGGTTCTGGTCGTCCATCAAGAGAAGATAGACGGTAAGTCCCTGATCCATACTTGTGCGTGATAATAAAAGGTCCGAGCCAATTAGGAGCAAACTTGCCTCGTTTACTTCACTCCATATTGGTCACGTGTTGATTCTCTTTGAGGATGAGGTCTCCGATGTTGAAATCTCATTCTCACAGATTTTTGTCATAGGTGCATTTGATGCGACGTTGATAGACATGGAGATGATTAAGGGCAGCAAGACGGCGTTCGTCAAGTAACTCAAGTTGAGCTAAGCGATCTTGACGAAAGTCATCGTTGGAAAGAATATCATGTAGAGAAATGTAGAGAGACGGGATCTGTACTTCGAGAGGTAAGACAGCCTCTGTTCCGTACATGAGAGAAAAAGGGGTAGCACCCGTAGAGGTTTGGATGCTAGTGCGGTAGGCCCACAAAGCGAAGGGAATGTGAATGTGCCAATCCCTGCCTGTGTCACTGACCACTTTCATGAGAATTTTGGTGAGAATTTTATTGGAAGCCTCGGCCTGCCCATTTGCTTGTGGGTAGTAAGGTGAAGAGAAACTGAGTTTGATGCCGAAGGAGTCGCATAGCTTTTGGACAGTTTTGTTTTTGAAGGACTTGCCGTTATTGGTGATGATTTTATGAGGGACACCGAAATGACAGATGATGTGGGTGTTGACGAAGTCAACGATCTTGTCAGCTTTTGTGGAGACGAGAGGAATGGCTTTCACCCACTTGGTGAAATATTTAGTGGCTGTGATGATGGATTGATGACGAAGAGACGAATGAGGATTAATCTCACCGATGAGATCTAAACCCCATTGAGAAAAAGGCCAGAAATCTTGAGCAATTTGTAAAGCGTGACTGGGGAGATGAAGCAAGTTAGAGTGCTGCTGACACTTGATGCAACGCCGAACATAATCGCTACAGTCTTGATGAAGGGTAGGCCAATAATAGCCCAAATGAAGGATGCGCTTGGCAACCGAATTCCCACTGAAATGTCTGCCACAAATCCCGTCATGGACTTGTTGAATGGCTTGAGATGCTTCAGTGGAGGTGAGACAGTGAAGAAGGAGGCCGTCGAAGCCTCGCTTATAGAGAAGACCCCATAGCATGGTATAGCGAGTAGTACGCTTGATAAAAGCTCATCGTGCATTACTAGAGAGGTTGGGAGGAATGACAGAGAAAGATAAGAAGTCTACAAGTTGCTTATACCAAGCATCTTGTGGACTAGGGTCTATAGTGTTGACATGATGAATGTGAGGAGAGATATATGAAGGCAACGGCACACGACGCACCGTGACAAAAAGTCTGGATGCAGATGAGAAAGATGGGATATGTGAAGCAAGAGAAGCCATGGTGTCAGCAAACTTATTCGTGGATCGAGGAACAGTCTGCAGAAGGAAATGGTCAAAAGATGCAAGGAGAAAGTCAACACGGTTTTTGTACCTTTGCAAAATTTCATTTTTACAGAGGTATGAACCGTTGACCTGATTGACGACGAGCTGCGAGTCATCGAAGATGTTGATGGACGTGATGCTGAGAGAAAGGGCAGTCTGAAGTCCCAAAATTAAGGCCTCGTATTCGGCCATATTATTGGTACAATCAAAGTTGAGTTTAAAAGACAGAGGCATGGGCTCTCCTTCGAGTGGAATGAGAATAACCCCAGCACCCCCACCTAGTTGACATTTGGAACCGTCAAAGAACATAGTCATCTGATAGGTGGTGTCGTCGGAGGAAAGCGCAGCGATAGACTCGTCAAGGAATTCACACTGCGAAGGTTGATTGTTAGGAAGAGGGGCATCTGCTAGTTGATCAGCGATGGTTTGCCCCTTGATAGATTTCTGTTGGATGAATTCGAGATCGAACTCAGCAAGCAACATGAGCCACTGAGTCATACGTTGATTTTGATATGGCTTGGAGTGCATATACTTGAGAGGGTCGGTGTGGGTGATGACAAAGGTTTTATGACTAAGAAGATAGTGGCGAAGCTTAGTAGCAGCAAAGACTAACGCCAAACAGAGTTTCTCGATATGGGTATACCGAGTTTCATAGTCGACCAGTGTTCGGCTGATGTAATAGATGGCTTGCTCATGATGATGCTCATCTCGGTGCGCGATCATGGCACCTAACGAATGGTGAGTGGCTGAGATATAAAGGTAGAAGGGTTGGTCATCTTTAGGTGGAATGAGGACTGGTGGAGAGACCAGATAGCGTTTTAAGGCTTTAAAAGCCTCTTGATAGTTCTTATCCCATGTAAAAATGACGTCCTTTTTAAGGAGATGATGAAAAGGTTGATAGTGGTCAGAAAGCTGCGAGATGAAGTGACGAATGGACTGGAACTTCCCTTGCAAACTGCGTAGCTGCTTGAGATTGGTCAGGGGAGGCATTTTGAGGATAGCGCGGATCTTGGCAGGATCTATCTCGATGCCATGGAAAGAAACAATGAAGCTGAGAAGCTTGCCAGAGAGGACCCCAAAAACACATTTTTTGGGGTTAAGAGGAACATTATACTGAAGAAGACGAGAAAAGATGATTTTGAGAATGGTCAGATGGTCACGGCGAAGCTTGGATTTGTCGAGCAGGTCATCCACATAGTCCTCCATGATTTTGTGGAGGAGATCATGGAAAATGTAGGTCATGGCGCACTGATAAGTGGTGCCTACATTTTTCAAGCCGAAAGGCATGACTCGATAGCAGAAAGTCCCCCATGGGGTGATGAAAGTAGTCTTGTGCTGATCTTTTGGAGTGATCAGGATTTGATTGTATCCTGAAAACCCGTCCATAAGAGATAGCATCTCATGTCCAGCCATAAGATCAACAAGCTGGTCGATGTTAGGAAGAGGAAAGTCGTCTTTGGGACAGGCTAGGTTGAGGTCACGATAGTCTGTGCAGATCTGAATCCCCCCAGTTGCCTTGGTGACTGGGACGATGTTAGAGACCCACTGTGGATAATCGATGGGCTGGATGAAGGAGACAGAAAGGAGGCACTGAAGCTCCTCTTTAACAAGGAGGGCAACGCGAGGATGCATCTTTCGAAGATTTTGCCTGATAGGCTTAGCCTCTGGTTGGGTGACAATGTTATGGGTAATGATGGTGGGGTCGATGCCAGGCATATCACTATAAGTCCAAGCAAATGTCTTGCTATGGTCGGAGAGGAACTGGGTATAGTCAAGCTGCTCCTGAGCGTCTAAAGATTGGCCAATATTTAAGACATGAGGAACATCAGAAGAAGGAAGGTTGATGTCAATGGTTGATTCATTTAACATAACTTGGGTCTCAGAAGGGAGGGAGCGCTGGATGAAAGAATCGTCAGTGCCCATGTAAGAAAGAATGGCATCATCGTCAACGCAATGAACAGTGTGAATGGTTGCCAACTCATCTTCGATCATGCTGGGAAGAATGAGAGGGAGAGATTTGGATACCCCATTGAGCTGATAAGTCAAGGGGTCCAGGCGGATGGTGTTTATAGAAAAAAAAACTAGGAGGAATGGAAACCACTGACTCCATAGGTGAAGGTGGCGAAACAGGCGAGTGTGGAGGAGATTGGTCAAGGATTAGTTTAGGACAAAGTTCTAAAGGGTCTTGAGTGGGGTCGTGATATCCCAGACCATACCGTTTCTTGGCGTCGTCATCATTGAGCGGTTGGATAGGCTGATGGGAGCCCTACTCATAGCATCCAAAACCAAAACCCTTCCATGCACACCTGTAAAGGTAAGTGTGTGCAAAGGCAGGGTTGCTAAGAAATGAGAAATCTGATGTGAAAGGTTGAGGTGAAGAAAGAGGATTACCGTCAATAGGAGCTTGATTAAGCCCCTCATAGACGAGGTTGGTGCGAAGGTGAGGGGGACCATAAGGTATGATCATCCCTATCCGATGGTCGTAGCTAGGGCTGTGATGAAGGCATCCATACTCTTGTGGAGTTTGGAACATGTCTAAAGCCAGCAAGCGATACTCTCCCAATGAAAGTCTTTGGAAGACATCTTCCATGGGGTCTGTGGTTGTCGCTTGAAGGGGAGGTGTAAGGGCGACCGCCTGTTGTGAACTGGTCGAAGCTTCTGCGGATGGAGGCGGTGCCGGAGTTGATGGCTTGATAGGAATGAGGACATCATTTGGACGATAGGTGGTGTTTCATGTTTTAAAGGGCGAAGGGTCAGTGGGAATGGTATGGACTTGTCCGTCATGCTCAAACTTCACACAACGGTGCAGGGTGGAGGGGACACAGGCCATGGCGCAGATCCAGGGTCGGCCTAGCAAGATGTTGTATTAGAACTCTCCTTCGATGATGTAGAAGAGCTCCGGGACTGTGCATGGACCAACGCGAATATGAAGGATGACTGTGCCAATGGTCGTGGCAGTAGTGTCATTGAAAGAGCACAAGATCGCGTCAGTTTTGGAGACGCAATTCTTGGGAAGAGCCAACTGATCAAAGGCATGGGTGGAGATGATGTTGATGCTAGTGCCTCTGTCAATCATAATGCGTTTAATGCGTGTTCGATTGATATAGGCGGTGATGAAGAGGGCAGCGTCCTGATCTTCTATGTTGGATGTGGGAATCTCAGAATCACTGAATGTGAGGGAGGTGATAGGGGCTAAGGAGTGGACAAGGGCAGCAAGTGGCTGGGGATCCTCGGGTTGGACCTCCGCTGCCTGTAGGGCTTGGATGAGGGCCTGACGATGTTAGGGAGAGGTCTAGATGAGATCATAGAGGGACATCTTCACAGGCGTCTGGTGAAGCTGTTTCAACATAGAGTCGTGGATTGGTCTGGAAGAAGAAGAAGAAGAGGAGGGTTGAGGCACGCCAAGGATAGAAATCTTAGGCTTAGGTGGTTGAGGTGGATTGACAAAAGGGTAGGTCTAAGGAATGGCAGCTTTTTCTTTTGCCTTGTCCTTCTGTGACCTAGTGGTGATATGAATGGCATTGATTTCAAAGATGGGAGGTGAAGATGATGAAGGGGTCGTAACCGGTTGATGAGATGTAGATGGGTTTGAAGAGGTAGAAGGGTTATGAGAAGGAGTCAGGGGGTGGTCGAAAGTGTCCTCAAAGAGAAGAGTGTCTTTCTCCAGATAACGGCGAATGACAGCTTTGAGGGCACAACAAGTCTCGGTGTCGTGTCCTGGTGTATGATGATACAAACAAATCTTCGTGTCATCGAACCAGGAGGGTTTAGACCCGAGAGGTTGAAAGGGCTTGATGGGTGGAAGAGTTATGCTAGAAGTTTGCAAAATTTGTTGCAAGATTAAAGAGTATGAACCCACTAAAGGATCCGTGCTCATCGATGTATACGATGTTGGTGAATTTTGCTTGGGCGAAGTTGGAGGGGGTTTTCGTACCACCTTCTAGGTTGATGGCGCGATGACAGGCTGAGATGGTACACTCTTCATGAGAGGTACCACCCTTTTGGAAGAGGGTAGGTTAGTGGTCGATAAAGGAAGCAAAGGAGGCAATCAGTTTTGATTAGAGGTTGGAGTGGGAAGGACTCTGGTTAGGGTTGAAGGATGTGGGCCCAAAATGGAGGGCAATGGTGACGGAAGAGGAGGCGTTCGCCTATGTGGTTTGGTAGTCTTGTGTGATTTAGGTTGAAGACTACTATTAGTTGAAGTCTGGGTTAAGTCCACCTTCACTTGTGGATGAGTGAGGTTGGAGACGGGGCGAACGCCAAGCGATTTGATAGGTTTAGGCAGAGTAGATGAGGGTTTTGATTTTGATGAAGTTGATGAAGATGTAGACGGTCTGGAAGTGGAGATCAAATTTTTGTTGATAGTCTTAGGAGGTTCTGCCATGGGAGGATTAGCAGCATGAGATGAGAGGGCCTGGGCTTGTTGAAGAGCTGTGAGACAGTCCCACAATCCCTGATGTTCCACTTTCCTAGAAGGGAGAAGTTTGAGTCTCTCCACTAGTCAGGAAAATGGCTGAGAAGATGCGGGATGAAGTTTGGGCTCTTGAGAAGATGTCGACGGTTGTGGGACTGAAGGTATGGTAATTTTGGCCCTAAAGCATGGTGAAGTTTGGACAGGTTCATGTTTGGTTGGAGACGAAGGAGAGATGGGTTCTTCCCTAGGTGGAAAAGAAACTGGAGAATGAAGCTCCTCAAATGGGTAAAGGGCAGGGATGATAGTACCCTCCACTTATGGTCGAGGAGTAGGAAAGGTTGGGTCCTCCATGGGCAGCAAGAAAGAAGATGGTGAAACTGGCTGAACAGGTAAGGTTGAGGCGTCCTCCAAAATGAGAGAAGTTGAGGGAGAACTAGCCGGTGAAAGAGGTTCGTCCACTTGTGATGGACTGATGGATGAACTCACCTCTTGAGGTTGGTTAGAAATGAGGGGCGAGACCGTATTGACTGTTCGAATATTATGTTCATGGGTATTGTCAGTCAAGGTCTGGATGTTGTTTTGGGTTGGTGGATGATTAGGAAACAGTTGTTTGAAGATATCGATACCCTGATTAGGAGGGGCATTAGGATTGTCGAGGATGATGTCACCCTTTTCCAACATGTCTTAGACTATGTTTTTAAGGGTTTTACAGTTGCCTGTGTCATGACCTTTAACACAGTGGTAGTTACAGAAGTCATTTTCCCTATACCACGCAGGGATGGCGCGTGAGGGATCAAATTGTGGTGGAGGTCAGATCTGAGGGAGATTGATGGCCCCTTGTTTGATGAGTTTTTCCAGCACAGACGCGTATGATTCTCCAAGTGGAGTAAACTGTCATTGTATGTATCTCTGCTGAAATTGATGAGTGGCGCTCATAGACGTGGATGGTTCAGGTTGATTAGTTGAAGATGAAGAGGAAGAAGATCTAACAACCACAGCATTTGCTGAAGCTTTAGATTTAGAATTGGATGAGGAAGGTTTAGAAGAGGGGTCATTGGTTTTGGAGTTGGGATTCTTACTCCGCAACTTGACTTTATTCTCCTCAACGGCATGTAACTCAAGTTTATGAGCCATCGTGAAGGCTTCGTCAAAAGTGCGGAAGGTTTGAACCCTCAAGGTAGAAGAAATATGTTTAGCATAGGCTTGAGAGAAAAGTTCAATAAGCTCAGGCTAGGGTAAGAAAAATAAAAGTTGATTGATAAGGCCCCTCCACCGAGCGACGAAATTAGCAATAGATTCATCCTCGAACTGGCGGATAGAATAGAGGTCTGTGATGGAGACCTTCTTGGTGATATTGATGGAGAAATGATCGAGGAAGAGCTGGGCCAACTGAGTGAACGTGAAGATGGAATGGCTAGGAAGAGAGCTGTACCAGTCAAGTGCAGCACCCGAGAGAGACATGGGAAACGTGCGTAAGAGTAACGCATCATCGTGGGCAATAAGGTAACAGGCATGTCTGAATGCTCGTAAATGTTGTTGTGGGTCTTCCTTGCTCTGGAAGCGAGAAAACTTAGGAAGTTCCCACTGGCTGGGATATGGTCTGATGGGGACAGAAGGATGGATGGGCTCATTACAGATTTGTTTGTACGAGAGAGTATTGCGCGAGCCGGTAACAGAGGTCTCTAGGTTGGATATTTTATCCATCAGCATCTTGATAATATCTACTGACGGATTGGTGGGTGGAGCACCTCCTAGATTGTAAGGTGCTTGAAAGAGGCTGGAAGAGGTATACGACGTAGTCGGTTGTACCAATAAGGGTGCAACGTACGGATGACTAGTTGTAGGAACAGAAGAAGTGACTAAGGATGGTTAGATGGAAGGCATGGCTAGGTTTGATGTGGTCATGGGAGGTTGGCTAGAGGTAACATGGGCTAATGGATAGGTAGCCACCCTAGTGTTGATAGGAGTAAGGGTAGGCGAAATGGAGATGACTAAGTTTTGAAAGGGGGTAGAAAGTGGTTGAGTGGACTGAGATTGATTGGGGGCCAAAACCCTGGTGAAAGTGGGCCCAATGATGGAAGGAGAGGCCACACTTAGATGGTTGGTAAAAGGTTGGTCATTGGTTGAGGTAACAGCCTGGGTATCTAAGGGTTGGACTACGGACGCCGTTGATACAGCCGTAGTTTCGAGGAGAGAAGTCGGCATTCCATAGATTGGATTGCCCGAGGAGTCTCGCATTTGGCTATTCGCGAGATAGTATTGCAAGGATGTGGTATTGAGGTCCAAGAATAGTGCGAAATCTTGGTCCCCTTCTGGGATAATAGGTGTTTGGGTCGGAGATGGTCTGGTAGGAGTTCTTTCAGTTTCCGAGTTGAACTCCATTATAGAGCTGGTTGTAGGCAGGGTAGACGGAAGAGGATGATGCCTCGCGTGATCGACTAGAGCCTTGGCTTGGCTATGAGTTAGAACCATTTAAGGCAAGGAAGAACGTCCTCACAAGCTCAAACAAGCAGATAAGAACCAAAAAGATGAAGACACAAATAGATCCTAAAACCCTAGAAGTAAATTATTAGGATTATAGTGGCTTATGCCTTAGAATGTGTGTAGAGGAAGATTGGCTTTGTGAGTCAGGTCCTAAAAGAAGCAGTCTATGGAAGGTTTCGGGTTTTGTTATGGTACTCAAGAAATCTGTGTTAGGGTCTGGTACGTGGCCTGGTGCTAAGGAGCAAGCTCCCCTCACTTCATGATTCCAGTGGTTAGCTGGTCTCGCTTAGCCAAGATATACCTCGCCTAGAGTTTATCCTCCGCCAGAGAACGGAGTGGGCTTCCCCCTTGGTGATGAAATCCAAGTAGGGTCACCGGGACGGGTAAGGTATCCGCTGGGGGATGAAATCCCAGTCGGGCCTTGTCTTAGGTAAGTTAAAATATTTGTTTTGTGCAGGTGGTTTGGTCGTGTAACATCAAGTGATCTAGATTAATTCAATATGCGGTTTAATTACTATGTGTGGTCTAAGAGATGCAGGCAAATAGAAATGAATGCAAAGTGTTTTAATGCCCAAGTCGAAATGTTTGTTCGTATGAAGACGAATGGAGAAAGAGTTGAAGAATATGAGTTTTAGCTAGTCTAGAAGTGCAAAAAAAAGAAATGTTCGTTTTAGTCCTGCTTATGATGTCGTTTAAGAAGAGACGAGAAGAGGCGAAAAGAAAGGAACCTAATGCGCCTAAATGAACGAAAGAAAGAGAGAAAGAACCCAAGGAGGACCTAGGGTCCCACCGGGCGTGCCAGAATGTTTCTATGCAAAATTGCTTTCTACATTCAAAGAAGAAATAAGAAACTAAAATAAATGGTCAAGGCTAGAAGTACCTGATAAAGTCGAGCGCACCAAAATCAGACATTGGAAGATTCTCCTCTTTGGCTATGGAGGAATGACACCTGCGAAGAAAAGAGACTAAAACATAGAAAGACGTTAGTCAAAGATATGGTGGGCTGTCAGGCGAATGCCCGATCCCAGAAGTACGAAGACTCCCTAGAAGGATATCAACCCACTGATAAAAAAGCGGAATATTGGACGAAAGTAGATAATGAAAAATAAAATGACAGAAATAAATGACAGAAAATAAAAAGGCATACCTGATAAGTGGCACTATTCTGCACAGTCACCGGCATCGGTCTCTGTGGTGCCAGCATCGGTCTGGGAAGGTGCCGACGTCAGTTGATGTGCCGTCGTCGGTCGGGGCAGTGACCGGCGTCGGTCGGGGCAGGTTCTGGACAGAGTTGCAGAAAGTCTGGGAGAGTCGGGACAGGATCTTGACAGGGTCGGGATAGGGTTTGATGGAATCAGGATAAGGTCAGGATAGGGTCTGGGGAAAGTAAGGTCGGGTTTGGATAGAGTCTGGGGTTATGAATAGGGATGTAAAGAAGGGAGAAGATTCAGGATGACAGAAATAATGAATAACTAATAATCAGAAAGAAAATGAAAATAAACATAGAAAATACTTACCTGTCAGAAGCCGTGATGAAAGCCATAGTTGAAGTTGTCTGTGCAGTGCCAGATTGAAACGAACGCTGGAGTTAGTGGATGCTGGAGTTGATGGATGCTGGAGTCAGTTGATCACGAGATTGCAAGAGTCTGTGGATGTCGGAGTTCGGAGAGGAGATTGAATGATTATGTTCTTCGTGTGCGGGATTGATCAGCGGACGCTGATGAAGGCCAGGGGGATGGTTTGAGAGACAGTTTGATAACCGTTTCGAGAAACCGATCGGGAATTGAATGATAATTGATAACGGATAACGGTAAGGTGACTGACGTCGGCAAGATTGCCGATGTCGGCCGATAAGTGACCGACGTCGGCGACATCGGCCGGGTAAAGACCGTCGTCGGCAGATGCACAATGAGGACAGAGTCTAGCTTTTAGCTCTCTGCTCATTATTACATGCTGCCAGGGTCAAGGTTGGTGGAACAAGTGATCGATAAGGGTTAAATAAGTGAAGAAGAATAAGACGGGGAATGACCAGGGGAGTCAACATGATTTTGGTGTCTACAATATGACTAGGTAAAGAAATGTGAAGCATGTCAACAGTTTGGTGGAAGGATAAAATTTATCACACTCCCTCTCAAACCATTGGTGATTGAAGAACCCATTCAATATTAGGTTTGGATTTTTTAAGAGCTATGAATCCCTAATAAAGTGTAAGACATACTCATGCTCTTACTGCTACAAATTACTTTACAAAATGGGTAGAGGCTATTCCTATCAAATAGATGACTTCAGAGGTATTTTTTAATTTTATCAAAGAAAACATCTTGGTGAGATATGGTGTTCCACAAAATATAGTAATAAATAATGCTCCAAAATTTTATTTTTGAGAATATATTGAGTTGCATTATGGTCATATCATTTCATTATCTCATTCTACAAATTATCATCCTCAAGGAAATGGGCAAGCTAAGTCAAGCAATAAGAATATGGTCACTATCATTTACAAGTTGGTTGATGAGAATAAAAGGAAATAGCATAAGAATTTATACAATGCATTGTGAATAAATCATTTAGTAGTTAAAAAATTAAGAGCTATGTACCCATTTTTATTAATTTACAAGATTGATGAAGTAATTTTGATAACACTAGAATTTCCTACACTCTAGTTAGCTAGAGAAATTGAGAATCATAATTAACATAATTTCATCAACTCCTTCAAGTGAATAACCAATGATATAGTTTGGTAGCATCTATACTATAAGTTCATTCTCATTTCTCATATGATTTAGTTTGGCAAATTGGTTATTAGTTGGTCAAATCAAAATCAATAAAATATATAGTAGTGGATCTAACCTGGTAGTGCATGCTCGTTTTTTATAAGATTGAGATTGGCTAATTGGTTATCATTTGGTTGGATTAGGATGTGAAAATATGAAGTGATATCTTAACCCTCAATAATTTTTAATAACAATAATCAAATGAATCTATAATATAATGTAATTATACTCATCTACAAAACTAGAGTCTATAATTCTTCTCTCATTCCCTACAATTTGAGGTCTCTGTTAGTAACCCAAGTTTTACCCTATTGAAGGAGAGTGTTCAGTTATTCTTCAAAATTAGAATAATATTAGAATGGCCTAAAGGTTGTGGGTGTCCTTATAGCTAGACCAGACCTCTATATTATGGGGTTATCTCCCTTGATACATCACTTATGGCTTAGTTCATTAAAACCTATTACTATTAGGGTGAAAAGGGATAGAAGGTGCATAAATTAAATCTACTATAAGGTATGGTGATGCACCTAATTTAATTATTCATCCACTCAATTTGGACTTCAACAAACACTAATAAGCAATGTAAATCACTAAATCTTTCAACTCCAAGGACTCATATGTAAAAGTGTTTCACATAAAGGTTTCACTAAGTGATCAGAACATGAGGTTAATGATGGAAGGCCTAATTAAATGAACTAAAAAATAAATATATCTACTCAAATATCAGCCACTCAACATTCAAATACTATATGTGACCTGCATAAGATTATCTACTAGTAAGTAGATGAGATTAGGACCTACCAAGGGAAAAAACACTACCACATGTGCAAAGAAAACTAATAAAACACACTAAAACTATATAAAAGAGTCTAAAAATAGTTATTTTCATTATCTTAAGAGGTTACAAATTTCAATATTGGTATATTTTCCTCATGCCTAGGATAGGGATTACAAATCAAGGCTTTCAAACTTGAATATATAGCAGAATAATGAGAGAAGGAGAAAGAGAGTGGCATGGAGATGAGAATTAGGGGTCATAAATGGCCATCATAAATTCATAAAATATTTATAAAATATTTTCCATAGTTATATCAGCCTCCCAAAAGACTCTCTCCATGCATTGATGTTCTTGATGGTCTTTGAATAAGCCCTTAAGCATTGAAATGAGGTAATAGAAGATGTGGTTGACTTATTCAACCTCCTTTAAAGCATAGTTATGCCTCTATTTGGTTAAATAAATTATATTATTAATCCTCCATTATGCAAATGGAATGTGTACTTACTCCTTCAATGTAGTAAGTTATCAAGTGTAATAGCTTGTATTGACTCATCATCAGTTCTCTATGACATTTTTCATCATGACTTGTTAACCAGGGAGGCCTAGTTACATAGTGTTTATTTTTATAATAACAATTAATGAGGGGGGTTAATTATTATTCAAAATATTTCACTTGAATTACACTTAATAAATCATGAACCATTCAAACAAACATATAAATATAGCAAGCATAAACAACTATCCACATAAGCATGAAACCCAAGACCACATCACATATGTGGGAAACCCTCAAGGGGAATAAAACCCACTAATATATAAAAATTTAATATATTAATATAATACAAAAACCAAATTTATTGAAACATCAACTCCACATGGAACACCAACCCCAACTAGCCAAGCACCCACTTGACTAGGCTTTAACAAGCACCTACTTACAAGGAGGCACCAACCCCTTAGATGACTCAACACCAAATCATCCACATGATTGATTTGATCACCTTCAAATAATTATTTTTATTTCACAACATATGATGATCACCTTATTTATCTCTTCACACTCTTATCCTTCTCAAATTACCTTCTAGGCTTCTTCGCTCAACTAGGTCTCTTCAAGACTAATTAGGTCATATGACCTTGATTTTCATACACAAAACTCTTATTATATCTTCATGATATTTTCTATACACCCATATGATGGTATACAATATCTCCTTATGTTATTAAACATTCTATTTTATTTACTTCTTTTATTTCATAAATAGGCCTAAAACTACCTTGTATATATACCATTCATTGTTCTTATACCACTTAGTTAGACATACACTCTTAACCTCTTAGTTAATACATATAATAGGTCTTATTACATATTTTTGACATGAATAAAATTATATGTTAGTCCCTTTTGGTCTGACATGACTCAATTAGGCCTTATTTCAGTTTTAAGTCTCATGGAGACCTAATTACATTAGGTTTATCTCTTAATGCCAAAATTTGATTCTCTTAAGCCTTAATGGCTTTCTTAAAAAACTAAAAAACATTAAAATACTTATAAATATACCTTTAATAACCTCCAAATGCATTAGGAACTTCCACATAGGAGATAAGATCTCAAGATCATCTTTGTAACTCACTCACTCAAAACTACCAATTTACCTTAAAGATCAATCATGATGACTCAGACCTAAAAACACCTGTATAAACACTTTTAACGAATTATGATGCATTTATATGTTCCTATGATATATCCATACCATCTTAAAATATAAATATCATATTTTATAATGGTATATATTGGTCTTTCAAACCAATCTCATGACCTTATATCTCATTGTCTTATCTAAACCAGACATGTCAACTTGTGAGCAAATTTTTCACCATATTCACTGACCTCCAAAACTTATACCAAAAATGAACATGTCTTGAAATTAATTAACAACATATATATTCATTTGGTTTCATAATTCTATCATGAAAACACATTCTAATTTATCTTATAGTTATTGCTTGGGTTTTTCACTATTTACACCATTAGGCCTATTAGTGGTTGGTTAACTTGGATGGCTAGTTTAACAAAATTTAGGAATACAACCTATCTAAAAACCATCATGTAAATTAAATGTGAGTCTCTACCTTATTCCTCCATCCATTTTATTACTATGTTTAATGCAAATTTGAACTCGTATAGTAACTTCTTCAGAAATAAGTCTATAACTCAACATTTTATTATCTCTCCTCTCTCTAACCAATACCACTTGGAGGTACTTGGAAGAGTCCAATAAAATATCCAATATATTACCTAAGAAATTAAATACATTCTAATCAATTTTGAGAAACATATTCAACATTGGGTATTCATTAGGTTTCTAAGAAGGTTTAAACTAGTTTCCACTCTTAACGATCTTTCATAAAGCGTAGCCTCTTATTCCAAAAACTAATACTTGGAATTTTGAGATAGTAAATTAATAATATACCATGAACTACTTAGGTTCCCATGTAAAAGTTTTAAAATATAATGGGCATAAGAAAATACTTCTCAAGTTGAAAACCTTCATTCTGATCACTTGAGAGACCTTCAAATAACTTTTCATGTGTTTTCATTCACACTATGACTTCAAACTACATGAACATACCTAAAAAAACTTGACTCACCTTTGTCAAGGATCACCTACTCAAACTAGCCTTGGAAACTTATCCTTATAACCCATTAGGCTACACTCTCTCTATACCATAGTATTTATACCTTACTAAGCCTTTAACTAACCTTCATGCCTATTTCCATGCTCTCAACACCTCATTGTCATGATCAACATCATCCCATACAACCTCTCTCATTATTAAATACTACCATACATCCTTCACATGACTTTAAAATATATCATGATACCTCATTAGGCTAAGCAAGGTCTAATAGAGGTCTAGATGTAGACTTGGTGTAAATGTCCTACCCTTGTAGGCTTATGCTAAGAATCTCATGAGTGCTCAAATGTCTCACATGCATGGTAAAATAGTTCCATGCATCATTAATATTCCTATGTTCATTCTTTTTTTATGCACATACCTCTTCATGTCAAGGCTTCGTATGTAACTTAACATCAATGAATTGTACCTTCATGCAATCATAAAGCATTAACTACCTTCAATTATCTATTTTGCCTTCAAATTATCTTTCATGATAACACTCCATCAATTACCCTTGTCACATCAACACACTTCCAACTAGGTAGACTCTTTCAATGACATCAACCTTATGAAACATGTACCTTTGACATCAATGACAATACTCAACAATCTCCCCCTTTGTCATTCATGTCAACCACTCTCAAAAACTTCTCTAAAAAATTAACTTATCCCTCATTCTAAACCTTTTCCCCCTTTTACATAAATGAAAAATTTATGTCTACAACTTCTTAGATCACACTCCTTATAACCAAAACACTCAACACATAGGATTATGAGTTTATGAGGTATAATACAAATATGTTCCCCCTATCTCCATGCAAACTTTCTTAGAACTACTCACCTACTCTTAGAGCTAATGAACCACATGATTAGATCCCCCTAAGTACTTGGCTTCCTTAATGACTACTAGGGGTAGGAATTACACCTTATTCTTATCTTAGGTGTTCAAATGCTGCCTTTGGAAATGGTTTGGTCAAAATGTTTATTGTTTGATCCTATGTAGAAACATATTCAAGTCTGACACTTTGTTTACTTACCTACTCTCTTATAAAATTATATCTAATGGGAATGTGCTTATTCATTAAGTGCATGATAGGGTTCTTTGAGATGCTTATAACATTTTTATTATCATAATAGATAGGGTTATGACCATCATACTTCACCTTGTATTATTTTAAGGTCAATCTCATCCATAGGACCTGAGTGAAACATGAATCTACTATAATTTACTCAGATTCACAAGTGGATAATGCTACTGAATGTTTATTTTTTCTTGTCTATGAAACTAGGCACCCACCTAAGAAGAAATCTCCTCCACTGGTAATCTTCCTATCATCTATACTTATTACCTAATTTGCATCTATATAGGCTATAAAATTAAACTCCATTTTCCTTGGATACCACAACATAAACTCCATAGTCCCCTTGAGATACCTAAGTATCCTTTTAACTACTTTTAGATTATTTTCCTTTGGATCTACTTGAAACCTTCCCACAAGAACTATTGATTACATGATTTTAGGTCTAGAGGTAGTGGTGTATAACAAACTTCAAATCATTATCATATATGATGTTTGATTAACCTTTGGAGACTCATCTTCCTTACTTAACCTACACCCTATGATCATATATGTATTAACTACCTTGAAAAATTCCATCTCAAACTTCTTCAACATCTCTCTTATATACTTGGCTTGTGAAATGAACATACCTTTTTCAAATTGAGTGATTTGTAACCCAAGCAATAATGATAGTTCTCCTAGCATGGACATCTCAAACTCCTTCTTAATTACCTATGCAAAGGGCTTGGTTATGTTCTCATTATTTCCATCAAAGATAATCTCATACACATAGACAATTACTATCAACTGATGGTCATCCTTTAACTTTATGTACAAATTACTATCCAAAACTCCTCTTTTTAATCATTAATATAATAGATACCTATCCAACCTAGAATACCAAGCTCTAGGAGCTTTATTTAGACCATAAAGAGACTTTTTCAATTTAAAAACATAGTCCTTGTCACCTGATAGTGAGAACCCCTCAGGTTGCTCTATGTACACCTCATCTTCCAAATTCCCATTCAAAAAGGTAGATTTGACATCCATCTAGTATACCTTGAACCCTTTGAATCTTTCATATGCTAGAAAAAATCTAATGGCCTCTAATCTTGCTACTGGTGCCAAGGTCTCCTAAAAGTCCACCCCTTCAACTTATGTATATCACTTACATACCAATATATTATTATTCTTAGTGACTTCATATTTATTTAATTTGTTTCTAAAGACCCATTTTGTGCCAATAACATTCTTGTCTTTAGGCCTAGGAATTAATTCCCAAGTCTCATTCTTATCTGTTTCATCGAACTTCTCATTCAAGAACCTATCTAAATTTGTCTTTACTTTGTTATATAAGGTTCTTAGGTTCAATCTTAGCTAATAGCACAACATTATCTTGATTTAGGTTACTTACCAGTCTTCTCCTTTTTTGCATACCTACATCCTAGTTGTCAATGAGTTGAGATTTAGGATGATCTCTTTGAATCTATCTTGAGGGGCATTTTGAGTCTTGTCTCTCCTTAAATTATTTTTATTCCTCATCAACCTCTATTATTTCCTCTTCATTATTGAAGTCTAGATTCTCTAATATATACTTTGACTATGAGCATGATTTCCTTGTTTCATCAATCTTCACATTGGTACTTTCCTCTATCTTCTACAAACTCTTATCATAGAATCTATAGGCTAAGCTTACCAATGAATAACCTAAAAATATACCTTCATCATACCTATAATAAATCTTACCTAAGTACTCATCTCTTTTGATGAAACATTTACTTCCAAACACTCTAAAATGTTCCAAATTAGTTGGTATACCTTTCCACAGTTCATAAGGGGTCTTGTTTCCATTATTATTTATTTTTCCTCTATTAAATATGTAGACTATAGTACTTACTACCTCTCTCCAGTACCCATCAAATAATCTAGACTCATTTAGCATAGTTCTTTCCATCTCTTGGACTATCCTATTCTTTCTTTCTACTACCCCATTCTAGTGAGGTGTCATAGCTACTGAGAAATGTCTCCTTATCTCATGGACCTCACAAAATTCATAAAACTTATTAGACTAAAACTTTCCTCTATTATATCTTAGGAACTTGATCTTCCCATTCTACTCATTCTCAACAAAGGCCTTGAATGCCTTGAACTTTTCAAGAGATTATGACTTTTCTTTTAAAAATGCTACCCAAGTCATTATTATGTAGTCATCTATGAGTAACATGGAGTAGCTATCTCCTTGAATGCTTTCGATTCTTACAGCCTCATAGATATTAGTGTCTATAAACTCTAAGGGTTTTGTAATAGATTAATCATTGGACATGAACCTTCTTATAGTCTGATTACCATGTTGACATGCCTTACAAAGTATGTAGGTTTCGTGATCTTAGGCATATTCTTCATAGAGTTCTTAGTGTTTATCTTTACCAGATTATCAAATTTTAGGCAACCTAATTTTTTTTCCATGGCCAAATTTCATCCATATTTCTCGTAAATCATCTCTCCTTCTTAATCTCATTCAAGACATATATATTGTTCACAGTCCTCTTCACATTGGCAATTAGCCTTCCTGATTTAGATCTCCTTATCTCACACCCTTTGTCATGAAAGGTTAGTGTGTGTTATTGATTTCACATTTGACTTAAAATAAGTAGGTTATGTTTCAAACCTTTCACATAAAACACATTTTATGGCTTGGTCTTTCCATTATCCAAACTCAAGATACCCTTTCCAAATATATTGGTAGTTATGTTTTATCCAAATCTCACTATTCTTGTAACATTATTCTTTAATGAGATGAACTTGTTTTTATATCCTATCATGTGGCTTAAGAAACCACTATATATATACCATTTAATGCCTTCATATTGAATGTGAAAGGTAGTCTAAGCTAGAATAAATTCTTCTTTAGACTTTTGTTTCTTCTTAACAAATAATCCATCTTAACTCTTGGGCTCAATATGATTAGTCCTAACTTTATTTGGTTTCCAAACCAATGTTTGACATTTTTCATGCACTCTAAAATCTCCATATACCTTGTTAATTCCTCTTGACTAATCACTCCTCCCATGGTCCCATGATAACTCATCCCTTGATTCCATTCTATAGTCACTTGCTCTGTGACCAAAGATATGACAAGAAAAACAACAACCATTGAAATAATTGGATTACCTCATTGCATCAAGCTACCTGATTGGTCATTTCATGTTGATTTTCATGTTGGTACTCTTAAATTGTTTATGATTCTCATGTTCTTTCTTAAACTTGTTCATCTTATCTATGAGTTTTTCATGCTCAACCTTTATATAATCTCTATATATCTTTAAATGATCATACTCTACTTATTTTGATTTGAACTTTAATTTTAACACTTTCTAACTAATTCTTGAGATCCTTAATGATCTTCTCATCACTTTTGGCTTCTTTGACCCAGACATTATTTAAGGTATAAATATGTTCCTTAAGATCCTTGACCATAGATATCAATTCATGATATCTCTTATTTTGATTCTTCAAATCATGTAGGGAAATTATGAGCTTAGCTTCAAGTTTTACTTCATCTTATCCTTATTTACTGTCATAGTAGACTTCTTCATTGTACATGTCTTCTTGATCACTGGACATCTTGTGCTTCTTAAGATCACCTTCAATCTATTAGGCCTACTTATAAGGACCATGTTATAATACCAATTCTTGTAACCATAATGACTATGATGGGGGTGAATTATTCTTCAAACCTTTCACTTCAATTACACTAAATCAATCATGAACCATTCAAATAAACATATAGATCTAGCGAGCATAAACAACTATCCACATAAGCATGAAACATAATAACACATCACATATGTAGGAAAACCTCAAGGGGAATAAACCCCATTGATCATTATAAATGGACTATAGTCTCATAATAAAAAAACTAAATTTAGTGAAGTACCAACTCAACATGGAGCACCAACCCCAACTAGCCAAGCACCCACTTGACTAGGCTTTAACAAGTGCCTACTTACAAGGAGGAACCAACCCCACAGATGACATAGCACCAAATTATCCACCTGATTTATTTGATCACCTTTAAAAAAATATGTTTCTCACACATCAAATGATTATCACCTTATTTATCTCTTCACACTCTTATCCCTCTCAAATTGCCTTCTAGGCTTATTTGCTCAAGTAGGTCTCTTCAAGACTGCTTAGGTCATATGACCTTGATTTTAATGTCAGGGATGTGAAACACCGGAAGCATACAATTGATTACCAAATACCAAGCAATTATAATATGTGGAAATAACCAGATTCACCAAGTAACTAGAATTCAGAATAACATAACATATGAGAGACAATACACCAATTGTATTAATACTTTATACAGAAAAGAATACAATAAAGAAGATGCCACTTCTTCTCCACCACCTCTTCAGAGGCTCGCTACACCTCAAGTGAATAGTAATTCTTCTCCCCAAAGCTCTCCCTCTCACAGGTCCCAACACCCAACTCAAATACAGAGTTGGTGTTCACCTCCCGTGTTCCACGCACAACACAAGTGCTCCACGCACTCCATAAGTACTCCACGTACTCAACAAGTACTCAAGGTACTTCAAGTAGATCTCCCATGAATCTGTAACAACCTACAATTCAACAGACCATACTTATGGAAGGAACTCCCTTGCCTTCCTCTCTTGCTCTATCTGAGTACACACCTGTACTCCAAGTAGATCCTGCCTGATACTGCTCCCTATTGTGTTGCTGTCTATATGATCTTACACACCTACAAATCAAACAATGGTTCTACTCACCTGTGAATCTTGACCTTGCACACACATACACTTGCAGATCAATGATCTTACTTACCATGTAGATCTCCTATATAGGCCATGCAACTGTGACCAAGATCCTACACTCCTGAAGAATCCAGCTAACTCTCCAAACCAGCACCAACACACCTGGTACTGCTATGGAACTAGGAGGAACACCCTTGCTCACCTCACATACAGAAGGAGCAAACTTTGCTCAACTCAAACTAGCCCACTTTTCCAGTACAATCATGAGTCTATTATATAGATCTCATCAAACAATAATTAGACATCTAATTACAATAATTAGATCCGTAGCTCTCAGTCTAAAAATAGATCTCTTCATGCAAACACTTGGTTCGTTAGCTAACTACCTGTAATAAATGCAATCTGAACCACACAGGCAACCAACGTCGGTCCCTGTCTGCCTGGAGGTGACCAACGCCAGCCGATATCTGACTGACGTCGGTTGCTTCTCTTTACTATCCTACCGACGTCGGCTGATCAGATCGACGTCGGTTGCTCTGACGCTTAGCAACCTTCAGCAACCCCTCCAATGGCCTTCTCCGTGTCTACATCAGTGAAGCTTTTAGCTCCACAATCCTAATAATCTCCCACTTGGAGATAAATAGCTGCACTGTACTTGTACCTGTACCCCATCTAATCTATTTCCTGGTTTGTATCCCTCTTCAAGCTCCCACCTGAAGACAACCCACCACACATCCCATGGTGTACCACCTGTCATCTGAGTACCCTGCCACATCCAAACCTACAACACCTATACTGAAGTTCTGACCCTGCATAGCAACACCTGCTGCCGGTCCCTCTCAAAAACTTGAGAACCCACTTCCCTGAATTGGCTCCTAACTCTCTGACAGTGCCCACTGCATGGGAATACTCAGGTCTATACCAGACCTCATGTGATTTCAGACACTGTACCTATCTAGCCCTTAGTGTGCTCCAGCTCTACATCCCAAACCTCGCCAACACCTGATTCACATCAGCTCCCACTAGAGACAAAATCTACCTGTGATCTCCATGTCTCCCATGTCAAAGAATTTCGCTGCTCCAAAACTCCTCATGACATGACACTGAACTAATCTTACCCTTAGCTCAGCAAAACCCTATATGTACACCCCTGTTAGCTAGCATACTATCCACATACAGCAATAGAATGATGTCATGACTCATCATCCACCTGGTAAGGCAAACCACAGTAGTTACCTGACACTGACTGAAGCCATGCTTCGTCCTCCACCTATCAAACCCTGTACCACTATCCTGCAGCTTCCTCAAGACCATATGCCTGGTCTTCCATCTCATGTATCCATTCTCTCTATTCTTCTACTAAGGAATCCATTCATCTCTGTGCTTTCATCCAGCTGGCAAACCTACCAAGACTCCTGTTTGGTTTTGCATCATATCCCTACCTAGCTCCCACCTGTTTCCTGGATCCTTCCTGCTCTACAATCAGCAACAAGTATGAAGAAGAGGAACATGAATTTGAGGGCCTACTTGCACCTCCAGTCCTCCGTATGGGTGTTTGAGACTCCTTGACAGCATGTTATCCACCCAAAATTTGTTACAGTGACCGACCTCAGTCACTCCACAGTCTGCATCCGACCGACGTCAATTCCCATGTGCCTGTACCTGACTACCAACCTGCAACCACTAGTGTCCCTTCTACCAACGTCAGTCCTACTGACCAACATCAATCTTACATACTGTCGACGTCAGTCCCATGATCGACGTCGGTCTTACTCTGCTCGACATCACCGGCTTCAGTCTGCACATGACCGACATCGGCACCTGTCTGTTCAACGCCGGTTCCTCCTGACCAACATCGATATCTGTGTTCGCCTGTGAGTGATGACTTTTTACCCGTGAGCTCCTTTGAAACAAATCCCATGTCCAAACTGCCCTGCTCAGATGTATCCAGCCTCATCCACTAAACTTTGTCTGCCATCTCCTCTAAGAACACCAAGGCTTTCCAATTCTTAAGCCTGTCAAATACATCTGTCTTCCGCTTAAGAACATGCATCTCCTTCCTACTCATGTGACCAAGCCTACGAAGCCACGTCTCTGCAACAAAAGAAGAATTAGTAATATAAACAAGTAGATAAAGTATACCTATTTTCTTACCACCAGCTAATTCAAGTGCTACCGATATGAGAGTTCTTGTGCATCTCTCATCACCCAATCTTTCTGAAGAAATTAGCCATATCTCTAAACCTGGGACCTGCATGACCTTCATCAACACTTGTGTGTTGGCTGCCTGCAATTTCAGCTTCACTTCCCCTTTGCCAATTCTTTGGCAAGGCTCACCAGCTCCTCTACCTGGGGCTGCATGGAAAGAGGCAACCGAATATTTTATCCAAGATTCAACTTTATCCAAGAAACCTGCAAACACATCCTGTGCAATAACACCTGCTACATCTATATCTTCAGTTTCTTCATGCTGATCTGCTACCAACCAACAATGTTCTTTTACCTGCTCTTTCTTTCCATGGGACCTTAAGTAACCATCTGTGCTTTTCAACTCCTCCATTCTTAGCTTACTTTGATCTGCCGTTGCTCTATTCCCACTCAATCAGAAACCCCTGAGAGTGCCCTGTAACCAAACACAACCCTGCTTCCTGCAACCTTAGCTCTGATACCACTTGTTGGTATCAAGCTCAAGAACCTACAACCAAGGCTCTGATACCACTTGTCAGGGATGCAAAACACCGGAAGCATACAATTGATTACCAAATACCAAGCAACTATAATATGCGGAAATAACCAGATTCACCAAGTAACTAGAATTCAGAATAACACAACATATGAGAGACAATACACCAATTGTATTAATACTTTATACAAAAAAGAATACAATAAAGAAGATGCCACTTCTTCTCCACCACCTCTTCAGAGGCTTGCTACACCTCAAGTGAACAGTAATTCTTCTCCCCAAAGCTCTCCTTCTCACAGGTCCCAACACCCAACTCAAATACAGAGTTGGTGTTCACCTCCCATGCTCCATGCACAACACAAGTGCTCCATGCACTCCACAAGTACTCCACGTACTCAACAAGTACTCAAGGTACTTCAAGTAGATCTCCCATGAATCTGCAACAACCTGCAATTCAACAGACCATACTTATGGAAGGAACTCCCTTGCCTTCCTCTCTTGCTCTATCTGAGTACACACCTGTACTCCAAGTAGATCCTACCTGATACTGCTCCCTGTTGTGTTGCTGTCTATATGATCTTGCACACCTGCAAATCAAACAATGGTTCTGCTCACCTGTGAACCTTGACCTTGCACACACATACACTTGCAGATCAATGATCTTACTTACCATGTAGATCTCCTATATAGGCCATGCAACTGTGACCAAGATCCTACACTCCTGAAGAATCCAGCTGACTCTCCAAACCAACACCAACATGCCTGGTACTGTTGTGGAACTAGGAGGAACACCCTTGCTCACCTCACATACAGAAGGAGCAAACTTTGCTCAACTCAAACTAGCCCACTTTTCCAGTACAACCATGAGTCTATTATATAGATCTCATCAAACAATAATTAGACATCTAATTACAATAATTAGATCTATAGCTCTCAGTCTAAAAATAGATCTCTTCATGCAAACACTTGGTTCGTTAGCTAACTGCCCATAATAAACGCAGTCTGAACCACACAGGCGACCGACGTCGGTCCCTGTCTGCCTAGAGGTGACCGACGCCAGCCGATATCTGACTGACGTCGGTTGCTTCTCTTTACTATCCTGCCGACGTCGGCTGATCAGACCGACGCCGGTTGCTCTGACGCTTAGCAACCTTCAGCAACCCCTCCAATGGCCTTCTCCGTGTCTGCATCAGTGAAGCTTTTAGCTCCACAATCCTAACATTTAATACATATAAATCATGTTATATATTCATTATAGATTATTTACACCCCTATGATGTTTTATGTAGACACCTAAAATTGGCCACCAATGGCCTTTGACTAGACTTCAGATCAATTCTTACCAACCTTTGTAAATTAAGCCTATAAATAATTAAACAGCCTAAATTTGCTTATGTATCATTAATAAAATATAAAAATAATGTTTAGGCATACCTAGTTGGGGTATCCTACTATAATCAACAAAAATCTCTAATGGATTCATCTCTAATCATCCTACGACATCATAACATGCAATTTGGCCTATAAAACCTATTAAATGGGGCAAGTGCACACATAAAATCAAATCTTGAAAGAGTTAAATGGCTAATCAAAATTAATTAAAAATATAAAATAAATTAAAATACTATTTGAATTATCCATGAGAAGTTAATGAATTACTAAAAAAGGAACTTCAAAAATATGAAATATCCTAGATTTTCATGATTACCTTTTGTGAGTTGTCAAGCCTTTGAAAATATCTCAAAATATCTCACCCAAGCATATTCATTATAAATCATTATTTATTGAAACCTTTTAAATATAATAGAGTTAATTGACTCACTTAGGTTAGGCTTGAACCCATTCTATGTTTAAACTACACTTTAACTCACCTTGAGTTAGGGTTAGTTCCTAAGACTATAAATATAAGCCATTGCTTATTGAATTTATGAGCTTGGAAATATTAGAGTTATAATGCAAGTTTTGTAGCATGATTTATATACATAATGTTATAATGCCAAAATATTGAGCCAATCCATCAAGACACATGCATGATCCATATCACATAAGCCACAATGGTGTTAAGGAGAGGACTAAAGAAAACTCGATTTCTAAAGACTCTTTGAGCACAAGTCGAGCAAGCCACAAACAAATCATTTGAATCTCTAAAGGAAGGTAAATATTGTTTTTATTTGCATTTTATTTAGGTTTTTAATTGTGTTTTGTTGATTATGATACCACAATGATCTAGGCTTAGATATGTTAGCATGTTAGTGTGTTGATTTCATTATTGTATACATTAACACTTGATCTAACCTCCTCTCTATTGTCAAATTACTTGATCATAAATGGCACACTCGGTGGAACCCAAACACATCCCACATACTAAGGACACCAAATTACACCTCATAAATTTTCAAATGAATGCTTGGATTTCAAATTAAAGTTTTTGATTTGATTTTCTATATTCTATTTTTAATAACACTTAGTTTTAACAGTGAATCAATGTCGATTCTTTCAAAATTTGACACCAATCCACTTGTATCAACACTAATCCCTATGTACAAAAATAAGGTATGGTAGGAGCATGTTTTTCAAATTTTTCTTGATCTTTGTAGACTTTTTTTAATTTTTAAGGGCCTAGATATAATTTTTCTAACCATTTTATTGTATGATTTGGTATTATGTATTAAACTTATACACATCTTGCTAACCATTTTTCTATGAGAAAATGTATTCTATTTTCTTTGTTTTTATAGATATGAAATAATAAATTTTAATTCATGTCAATAGATGTTGTTTCATACATATCAACATCAATCCCTATGTGAATCAATGTTAATTCTCTATGTAAAAAATATAGAGAAACCCGAGAGCTAATTTTTAAATCTTATTTGCTCATCCATAAATGTTCTTCAAAGCATAAGGAAACCCTAAAATTTTTATAGGGTCAAGGTGGGAATATAACCTAAGTTTATAATTAATAAGTCTTCAACACTTCATTTTGGTTCCTAAAAAGAATGGCTAAGTCTTGAACGTTTGGTTTTAAGTGCTTAAAATGAACCTAGGTGATTTGTGTTAAGTTATTTTGTGAAAATTCTTACAAGATTTACAAATTTAAGCTAAGGGGAAAGGAACTTTGATAAAAATTTCATTTGGTGAATAAAATTTACATTCACTTAGATTTCAAATTATTGAAAGTGTTTGATACCTTTTTTATCTATTTTTGTAAAATGAAATGTGTATGTATGCTCTCCCCCCATCCCTTATAGGAAACTTGGGTGACCAAAAGTTATTTTTTACTTGCAATTTATGCCTAGTCCAAGTCATGGAAATAATGTTTTCTAGGACCTCCCCAAAACTTGCATGGTTTGGGTGATCTAAAAATAACTTCTAAAGTCTTTCCACTTGTTCAATTATTTCATGAAAATTGGCTTGTGAAGGGGAATTCATAACTTTTTCACGAGTCATTTAGGGAATATTTGACCCAATTTTCATCTCTCGACATTATTCCAACCATCATCCATGGTGTAATATAAAAATAAAGTTACACATACTATGAGATCTAGGGTGTTAAGCATCTAACCTCTCCTTTCATAATGAAACCCTGAGTTAGGTTTGATTAACCAGTGGATTCCACTAAGTAGTACATAGATGGAATCATTATAAAAATTAATATATCCTTGAATATTAAGTTAATCAGTATAAAATCAATTGACGTGATACATCTCTAGTATTAACCACATTTAAAACCATCTAGATGGTTAAAAAAATTAAGTTTTATACAAACCCCACTTGCCATAGAAATATTGTTGATGCAGGGCGAGTAGATCAAAGTTCCATGTCACTATATAATCTCTTGGGAGAAGGGGAATAAAAACCCTACTACTTCATGTGCTTTTATTTTTGTATTAACACATAAAATCCTCTCAAAATCACATATATAGATGGATTTCAGCAATACAATGAACCTTGTCAGTTTAGGGCTTAAGATAATTTACTTAGTTATATTTGGTCTTTTGAGTCTAAAACTTTATTTATCTTCCCATGTTAAAAATGAGTCTTGTGTCCACATTACTTTGTTATTTGAGGATGCATTATTCCATCTATTTTACACCTTATTTTTACTTTAGTCTTTTTTCAAAAACATTGTGTGTGTCACTTGATTAAAATGAGTAATGTTACGCTACCCAAATCATTTCAAGTTTGTGCCTTGGAGTTTCAAAACATACCATTATTTACATCTTTAAAGAGTGATAACATTGTTACACTACTCAAATCATTTAATAAACTTATCTTATGTCCAAGTTTCCAATTTAAAACCAAACCATGTGTGCCTTTGGATCTTTGTTTAGTGTTGTTATGTTGTTTTATTTTATCTACCTTGTTTGTTCAAAAATCCTAGTTTTCCTAATTTGAGTTTTTAATTAACTTTGACAAGTTTAAATTTAAACATTGAGTGATTTATTTTTAGGCCTTGTCTAATTGGGTCTTAAATATTTATCTTTATCTTTTGGGTTGTGTAACTTAGGTTAATTATTTACCCAAATTGAAAAACCATTTGTTTGTGCCTTTATTTGGGAGAAAATTGTCTATCACCAAGTGCCTTTTATTTTTTGCCTCATACCAATTGACCAAATCCATGTCTAAAATCAAGTGCATAGTCTATGTTAAAGTGTTCCAATTTTTTAATATTAAATACATCTTTTTTTCAAGTCTAGATTTTGACATTGTGTTTGGAAAAAAGTCTTAGAACATGCCTTGTTTGAGCCTAGCTTTTGACATTACATTTGGCCAAAAGACCTAGCAACCTTTAATTTATTAGATTAGACCCATTTGGAACACTTTGAACCTAGAGTTTGGAGTTTTTTTTTTTATTTCAACCACTTGTACTTTTGTGTGAGATATTTAATGTAAGACATTTGATGTTATATTATTTTATGTCAAGTTTTATCACAAACCATTTTAGAGATATAGCTCCATCCCTTTGACAAAGTTAGATCAAGTTTGAACATTTTTTATTTCTAGACATTATGTTTTAGAGTTTGTAGAACTCTAACACATTTTATTGTAAATCATTCACTGTTTATTCAAATATGTCTCACTATACACATAGTGGTGTCATGTATAATCTAGGATATATTAATATTGTCATTCAAAAATACTTTGTCGAAGACTCCTATGGAGATGATGTCATTATCCAAATTAAAATAATCAAATGAGGCAAAAAAAAAGATCCTTTGGCCCATTATTTGGTCAACACACATCCATACTCAGAGTAGGATCAAGAACATGTGGCACAATACTTGGCTAGCATACCTTTGGTTTTAGAACAAGTCCAACAACAATCATACTTTGTTGTAATTACATTGGTCTATGGCCCTTAATTTTTTGATCATCACTTTATTGAAAATAAAGATGAATTCTTAATCATATTTGTGGAGGTAGGGGCCAAGTTTTTGATATAATTTCCCCACAAAAAATTTCTAAGTTTAGAAATAATACCTTACAAAATACCTTATAATCAAAACATTAAACAATCTTCTTCTATAAATCCTCAAGCTATAGTACCAATGCCATATTAGGGCCCTTTCATATTTTTCATAGGAAATGGCCTCATGGATGACCACATCATATAGATGTAGATAGCATACTAGACATACCTCAACCTAGTGTGTAACTTTAATAACATGACCATGTCAAACACTCGTCTTATTGAGCTAACTCCTTTAACAAAAGTTTTAATTGAATTGATTAGCCAGGATAATTAGGTTGTATATCCTTTCATGTAAAGTATTTTAGTTGGAGACATGTTCAATTCCCCTAAAATTAAGGAAGTATCTTCTACTTTTATGAATAACAATGAGCCAAACCTAGTGGATAATGTGCAAGCAACATCCAATCATGATCAAAGTGGTGTAAATGCAAAAACAACTAGTCAACAATAAAATATGCCTTTATTCAACACCATGAGTGGTTAAAAAATTTAGGGGGTGGGAACTTCTACCTTGTAACCATAAAAAACTAACTCTAATCCTCAACTAGATGTTTCTTCAAGCATACAACAACAAGGATTAAGTAGTCAAGCAATGACTAGTGTCATGCCTCAACAAAATGTGATGAATTTTACTCCACCCCAATAGGTGATGACTAATATTAAATAATAATAAGCACCATACAAAATACCCTTGAATCAATGGAAAAACATTATGCCACCTTAATTAGGGGAAACCAATGTTCCACCTTACCAGGTAGTGATGAACATACCTCTTCATTCATAAACCAACATGCCATTATAATCACAAATGACATCTAATAAATAGTGTAAAAGTATTAATCAGGGACAAATGCCAAACCTTCAACATGCATCTACCTCTTAACAATGGTTCACATAGTAAATAAGTTCCAATTTTCCATAAGTACTGATTAGGTAATAATTTCCTTTCATGCCAAATATGCCAAAAGATCAATGACAGGGCCTTGGATCACAAGTTCCACTTAATTAGAAAGGTTTTAATATTCATTAAAAATCCCAAAATTAACCTCAATAGGCATAATATGTCTATATCATTCCATCTTAGCTATAATTTCCCCTAAACCAGACTTATAGACCAAATCCTAACTAGAATATCACACAACCATGCATGCAAATTCAATAATCATACCTTAATCTATGTATGCATATTCCTTATCAATTTTTAAACCAAACCAAAATTATACAATAAACCATGCCTCCACTATACCCGATCAAATTAATCTAATTTTGACCACCCAACTTCCACCTCAAGCCAATGTTCCCTCTAATTTACTCACACAAGAACTATAAAAAATGAAGGATGCAATTGCCACCATCCAAGCTGGGAAACAAAGAGAAAAAATTAAGTTAGACAACATGTGTTCCTACCCCTTCAACATGGAGTACTTGTAGATACCATTTCCTCAAGGGTATGAACCATTGAAACTTGACAAATATAAGGGGAAAGGTGACCTCAAGGCGCACTTGACAAAATTATTTATTATGTGCCAACCAGTGGCCTATAGTGACATATACATTTTACTATTATTTCCAAGGATTTTATTAGGATAATATTTGGGGTGGTTTCTAAAATTACCAAAGAATTTAGTTTTTGACTTGATGATCTTTTAAACAAGTTTGTACAACACGTCTCCTCCAATATCAAATATGAGATTCCATTGGTAGATTTGATGCAAGACAAACATAAGGGTGGTAAAATGTTTATAAGATATATATAGTGATGGAGATAACTTTAAATCAAATTCATTCATAGTCTACTAGACAAGCAACTAGCCACTATGTTTACCAAAAAACTACACAAGATATCTTACCATCTGGAGATGCAGTGTCTACACACTTTTAAGGAAATGATTGATAATGGTTTGTTGATTTAAAGAGTCATTATTAATAAATGGATCATTAAAATTACTTTTGACACTTTTGTTTTCACCCTTGAGGATATGCCTTGCTCTCTTCATCCAAGTGGCACAATGGAAACATCCCTCTTGTTGTGGGTGACAATGTTAAGAGATGAATATCTAAAAGGGCGAGTTCCCTTGATGCACTATTTGAAGCACTTTATTACCTATCAAATTTTGGATGAAAAGGGTTAAGTAAATAACTAATAAAACCAAAATTTGATGTACCAATGTTTAATCTCATCTTATTTGATTGAATATATACTACTTAAAGACAAATAAAGCTTTTCTTACACATAACTCAGAACACAAGATGCATTGTCACATCAATGTTTCATATGTTAGATTCAAGAAGGTATTTTATATTTGGGTAATGGATGATTCTATGGGGTAATATATTCATAAACCAATTTTAAAACATATATACACCTATAAAATAATACTAACAAAGACCTATAATAATATCCTTTTTGCACACTTGGTAGACAATCAAGGATATCATGCTAGAAAAGAAGATCTTCTACTAGACAAGACCAAAAATATTACACTAACACTCAATTACATAGCATTTAAGTAGAAAAAATTACTTTTTTATAACTTAAAGAGTCTTTCAAGTACAAAATTGGATAGGGTTTGACCAATAACCAATGGAGGCTGCCAAAAAGAGGTAAAAGAGTCCATATTTATAGCTTTTGAGAGAGAGGCAAAATAAAGAAAGTCCAAAGGTCACTTAGACACGTATAAAATTGGTAAAATAAGTTAAAAATTCAAGGATAGGATATATTAAATTATCCATGCAATTTTAGGAGGTCTAATTATCTATACAAGCAATGAAAATTGTGAAAAGTGGCATAAAACTCCTTATTTGGCATAGAAAACTACCTTCATCATTTACACCTGTTTGAATATCCCACCACTAATTAGGGATATGAATAATGATTTGTATAGTAATTAATTTATTTAGGCATATAATTCCATGCATTTTTTAAATTCTTACTCATTTTAAAACTCCTAGAAGGTAGCCATCACTATCTACAATCTAAAAAACACCATTTTAAGTCACCCCTCACACTTGGCCTCCAAAATGCCTTTAATTTTACATAAAATTACATGGGAGGTAGTTTTTTATAATTTTAAATACTCTTCATGGTCTTAGACTTATCAAATTCACTTTAAAAGGACATCCATTTGAGTTTTCCACACTTTTCACTCTTGTGCTCACTATGCCAATTTTGACTGGCTATAAGGAGAGCTCTAGTTAGGAAAATTTTAAGTTTTATTATAGAATAAAATTACCATATATATTTATAATAGGTATTTATACTCTCTCCAAAATTTATTTCATCTTCTCAAACCTCCTAGAACCTATAAAACATAGAAAATGGTGAGAAAAACATTATTTTGCATGGTGTCCACATAGTTATGTACATCTTATTTACATAAGTGGGATCCTAAGTTATATTTTTCCATGATAAAATATGTTTAAATTCCAAACTATTCCATCTAAATGGATCTCCATGCTTGTTTTCTCCATCAGGTTCCTCTAAGGGTTTTACTAGGGTTTTAGACTATTTTTCTTTTTAACAATTATTCATATAGATGGCACATTAAAGTTTACAAATAGTAACACAAATTTATTTTTGAGGACCCTATCTAACTCCCCCTAACTCCTATAGTTCCCATGCAAATCCTTATCAAAGATATGAGATTTACAAGTTGACCTATTGATCTTGTTTCTCTACTTTCATGCATGCTTGAGCTATCTCTAGGCCAAAAACAATCTTCCTAAAAGTTTATTTTCATAAAAAAAATCTCATAAATGTTTTAATTCACTCCATAAACATTCCATGATCATCTAGATAGCTCATCAAGGACTAGAAATGAAGGTAGAACCCTAATTGGTTATAAGTCTCCTAAAGGCCTAATAGGCTTGGCATACCCCCTTCTAGTTTGGACCATTTGGGCTGATCTAACATTCTTAGGATGGTTTATGATGAATTTTTACACCTCATTCATACTAAAAAATCCATCACATAACCTCTCAAGCACTCCTTTCATCTCTTTTCCTCTCTTTTGCCAATTAGGCCTAGTGAAAACTTGCCTAATTGGACTATGTGCATGAATAATTAAGTCATCCTAGAGGGTTATATATTGTGTGAGTGTTCATAATAATCAATAAATATTCCATACACACATATTAATTTTCCTTGGATATCCCAAGGGCTCATATTAAGTCCCTTACTCATTTTGGCACCTTTTACTTATTTTGTCAAAGTTCTGATTTTCTTGAGTGGCTAATCTCTGAGACAATATAGAGAGATATATCCCTCATACCAATGGAAAATGAAAGTATTTTCAGTTTTTTAAGGTAATAATGAGGATTTACCCCAAATTTAAAGGTCATATTCCCTCATTTAGGTACCTAACCAACTCAATTTGTCTAAAAAAGGGGCAAAAAAACCCTATTTTCCCTGCATTTTTGTCCAAATCAACTTATGGATGACCTTTCCAAGCCAATTATATTCTTATAGGACTTATAAAAAATCTCCCAACCTGAATTTATTTCTAATAAATCTTTTAAACCCTTTTAAATTCTCTTCTTATAGAGGTTTTTTACCTGTTCTCATTGGATTAAGAGCTCTCCTAGACAGTTGTAAGGATTGATGCTCATTTGTTAGGTGAGGAAAACATATGAAAAATTTGGTAACATGTGGGAGTTTTTAATAAACTTATTTATTTATAATTAATCATGTATTTTCAATTTAAAACCTCTCCTTACCCCTGGACATTCCATGTCTCATTTTACTCCTTGCTTACTTATGCCCTACTATTAGTGAAAATAGGGGTCTAAAACCCTATGTAAGATTATTTTCCATTTTATAATGGTTTAAATACATTCAAAACATGATCACTGAAGTGACTTTTCACTAATTTCAGCAAGACTGAGCTCCAATATCATACTAGTGTACCTTTTTACCATTAAGACTAGGTTCCTACCTATAAGACTGGGACACTCTTTATACTACCCTATTACAGGTGATATAGGGATGTTTGGAGCTTTTTTGGGGTGTGGTGAGATACATTTATATTACCTTTAACTTCACATTATACTTATTCCAAAAATATTCCCATTTGAAAGCCTTCAAGTCATCCTATTGCATAAACCTTGTAGTTACTACTAAGTTTGGGATCCTCTGCCCACAAACCTACTTGTAGGTGAAAATAGGGGATTTTGTCATGGTCATGGAGTTCATAATCTCATTTTAACATATTTTTAATATTTCAAATGTGTATTATTCATATACATTCCTCATATGTCCCATTAGGATTCAAACAACACCTTTTCCTCTTGACCAAGGTACTCCTTCAAAATACCCTACTTGTAGGTTAAGATGGGGCTTGGTTGGGATGATTATCATGAGAAAAGGTATTTGAATACACTTGTATTTCTCCACACTATCTAGCCACATCATAGTCACTTTGTACATACTAAACCACACCAAATGTGCACAAACCATTCTTGCTTCTTGTTTAACTTGTCTAACTAGACTGAGACACCTGTAGGTGTCATTTCCTTTTCTAAGGGTACCTATAGATAGCTTACAAGGTGAAAATGACACCATATTAGCCTTTCACTTGATGACTTTGGTCCCATTTTTTCTTCTTATACTATTCTATCCATTCAATCCATGTTTTTATGTTTGGAATTGTCCTTCAAGGTGACAAAAGCCATTCACCAATACATGACTATAGACATCATTAAGGTTTTTTAGTGTGTTTTTAGGCATAATTGAGGCTCTAAAAAACCATCTTACCCTTGTCCTTTCCTCCTCAAATTTGGTAGGGTCCTTGTCTTATGATGGGGTTATAAGTTTCACCCTTCTAGATATTTAAAAACACCTTGCAAACATGTTTTAGAAGGTCCACCAAAACCTCCTAGAGCTCTATTTTGATCTTTTAGGGATTTCATCCCTAAACTTAGTCCTTAGCCTTCCAATTGGTTTCATGCTTCCATTTTGCCTTCTATGGATTTGTATGGGTCTGTTATGGCTTCCTTATTATGAAAATGGAAAAGGGAAGTATGAAATTTCTTTAGCCCTTCTGCACACACATGAACCTCATGTTCAACCACCTATAAAAGGTTGTTTTAAGAAGAAAAATAGTAGACTGAGTGTGGATAGATAGAACCATGAGTATAAATGAGAATTCATATGCCTTTGATGAACCTTCAAATGCATTTCAAGTAAAACATGAAATTGTGGTCCCCATCCATCTCTTCTTACACCAACATGACATCATCAAGGGCCTATAGATATATGTTTTGGTAGGGTATATGGGCAAAGTATAGAATTGAGGTACACATGGTGGTGAACTAGCTCAAAACTATGCAAATTCCATAGTCAATCTTCAATCATGTGACCACCATCTTTAAAAACTTGGAACCAACTTCAAAACACTTGTTACAAAATGAAGATCACCTGTATATACATGAAATTTAGTAGATAATAGCCTTTTATGATTGAAATAGCTTGGGACATGATAACATGGTCAGATATATACCTCCTTTAGCATGTAAAGTAAAATTAACTCAATCTTAAAACTCTTGAGAAATCCAACACCTCAATTACCACCTCATATACAGGATGAACAAGCTTATGCCTAGAATTCAATTGAAACTAGGCATGAAGTTGGCAAATGGAACAAGACAAGCTTGCAAGCTACTCAAAGAATTACATGGTGAGATCAAATATGAGTTAAAGTAGTGATATGACCCAATAAATTATGGGACACTCTTTACCAGTTGTATGAAACCTTTATATGGAAAAAACTCAACAAGCAAGAGATATCTCGGTTGGAACTACACTTAGTGGTACCTCCTTGTAATATGCACTAAAACACATGTCCAAACACTATTAAACTTAAAACCAAGAGTGGATACTATGTGATAAATAAATATACCTCATATAGATCCAACATCACCAATTATTTTATATGGATTTAGCATAAATGGATCAAAACCTATAGGGTGTACCAAACAGTTATCAAAAACTACATAATCAACTTGTTAGCAATGGTTCATAAAACATAGTTTACAAATATTCAAACTTCATATATTAAAATTAAGGTCTCTTATTTTACTATCATATCCCAAAATAACTTACCTTGAAACTTCATGTGCTTCCCATATCGATTAAAAACTTGAGGTTCACTTCAGTTTGTCCAAAAAAACCAAAAATGTGTAGAATGATTTTGGCTTCAAAATGACAATTTCAGATCAAAAAACTCATGTATATTAGTTTTATAAAGATGAGAAGACCCCCATGATCTTACACATGTGGCAGACTTCCCTATGTGCCATATAAGTTCCATTTTTCCTCTATTTTAATTAATTTTTGTAATTTTAGTTAGGGAACCTACAAGATTATGATGTAAACGACATATCTGACATTGTTAATGACCTATTAGACATTTTACATGAATGTAAGACACCTAGTCACCTTGGTAAATGTACCATTTGCATTAATGACCCCAAATGGACACATTGATTAATGTTACTAAGACTAAAACCAAGGTGACCTCAATTGACATCATATAACAAGTAATACTTCCTATGATAACATATTAGGACCCCTTCAAATGTTTAAAATCAAAAAAAATCCTAGGGGTGCCCAAATTTGACTAGAAAGTCAAATTTTGTCAACACTTACCTAATCAAATTAGAGAAAAAATCAAAACTAAAGCAATGGCCAAAATTAGAACTAAGTCCAAGTGCATGCATCATAACAAACCTAAGACAACAATTATGACAAACCTAAGAAGTTAAATTGAAACAAGAATGTTTTGGGAAATGGAGTAACCAAGTTGTGACACGTGTAAATGGTGTAAACATTGTCTACTTAGCCTACACTGCATGTGCAAATTACTCCTAACCAACAACCTCTTTAGAAAACATAAAAAATTCAACAAGTACCATAGCCTAGACCAACACAACAAATACAATAACCTTTGCCTTTGTAAACCCCTCCTCTAAGGATGAATGTACCTACTCATCACATCTTTAGTAACCTTGGAAAACCCATTGAATCTATGTTTTGTAAGCTTACCACTGCTAGTTTCATCAACTAGCCTCTTTTGAAGCACTATCTTAAAGGCATTGACTATCTAGACTGGAATAGGCAAACTAAATTCTATAATTATTATCAGGTTAATGACCATAATTTATGCTATTGTATGCAAATTAAACATTTGATTAAGAATATGTTGGAAAATGGAGAGATAACATTGACCATGGAGGTTCCACATCCAATCATAAACTTGATATCTATCAAAACCCTTTCCCAAAAATAACAACCAATAACAACACCAAATGCTAGTATAACAATAATACCAATAGCCAAGGTATAATAAACAAAATTAGTAGTAGAACCAATAAAAACATTAAACAAATAGATGAAACCAAGGTTAAAATAATGTCAACAACCAATAGAACTACCATGTAGTTACACATTACTACAAAAAGGTTGTAGGCCATATTGTAGGAGGTGTCATTAACACCATTTCCATGAGTCTGATACTAAGTACCAATCAAACAAGACTGTTGCTAATCATTCCCAATCAACCAACCCATGCTGGTAATCTTTCCTTGACTTGGGAATGCATATAGGTGTACTAACAAGTAGTGACCCACTTTTAGACCTTATATCGATAACTCATCATTATCCCATGACCACACATAAGTGCACTAGCAATCGATACTTATCTTATCTAGTCCCCCTCTACCATCATTTGTTAGCAATAATGGTCTTGTGTCTAATCTTGATTATGCAATCATAACTTGGTAGTTAAAGATTACCATACCAAGCCCACAACCATCTGCCACTTCATCCATCTCACCAATTATTCTTGCTAGGAATAAGCCATTTACCACTATGTAATAAAATACATTTGATATTGTGGAATAATTTCAAAACACACCCACACAAATCTCCATTTTGGGCTTATTATGTGCATTTACCATCCACAAAAACATCTTGATAGAGTTCTTTGACCAATCCTAAGTTCTTAATGACATATCCCTAGACAAATTTCAAGATTTGCTTGACATTTAACTCTAGGCTCTAGGATAGCAATTAACCTTTGACCAAAGCAATATGTCATACCTTGGCCTTCTACATAACAATCCATTATACATCAAATTTATTATAACACAACACAAAGTGAAATGTATCCTCATAGATAATGGATCAGGCCTAAATATTATATCTCTAAAGCTCATCAAGATCCTTGGGTACACTACAATCAATCTTCAGCCAGAAAAAATCATAATCAAATCCTATGACAATGAAGAACAAGAATCACAAAGCACCATCAACTTTCCAGTTATCATTGGATCCTTGACCCATGATACACTATTCCATGTGTTAGACCTTGATTTGGCATATAATATACTTTTGGGTAGACCTTAGATACATGAAATACATGAAATCTCTTTAACATTGTACCAGTGTATCAATTTCTCCCATTAAGATATGAAAGTTACTATCCATGGAGATTTGCATCCATACAAACATTGCAAGTATTTGGAGATTGAGTACTAAAGTTATAAATACTAATTTTGTTTAAATTTAGTTGCCAAGAAGGACAAGGGAAAAGAAATACTTTTTGATTCACTAGAGGCCAACTACATTGACCCTAACCCCTTGATTCAATTTCCCATATGTTACCTCCTAAAATATCTAATCATTATACCATCTTAGCTAATGGCCCAGAAGAATATTTGACCCATGTTACCTTCCACATTGCCAATATTCCACATAATCCCAAGTCCTTTGGAAGACCTAAACCCAAGTCACCTTGCATGGAATGGAAATGAAAGGAAAAATGCAAACTACATAGTCTAGCACTTATCATTTTTATACTAGTCATTGACCAAGAATAAGACCCTTTCACAAATGATGAATCTTGGTTGTATAATAACAAATTGGCTGATGTTATATAAATTTAAAGTATTCTATTTCAAACAAAGTCATGAAAAGGCACACCTATGAAGGATGAGGCCTTGGGATGAATCAATAGGGACCACTTAAGCCAATATCTTCCACTTGATATAAAATAGCCTATGGACTTGGATTTAAACCACTTTGGGTTGACCCCACATATCTTATTTGAGTTTCATCACTAATGACTAGTGATGATGATGCTGATAATGAAGCAAAGTCTAATCATAGGCCTTTTAATGACTTGGACACTATTAATTTGTTTAACACTAATGCCATTTATACCCTTTGACTAGTCAGTCACCACAATCTACTTCTTTTATAATATCCTTAACTAATAAACTAGGACCAATAAGAATCAATAGTGTCGATTGACAAATTTTATAATGATGAGGCCTTCTATGATTTTATAGGCCTTAGGGGTAATGTTACATGGGGAGACCACAAATAAGGTTTCTCAATCAATTTTGATCTTGAAGCCTATTTTGGAGAATGGGTGCATACCCTTAGCCATAAATAATTAAATAAAACATTGAGTTCCCAAAGTGAAAACCTCTTCTAAGCACTTTTGGACTAGGGAAATAGTAAAGAGAAAAGCCAGTCTAGTGGTAAAAACCTATTTTAGGTGCCATTAGATGGGGGAGTTCAACCTTCCTTAAACATAGCTCAAGAAACCACCAATGATGAACTTGCCTATGGGTCCAAGTTTAGTCTTGAATAATAGTAGGATTTTAACTAAATCATCCAAGAGTTACCAACAGTGTATGTCACATGGCTATCCATCCCATCAAGGGATTCTAATTCATTTTTCCTAGGAGAACTTGAAGAGCCAGTCCTAGTAGAGAACTCTACCATTAGAGGTCAATTTAAATCTTTACCAACCATTCTAGAAGATGGTTTGACCCTTCTTATAGAGGTCATGACAAAATTTAACATTGGGATTCTAGATGACCTGAAATGGATCAAATTAGGCATGTCCCTCACTAAGGAGGAATGCAAAATTTTTATATCCCTTCTGAGGTAATTTGTTGATATATTTTCATGGGCCTATTTTGACATGCTTGGTTTGGACCCCACCTTGGTGTTGTACCACCTTGTGGTACATCTTGATGTCAAACCTATAAAATAAAAACTACATAAGATGCATCCTCACATTATTGTATTAATGAAAAAAGATTTGTAAAAACTCTTGAAAGTAGGTTGTATTTGACTAATCAACTACTCAAAGTGGATCTCAAATGTTGTACCAATCAACAAGAAGCTAGAAGGAGTCATAATTTGCACTAATTTTAGAGACATAAACAAATACTACCCTAAGGATGACTTTCTTTTGCCAATCATTGATATGATAGTCAACTCCATAACAGGTTATGAAATGCTCTCACTGATGGATGGATTTTTAGGGTACAACCAGACTCAGATTATGCTAGAAGACCAGAATAAAATAGCATTCACCACTCTATGGGGAACATTATATTATCAAGTTATGCCATTTGGTCTTACAAATGTAAGGGTCATATACCAAAGATCCATTATTATCATATTTCATGATATGATGCATGACATTGTCGAAGACTACGTCGATGGCATACTTGATAAATCAAAGACCATTAGTGCTAAGGAGGATAATTGATTGATTGCATGAATACAAATTCAATATTAACCCTAAGAAATGTGTTTTTGGAGTTAATTAAATCAAATTTCTTGGCTTCATTATGTCTCACTGAGGTATTGAAGTTGATCTAGCCAAATTACAAGCCATAACAAACATGCCACCATTAACTAATTCAAGTAGATCCATAGTTTACAAGGTAAAATGCAATCTATTAGAAGCTTCATATCTTAATTAGACAAAAAGTGCCATCCCTTCACACACTTTTTAAAGGAAGGGGTATCATTTTATTGGGATAACAAATTCTAGCAATATTTTTAGCAATTGAAGGACTATCTAGCAAATCCACCTACCTTATTACCTCCTATATCAAGAAAGCCATTCCCACTCTATCTATCAACTATCGATAAATCCCTAAGGGAAATTATATCTCAAAATAATGATAATGAAAAGGAGAATACCATGTACTATTTAATCCATACAATGGTAGTGTATGAGAATAATTATACACCCATTAAAAAGCATGTTTAGATATGTTCTTAGAGCTTAAAAACTATGAGCTTAAAAAACATGTTCTAGATATGTTTAGTGTATGAGAATAATTATACACCCATTAAAAATCATGTTAAACAATAAGACCATGATTATTTCAAAAGTATATCCACTCAAGTACCTACTATCTCAAATAAATTTACAAGGATGCATGGCCAAATGTATCATGCTTCTCAGTGAGTTTGAGATAGAGTATGTCAACTAGAAATCCATCAAGGGGAAAGTTATTACAGATTAACTTGTTGAATCACCACTTACCAATAAAAAACCACTAACATTCCAATTATTAGATGAATACATTATGACCATCATTGAAACACCTCTTGAGGAGTAGCATTAGAAGCTATATTTTGATGGATCATTCACAATAATGGATTGAGGGAAGCCTTTTATTCATTACACTATAAGGGGATCTAATCCCTAAGTCAATCAAGATCAATTTTCCTTGTACCAAAAACATAGCCAAATATGAAGCACTTATTATAAGACTTCAATAGGTAGTAAAATAGAACATACAACATCTCAAGGTTTATGGTGATTCTTAGTTAATCATCAATTAGGTTATAAACCATTTTTAGACCAAGGATGACAAGCTAGTACCCTACAAGGCCATGGTCAACACTCTCAAACTATATATTGCCAATATAAAATATTAACATAGACCAAGGGCCAATAATAAAACAACTAATTCCATGGCCATTGGATCATTGATTCAACATAAAAACACTGTAAAAGAATACTAGTTTCTCATTGAGAATTTGCTAGTACTAGCTCATAAACCTTTAACTATCACAATGATTTGTGATATTATTCATCCCAAATATATTTTATATTCTAACCTATATGCCTATATTCACATCCAAATATTACCACATGACCCATCCCACAAACAATCCAATGACTTTATCCATCATTCTGCAAGATATACCTTACTCAAACCAACCCTATACTTTCATAGTTTTGATGGAACTTTACTTCATTGTTTAACTTTGGTATAATCTACATTAGTTTTATGAGAATTTCATGGAGTATATGGAGCCAATACCATCGAGTAAGTCCTATCCAAAAATCTCTTGTGTATTGGCTATTATTGGCCAATGATGGATGTAGATGCAATTGCATATGTGAAAAGGTGTAATAAATGGTAATGGCATGATAATATAATTCATTCCATAGCTAAGAACTTGAAACTAATGCTTACACCATGGCCATTTGACACATGAGGCCTCGATCTCATTGGGAAGATAAACCCCACCTTATCTAATGGCTATAAACATATCCTTATCACCATAAAATACTTCACTAAGTGGGTTGAAGTTATACTCCTCACTTACATGAATGGAAAGAAAATTTCCAAATTCATCTTAAACCATCACATTTATTATTATTGTATCCCCTCTAACATTATCTCTAATAATGGAGGATCAATCAATAACAAGGATGTTGAATCATTATGTTTCAAATACAAGATTAAATAATATTTTTTCATAACATATTACTCTAAAAGTAATGGCCAAGTTGAAGCATCTAACAAAACCATTGTTAACATCCTTAATAATATTATCAATGATTCCAAATGAAATTGACACCTTCAAATATTCCATGCCCTCTAGGCATACCATACCAATCACCACACTCTAATAGGATCCACTATGTATTCACTTGTTTATGGTACTAAGGCCATTCTTCCCATTGAGGTTGAGTTACCTTCTTTTCACATATATTTGAATCATGTTTTAGATGATGAAGACTATTGAGTAGCTCACTTTCAATATCTAAAGTTACTTGATGATAAATTCTTGGCTATAATTAACAATCTTCAAGCATACTAGACTGACTTCATGGCCACTACAATCAACACGTGACACACAGAGAATTTGAGATCAGTGATCTTATCCTTAAAGAAAACCAAAATAATACCATGGGCAAGAATAAACATAAAGGCAAGTTCAAACCCAATTGGGTAGGTACTTTCATCGTTATTTAAAACTATGGCTCTAGGGCATATAGGATTGTTACACCAAATAAGGATGAAATTGATAAGCTGATGAACATTATACACCTCAAGCATTAATTCACTTGAGTGACCTAGTATAATATCTATGAGGACCATTTAAGTTTTACCACATTATCAACATTATTATTTGTACCATACCATTCTATCAATTTTCCATTCCACCATTCCAACATACCATTCCTTCCATTTTGACTGAGTTGTTTTTAACCTCTCTACCTAGTCTTTTGACCTTGGTTATATTTCATTGGTTACAAGTCCATTTTCAACATGAAGATTTAGATCATGCTTTAGTAGTTGTTTCAAGTATTTTAGATAGAGGCTAGATTTTAGAGAAGTATGATAATGGTTTGGTAGTTGCATCCTTCATTTTTTATTCAATTTTATACCAAGTGTGCCTAATTATAACCATATTTTAGGAAATCACTATCCCACATTCATGTTACTGATTATAACTACCTATGGGCAAATTAGTATCATTGAGCTATGCCATTTTTTCTTAATTATAAATAACTATGGGAAAGTTAGGGGTAACACTTGTTTATCATGCCTTGAAGTACCATCTTGCCATGCCTATGTCATGCAATTCCATTTATCAACTTTGCCTTTTTTTTTTAATTAACTGCTATGCTAGTCATATTCCTCTACTATAAGGTGAAACTAAAGTGACTTGAGGTCAATTCCTGGGACTATGTAGGCAGTGCTCAATTTCCATCGAGGTTAGCTCAATCACCCTTCACCATATTCTTGTCATTTTTTGATCAATTTAAGTTTGAATTCTCTCACCATTTTATGATCTTGGACCATTTAGTATCTCATAATTCTTTATCAAGTTGAGATACATCAAAAATTCTATAAACATTCTTAAAATCATTTTTGAAATTCCAAAAACATTGACCACTTATTTGCCTTGAGTATTATGAAAACCCTCACTAATCCACAAGAAACCACTTTTCATTTATTTTCCCCGTCCTTATTGGCCCAACATCCTATCCTCTCATCATTTTTCAAGCCCATTCATATATTATTATATAACATCCATCATGTTTATTATTATCATCATTTTCTTCTATCTTATTTCTTGGGAGAACTACATTTAGCCTAAAGTTTTTGTTGGATATCACATCCATGAAACTATATAGTCAGGTTCCACTTGCCTAGTGCATCTAGAGACAACTTGATGACCCCCTTCCTTTTCTTCTATTCCCCTGATTTCTTTTTTTGTTTTGTTGTCTCTTCTCATCCAGGGGAAATGTTCATCATCTTGTCTATGTCATGTTGTTTGTCCTAATATTGTAATTAACCATTTTTTTTGTTTCAATTTATTTCTTTTTTTTTGTCTATTATTTATTTTTGGTTTTTTTTATTTGTTTATTTGCCTATTTGTTTGCTTTATTGTTGTGCCTTGATCTAGTCTATGTGCATTCATCGGGTGATTCCTTGTGCATTATTCTTGAATCCATCCATATTCATATGTTAATACTATCATCATGGTTTTTATCATTGGTGCATTATTTTCAATTGTTTATTGGATTTTGTGTCATTCCTTATGCATATTTAGGACAAACTATCATGGTGTTTTATTATGATGCCTATAGTCACATGCTATAGAAAGAATTAGCTTCAAGAGTCTACATAGTAATGAAGAAACAATATATACCCTTGGTACAGAAACATTCCTAATATAATCCAAATCATATCCCAAATAGAGTAATTAAACATTGAAATAATTTTCTTCCTTGCTAGTTTGGACGAGCATCTCTATACTCGTAGGTTGCCCAAATTCATCTCTCTTGTATCCCAATTTACCATCATATTACATATCATATTTGCTATAATTAGGGTAAAATGATTATAATTACCTTTGGGAAAATCATTGTGTACCATCCCACTTGAATTACTAATGATTCTAACTACCTTTGAGTAAATCATTGTGTTTCCATCCATTTGAAGGCTAATTATTATAACTGCCTATGGGTAGATTATTATCTTTATTTTACCTAAATAGGGCATGTTTTCATTGTGATAATTCTTATAACCACCTTTGGACAAGCCATTATCTCTATCTTCCCAACTATGACATGTTTTTATTTGACCAATGATTATAATCACCTATGGGTAAATCATTGTTTTCCCTTTTATTGATTATAACCACCTTTGGGAAAATCAATTTCTTGTTACCTTAAGACTTTTTCAATGATTATAAATATCTTTTGGATAATCATTACCTTTTTTATCCCACCTATGCTAATGATTATTACGGCATGTGGGCAAATCATCCTATTTGTCTACCCTAACTAGATTAACTTCATATGCCACTAATTATAACTACCTATGGGAAAATCAGTCCCTTCCAACCCATTTTAGTTGTTTGGTCCAATCATTTCCTCTTTTCAAGGGACTGATTGATAACCCATTTGCCAACCACTCCCTTGAGGGGGCACCTACAATTAATCTATTACCTTTGAAGTCATAAGCATCTAGGACCTTTTCATTATTTGAGAAGGTGTTACTATGCTTACATCTTGTAATGCCTTCCTAAACATGGGCAAACTATAGACACCTAAAATTGGCCACCAATGGCCTTTGACCAGACTTCAGACTAGTTATTACCATCCTTTACAAATTAAGCCTAAGAATCACTAAACATCCCAAATTTATTTGTGCATCATTCATCAAATCTCATAATCATGTTGAGGCATCCCTAATTAGGGTATCCTATTGTAATCAATAATAACCTCTCATGAATTCATCTCTAATCATCTTGTGACATCATAACATGTAAGTTGGTCTATAAGACCAATTAATTAGGGCAAGTGCACACATAAAATCAAATCTTGAAAGAGCTAAAAGGCTAATCACAATTAATTAACAAGCTAAACCAAATTAAAAACCTAGTTGAATTATCCATGTGTAATTAATGAATTACTAAAAAATGAAATTCAAAAATATGAAATATCTTAGCTTTTCATGATTACCTTTTGTGAGTTATCAAGCCTTTGAAAATATCTCACCTATGCCTATTCATTAAAAATAATTATTTCTTGACACCTTTTAACTCTAGTGGGGTTAATTGACTCACTTAGGTTAGGTTTGAACCCATTTCATGTTTAAAATACACTTTAACTCACCTTGAGTTGGGGTTAGTTCTTAAGCCTATAAATACAAGCCATTACCTATTGAATTTAAGAGCTTGTAAATTATAGAGTTATAATGCATTTTTTTGCATAAGACTCATGACCATAATGTTATAATTCCAAAATAGTGATCCAATATCCATCAAGCAAGCATATCAAGCCACAAGCCAATGGTACCAAGGAGAGAAGGAGAAAACAAAAATCCATTACCAAAGACCCCTTTGAGAAAAAACTAAAAAAAACCACAAAAAAATCCTTTAGAACTCTCAAGGAAGGTAAATATTGTTGTTATTTGCATTTTAGTTGGGTTTTCAATTGTACTTTGTCCATTATGACCCCCTAAGATCTAGGCTTAGATATGTTAGCATGTTAATTTGTTGAATTCATTATTTTTTGAAACTAACACTTGATATAACCTCCTCTTTATTGTCAAATTCCTATGATCACATTTGAAAATACCTCCTTCTATTCTTCAATCTTATATTTTATTTTCTTCTTATTTTCTTACACAAATAGGCCTAAAATTTCCTTTTATATATATATATATATATATATATATATATATACATACCTTTATATATATATATACACACACACACACACATATATATGTATATATATATATATATATATATGTATATATATATATATATACACACACACACGCACGCACGCATGCACACACACACACACACACACACACACACACACACACACACATTCCTTATTCATATACCACTTAGTCAGTCGTACACCCTTAACATATTAGGTAGGCTATATAATAGGTCTTAGGACATATTTTGGAAATTAATAAAATGATATTTGAGTCCCTTTTGGTCTGACATGACTCAATTAGGCCTCATTACACTTTTAGGTCTCATGGAGACTTAATTACAATAGGTCTTTCTCTTAACACCAAAACATAATTCTATTGGGACCTAATGGATTTATCCAACAAATAAAAACAATTAAAATAATTATAAATATACCTATAATTACCTCCTTCATGCTTTTTTAGACTTGTTTATTTTTTTCATACCATGAAACCTCTTTTAGGACAAATTGACCTATTAGGAGTGTGCTTCAAATGTTTATCTTGCAAAGTGAAGATTAATTATACATAATCCACTAAAATATGATCAAAAAAGAATATAGATAGAGTTTACATGACCTAATTTTCATTACCAAATTCATTATACACTTCTAATTAGGAGATAATATCTCAAGAACATCTCTACAACTCACTCATTTAGAACTACCGCTTTACCTTAAAGGTTAATCATGATGACTTAGACCTCCAAAACTTGTATAGACACTTTATATGACTTATAATTCATTTATATGATCCTATAAGATATATATACAATCCTTAAATATAAATATCATATGGTCTAATGGTAAATATTGGTCTTTTAGACCAATCTCATGACCTTATATCTCACTATCTTATTTGAACTAGATAGGTCAACTTGTGAGAAAATTTTCACCATATTCACTAAAATAAAAAACTTATACCAAAAAATAACATGTATTAAAAGTCATAAAAAACATATCTATGCACCTTTTTTCATTATTCTATCATGAAAACACATTCCAATTCATCTTTGCATGGTTGCCTAGGTTTTTCATTGTTTACACCATCAGGACTATTAGTGACTGGCTAACTTGGATGACTATTTTATCACAATTTAAGAATATAAACTATTAAAAAACCTTAATGTACATGAAACATGAGTTTTTACCTTATTCATCCATCCATTTCTTACTATGTTCAATGCAAATTTTGACTTCCATAATCTCAACATTTTATCTCTCCTCTCTCTAAATAATACCACTTGGAGGTACCTAGGAGAGTCAAATATAAGTTAAAATATCTTACCTGAGAAATTAAATCCATATTGAGCACTTTTGAGCAACATCTTCAACATTGGATCTTTATTAGGGTTCTACGAGGGTTTAAACCAATTTCCACTCTTAATGATCATTCATAAAGTATATCCCATCAATCCAAAAACTAATGCCTAGAATTTTGAGATAGGAACATTTATCATCTAACATGAATTTTTTTAGGTTCTAATTCAAAGGTTTGACAAGATAATTATCACAATAAAATCCTTTTAATTTGAGAACCCTTTATTTTGAGTATTCGAGAGACCTCCAAATAGCTTTTCATGTCTTTTCCTTTAAACTTTGACCTCAAATTACATGCACATGACTAAAATAAATTTAATAACCTTTTTCAATACACACTTACTCACACTTGCCTTGGAAACTAATCTTGATACCCCATTAGGCTATGCTCTCTCTACACCCTAGTCTTCATACCTTAATAGGCCTTGAACTAACTTTCATACCTCTTTCCATGATCTCAAAACATAATTTTCATGATAAAAATATCAATTTCATGCCATAAAACCTCTCTCTAATTCTTAAATACTTCCATACACCCTTCACATGTCTTGACAATAGATCATGATACCTCATTAGGCTAGGTAGGGTCTAAGAGGGGTCTAGATGAAAACTTGGTATGAAGGTCTTACCCCCATAGGCTTACCTTAAGACTCTAATTAGCTTTCCAATGAATCAAATGAATTATAAAAAAATACCATACATCCTTCATAATAATATTTTCATTAATTTTTATGCACATGCCTCTTCATGTCTTGACTAAGCTCATGACGAGGCTTCTTATGCAACTTTACATCAATGACATGTACCTTCATGTAACCATAAAACATTGTTTACCTTAAAATTATCTATTTTTCCTTAAAATTATCTTTCATGACAACACTCCATTAATTCCCCTTGTCACATCAACACACTACCAACTAGGCACACTTTTTGACTGACATCAACCACATGCAAGATGCACCTTTGACATCAATGACAATACTCAACATTTGTGCTTGATTATTGATGTAAAACCTACATAAAACCTTTATAACATATTAATAATTTATATTTATTTCTAAATCAATGTCTCAAATCATAACATAGGTCTCCTTGAGTAGTTCATACTTATAAACATGTCAAACTAGGTCACCTTTTCCTTCACATATGTAGACTAAATGATTAGAAGACTCTCATAGAGGTATTTTTAATTAAATTATTGGACATATAATTTCTTTATAAGTTTAAAAAAGTTCCAAACAAACATCTCCAATGATTTTTATCTCTTTAAACTACCTTATACCTCTATATTTTCTCTTTTTCCTAAAAAAACACTCTTTTTTATAGTTTCTTACTATTTATTACAAAATGGTACCATATTTAGGACCCTCTCTAGGTTTTCTTTATCATTAATGTGTTTATCAAGTCATTCATGAGCGTTTGAGTGCAATAATCTTCACTTTTCTCAAGATCAATAGGCAATAGGGTTTAGGGAGGGTTTTGGTGGTCTACCATCTTAAATGATGGTTCATAATGTATGGGCCTCCAAACTAAAAAAAAAATCCATTTATATTTATTCCATATACCCCTTAAAATTTCCAAATAATCTTTAGTTCCCATTCAAAATGTGTGTCAAGATACTATGAAGGGAAATGTGATTGTAGTCTTCTACAGGAAGTTTAGACATGTTATCAGTCTTAACCTTTGCTCATAAACCTATGACCCTAAATCTAACTATTTATAACATGGATTTAAATTAAATATGGGTACTAAAATATTCTTATGATCATTTAACCCATGTCTCCTTATGGGAAAAGATCCAAGCTCTTGAAATGATGGCTAGAACGGGTTGCCTAAACTATGTAGCTTAAGTTAGTCTTTTAAGAACAAATTGACCTTTAACCTATTTTTATCTTCTTGAAACATCTAATTATTACCTAAATCATCCTCTTATACCTTATTATGGTTTCATTTTTCTTATATTATTTTGAGAGTGTCTCCATGGTGTTGTGGGCCTTTTAGGATTCAAGACTAACTTTAGGCCTAAAAGGTCTTTACTAAGTTTTAGAGGTCCAAGTTACCTATGGTGACTGGAAAGGATTAAAAATAATAATAATACATCTTTCTCATCTACTTTAAACCTTCTACAATTTCTCAACTACCCATACTCCACTTTGTCTCTATTATCTTATGATTGTGCCTTCAAGTCACTATAAGGACTGTGTTTGAGGAATATAGAGGTCTACATGGTTATTTATCTCTATAATACAATTTTATGGAGTTTTATATCTTTTAACATGTTTTTATGGTGTAAAATTTCCCTATGGAAAATATTTTCCATTAGTTCTACCTCTCATGTATTCATATGTTGCCTAGGGTTTCTTGGTAATCTAATCTTCATGACCCTTAATGATCAAGTTTGGTGTCTTTTTTTTCTTAACCTGATTTTTTTTCTCATCATAAGATGTTTATATACCATTTTCACCTTTCTTACCTTCCTATTAGGTATATGACATTTGCAAACACTATTCAACACACATAGATGCCACCAATACTAATACATAGCCATGTTTTGGGTCTCTCTTCTTAGTTAGCCCTCAAGGGAAATTTATCTTGAAAACCTAAATGTCACAAAATAAAATAGAATATGAGTACACTATCATCACTTCTTAATTTTTTCAAAACCCCTTATGAATTCAAAACTATCTTCTTAGTCTTCAAACCTTTAAATAGCTCATATGATCTCCTTAATGATTATAAACAGATTATAGGAGCTCTAATACATAATAGTGAATGTCTCCACTGATTGTCTAACCTTTATAATATCATGAAATGGTTGAATTACTAACCATGATCATTTTTATTTTATATAAATGCCTAATTACACGTATATAGGCTTTAAAAACTCAAATTTCCCAAAACTACCCATATGCATTGATTGTGTGTGTATGAGGTTGTGAACCTTTTGTTTATAATACTTCACACCATATTCTTGTCCTAAACATGATTTATGAACTATATTTATTGTCTATGATATACCTTAGTGTTCATTACTTCATATTTATCCCTCCCTTTAGGCTTAATTGCCTATCTCAAGTTTGTAGTCTGTGTATGCCTTTAAGAAGACACTTGACTATGTTTTGAGATTTTAATCTTCATATACCATACTATAAGATTTTTATAATGATTTTAAAACTATTTAAAACCTCAATAAGCTCTTAAAATTTTTTAAACACCTCATTTTTTCACCATATTACACCTTTAGTTCACACCTTACATTACATGGTTGTAGGTGAAGTTTTACTAGGACTGTGTCTTTTAAGTCTGTTGAGCTATCACTAGCATCCTAACTCTCCTTAACCTTTGAACTATTTTGTAATATTTAATTAAATTTCAAAAAATTCTCATTCACCTTTGAATAGGCCACTTTAGCTTGGTTTTTATGATAATTTGATGTTGGTTTGATCAAAACAAGGACCTATAGGATGGGGCCTATAGGTCACTTTTGACTATGTAGGTTACCAAGCCACTTCATCAATCCCTTAATTCTACTGATATTTTCAACCAATAGGTTTTTTCCATAATCATTGTTTCCATGATCCATAGATAATGTATCAAGCACAAGGTCACTTTGATCTCACCTATCTCACTAAACATTATGACAATCATATGACTGTAGGTGAAGGTTTATGCAGTTTATACAGATAGAGGTGAAAATTGGATTCTAGAAGACCTTGAGAATTTCATAATCATGACTTATGATTCTTTTCATACCTAATGATATTTAAAACCTTAACTCCATAGAACTTTACTCCATAAACCTTCTTAAATATTATAGATAGACTGACTATATTATGACCTTCATTATAGGTGAAGATCTACTCCTTTAATAGGGTTTAAGGATTTATAAATCATCTCCATAACCATGGTGATCTTCAACATCTTGAGAGATATCAAAACATTGGATTCATGATCTAAATATGGATAAATATTGATATGATGATAATTAAATATGGAAACTGAGAATGGATATGGAGTGATAAGCTTATACAATGGTGAATGGTAATGATAAGACTAAGAAGATGGAATTAAACATGAGGGAGTGGAAAGACACATGAATCCACTGTCAAAATAATATTAAAGGATCCTACATGCATTATATATGTGCCTTAATATAATATATCATTTTTTAGGCTCTTTATGAATAATATATAGTAAAATAAGGAACCTAGGATTCATCAAACTACCTTAACATATGCTAAGTTACCTTAACATGTGCTAAATGAGATTATGAGGATGTGGAGAGTGAATTGGTGGTTATAAGGCTATGAAACTTTGAGTAAAAATTTGAGAAACATTCAAGAAAAATAAATTATCATGAATATAACATCTCATATAGAATATGATGTGCTGTGACAACCATGGATCAACCATTTAACCATATAACCACTCCAACCTATTTGTAGACTACAAATTGGTAGTGTGTGTCTTCTTTAGATATATATAATTCATATGTGTGAGATTAATCTCTATAATGATATGGTAAGGTGGATTATACTCTTGAAAATCTCCCTAAACTTTCATTTCTCTATCACCATGCTCAAAAAAGTAGAAAATAAGGAAAACGGGTAGCTTGCTTAAATGGAGAATGCATTACAAGTACCTTGCCTTGTCAAGGATTGTTCATAAATGAGAGAGATCCAAATTAAGAACCAATACCCAAATATGGAAGCTATCTAAGTTCCCTTCCTTTGCCTAAAATCTCAAATCTTTATATTCTCTCTCATGGTCATACCATCTACAAACTTGAAGGGATCTACCCAGCTAAAAAAAGATCAGTGGTGTTTGAGGATTGGTTTTGAGTCTATCTTGAATCCTCATTCAATGAAACTTCACTAAAACACTTACCATGAATCCACCTTCAGAATCTTGACCTCCACTACATGGAAAAGTTTGTACATGTTTGTACATTCTATAAGAAACACATGAAAATATTTTATCCATACTATAAGCTTAGAACCACCATTTCAGGGCAACATGAGGAATACTTTAGCTTAAAAGGCACTTTAAAATAATTAATAAGCTTTAAAGAGAAAAAATGGGGCATATTTTCACATGTGGGAACTATTTTTAAGGCCAAACAACATTCTATACTTGTAGAGGAGACATTTTCAAATCCTAAAATCATTTGACTAAGAAATATAAGACTATGAAGGTCATTTAAATATGTTATGAATGATTTAGTGTCCTTTTGAGTTTAAATTTTTCCATTTAAGACCAAAACCTTCTTTTAGACAACCTACACATATAGCTTTACAAAGGAGGTTTATCAATGAATATCATAAAGAATATGTTATATTCTTCTAAAAGGTTTCAACTTGTATTCTATCTATTTTCATCACTCTTTCAAATCTCATAGTCCACCATATCTCACATGTATTGAATACACTATAAAATCTCATGGTGATTCATCAACTACCATCTTTAACCATATTCATTAAATCACTCTAGATTATAAGACCACTTCAATACTTTTTCAAATACATCAAAACATACTCAAACACCATGATGATACTTAAAACCAATTAAAAATAGAAATGACAATGACAAGACACTAAGACTCACTCCCTTTACTTGATTATCAAAGACATCATGATGATCAAGCACATCACCTAAGAACCCAAGACATTTAGGAGATATGGTGATCACAAACAAACTCAATGACATCTTTAGGAGTGTTGAATGACTTCAAGAAGTATTTAGTAGACATCATGACTCAGGAGACCTCCATGTAGAGGCTTAAGTGGGTACCATGAAAAGATTTTAGTTATAGGGGTTGGCATTTGGCCTTGGGAGGCCAAATTGCCAACAGTCCCTAGTAAGAGCTAGCTATTATCTTGGTTTTTGAATGGTGGTAAAAAATTTATAAATAGTGAAATTCAAAGTTGGTCAATAGTTTAATTTCAAATTTTTAATAAAATTGATCATTGTAAAGTCAAGTTATGCAAAAGACATTGAAAAAATTACCAGGTTTGCTTCTTTATGTTAAAATTTGAAAAAGTGTTAATGTACCCCATATATCCCAATAGGCATGTTAGCACAACCAATGGATCTTAGGCACCCTACTTACACCTTTGTTAGAACCCACCAAGGTTACAAACACAATAAATAGAGTTTAATACCCTTGCAGACTTAACCATTGAAAAAGGACGTGTGCTAACAAATCCTATAGAATTAAATCACCTTGTAAACACCACCTATAGATCCCAACATGTCTACATGCAAGTTTTAAAATCACACATTTTTGTATAAAATCCCTCTTTTTCAACCATTAATGGCATCCCTTCCTCTTATACCAAAACATTTATATATATTTTACCCTAATCATTATCTCTTACCTCTCTTTTGTGTATTTTCAACTCCTCCTTGTGGATCCTACTTTCTCTCACTATGTCCTCTACTTGATTACTTGCCACCATCCATCATTCACCAAGTCCTTGTAGTTGGTTTCTAGGTTTTTGGGTCTGACCAGATTTAAGCTTCTTCAAAACCCATGTTTTAATTCTACAAATAAAACTCATTATTTTATAATCTTTCCTTGACCATTTTTATCTATAAATCATGTTTTTCAAATTTTCAAGGTCTTATTGGGATTTGCAATTTTTCTCTTAAAAATTCTAAATCATTAGATTTATACATTTATATATCCTCCTCAAGATTTAATTTTCTCTCTTGATTTTTGTTATCTAATTTATACCTTCATCGAGTTCTGATATCCTTAAATTCACCTCCAACAAACCCTAAGACATGTGTTAATAGGCCTAGTAGACCCCAAGGCACTTGTTAGCACACTTGTCAGAACCTGATGGGGTTAAAAACACACCTATCAAAACCTGATGGTGTTACTAACACCACCTTCATAAATTAATGATATTTTTTCACTACCCTTAAAACATAACCCTATTTAAAATAGTTCCATCAAATTCCCCTACCTTTATGAGCATTTTTACTAAAAAATAAGTTTTTGCTAATTTCTCAACAAATTTTCTTTGCCAGATATAATACTTTACGGAGTTCATATACCAGGAGGTGTGATTATTTTTTATGTTAAAATATAATACTCTACTAATGGGACTTCCAAGAAAACTCTTTAAAATAAGATTATACAAGGAGAAGAGGAATTAGAGATGAAGTATCTATTTCAACGTGTCATTCCTCCATCAAGCTTGGATTCAAATGTTGATAACATAACTGACACTGATATAAGACATATCAACATGGAATATTTATTGAATAGAATCAATGGGGTGTATAAGATAGACCATTGCCAAAGTATAAATGATAGTGGATTATAAAATGAAGTTTCTTTTCCAACATCATTGCAAAGCCCAAAATTGTTCTTAACCATAGCTAAACACTATGACCCTAAAAAAATACAAGTGTTGAATCCCAAAGGAGAATATGTCATATGTTTAGATCTAAAATATATTGATAAAGTTATTTTATTTTCTAGAATGATAATCATATGTTAACTTGTCTCTTACTTTAGCTTAGTAGTTCTGGAATGATAATGCCAATTATTGTGAAAAATGGGCAAACAAACAATGGCTCACAAAACCTAAACATTCATCAATAAGGATTCCAAAGAATATTTCTAGGTTTAAATTCATGAACAAATTGAATAACATGATCACACTCTTACATAGGATAGTTGGAATCCTGGATGCAAGGCACTTCTAGACTTGGATGTATAGATACATATGGATAATTCATCAAAATAATAAATACATAAAGCAGGTACATTTGATCAATGACTCATTCCATAAGTATCTAATCAAAGTAAAAAAACTTCCAAATTTTACATGACTTCATATGTGGTTTATGCAACTACTAGGAGGAGATTTTATGGTGGATTGAATCAAGTAGAAAACATTAAAACTAAATAAATGAATTCTACACTCAACTCACACTAAAATAAAGTGCTCATCATTTTTTAGGGTAAATGATGCATTAATTCAATATGTTATTTTGATGTTTTAAATATAACCCTATAACATGAAAATATATGTGGAAACAATAATAGAGATTGATAGATGGGGATCTTGGTCCATCTAATTCCTAATTTTTTCTCATCAAAGGGTTTGTGGATGTGAGTTGTCATCATACATGTTTCCAAAATATGTTAATTATAAATGGGCCCTAATGGAATTAGTAAGAAAATTATATAAAACTCATAGGTTCTTGGCTAGTAAATATAAGATTGGAGTAAATTTTCCTCTCTCCATAGGTAGATACACATGTTCATCATTAGCTAAAGAAAAATTAGTTGAGGAAGAGATGACATGCCACTATAAGGTCATTTGAAATTAGAGCTTAATTTGATATAAGAGGTTTAGTCTCTCACACCCTTGGTCATAAGGATTATATATTGCTCATGATTTATAGTAAAATAGGTTGTTGAATTTAGGATTACAAAAGTCTCTAAGAAATTTTTGGATGATGAGAATATATTGGATCCCAGTTTTCAAAAGGAAAAAATTTAATCTAAACTAATTACCAATATTGATTAGAGTAATAAATAATTAACCTCTATTTTAAGAATAAATTAGGGTGTAATTTATAGGACGTTATAATGGATAAAATCCAAAGGGGTCAATGTTGACCAAGCAGATTTCCGACCACCACCAATAACAAAAGCTAAACTAGGAAGGCTTCACAAACAATAGTACACAAAATATAAAACATCTCAAGTAACCAATGAGAGTGAAGACATCCCTGAGATAGAAGGAGAGGATAAAAAATAGGCTATCTCAATAATTACTTTGAATTATAGGCCTCTAAAGATAAAAAAACAAATTTTTTGGAAAGAGGTCTTCTTATTCTCCAATTGTATCCATTTATGAAGATGTTCCTTTTGATAATTTTGTTTAATCTAAAATTTTGGTAACAAACACTACTCAATAATTTATCGCTTCAATTCTTCATTGTTACCAACATCTTCATTTCATCCTAATGATTCTTTATCTCTACATCCTCCACTAAATCTTGAATTAATTTTTGAACCTTCACCCAAGACTCTAACTCTTTTGGTTAAAGAAGAAAAACATGAGATGACATCAGAATAAATCTAACTTTTAGAAAATATTCTTCCTTCTTTTGATATCCCCACAAAATATAAATCTATTAATATGTAACAATATTTTATCAATGTTGAAATTATTATTGGCCATTTTGGCCCACATACCATGCTTCTACCTAGATGTAGTGCAGTGTCTTGAAGATCAAAAAATGGAGCAAGAAGTTGAACATGTTCTGGATGGAATGAGTGGACCTAAGGGATCATGCATCTTACAAAGCTTTTGAAATAATTTAAGTTCACTTAAAGTGTAATTTTTTAATTTATAAGGATATGACTAGAGTTTTAGAGAACCCATGAGGTGCCAAGAGTGCTTATAATGAGTATGGAAGTACATGGTATTCATCTAGATCTTCATTGTGTTCATCAAGACACTTAGGTCTAGTAGTAAAAATTATAAGTAAACAGTTTGTTGACATTATCATTTCCATGTGTGGATGAGTTATGGAGAATTGGTCATATGGTTTTGATCACATTAGTCTTAATCTTCTACATGACAAATTTTAGGCTATGCATATAAGAATAGTAGAAGATATAAGTGTTCAAAGTTGGCCTCTCTGGTAGAATTAGCTAAGTTTCCATACTTAGCCAATTTGCAAAGAAGCTCAAATAGAACTGAGTGAGTAATTTGATGGTGTTATATCTCACATGTATGGTATTTTTAGGATAAAATGATCATATGGGTTTTTTTATTTTAGTCCCAATAATATATATGCTAAGTTTTAGGTCATGCATATAAGCATGACAAAAATTATGTATGTTCAAAGTTGGATCCTTAGATAGAATTCGCTAATTTTCCATACGTAGCCATTTTTAATCATGACAGGCACATGGATGTCATGCAAAATTGAATAGGTAGGCACACTTGAAAATTTTTTAAACACACTTAGAAATATCTTAGAGCTATCAAAACAAGTGGGCATAATGTTTTTGGTCTCAAGAACATCTCCAACAAATTTGGTCCCTCCATGATTCTTACACTTCAAGATGTAAATCTTCAGAGTTGGTCAAATAATGGGATACATTCACCTAGACTTCAAATTTAAACCACTAAAAAAATCCATTTGATCTTAAGTTTGATGATCTGTAGGATGTCAAATACATATGTGAGGATGTCAAATGGCACTCGCATGGACATCAAATATAAGACCCATAAAGTAGCCATTGGGATTTAAATATAAGAAGAACCAATGGTAGAAATTGAGCCATACATCCAAATTTTATGATGTGAGGATGATCTGATAGTATCATTAGATCCCCAAAATATCAATGGAGTGAATTTAATCATACTAAGGAGATCGATGACATGTGATCCAGTCAAAGGGTCAGTGGATCCTGAGTGCAAATGCAAAGGTGCTAAATGTCAAGGTCATGTTAGCTTGAGATAAAGATCAAAGATCAATGGGAATTCATGAAACTTAAGATAGATGGTGTGAGATGAGGTCAATAGGTCAATGATCTACACCAGATTTTGATGTTCAATCAAGTAAAGGCAAGCCTAAGACATTTGATGAAAGTTGAAGATGTCAATTTTTGACTCGGGCAAGTTAATACAAAAAGGTGTTGATATTAATGGTGATCTAAGATGAACTATAATGTACCTTATAGGGGTGATGGTCACCTTTAGGACTCCATGAAATATTAAAAGGGTCTTGTAGACCTAATATAGAGTAAAGGTTAACAAGCAGAAGTGTCAAGATTATAGAAAAATCAATATAAATTGGTTTTGTCTATGGTGGACCTAGTTTTAGGTTTCAAAATAAGGCCATAGAGGTAGACACATCAAGGTTTATTTCTAAATCCAATGACATGATTATGACCCTTTTTTCCACTCTCTCATGACAAATGAACTAATAAGGGGTAAGCAACACCAAAATAGGAGTATAACAGATTGATATGGTTATAACTGCATCAATGTTGGCACTCAATTTGAGAATGACTTGATCTTGCCATTGTAACCAAAAATAAAATTAATGCAAAATTAAGTGGTAGAAGGAATGTGTGACTATTTTAACCATTTGTCAAGGTGGCCATGACCAATTGAGTACTTTGAAATAAAATAATTGTAGGGTAGTTGTAACTACTATAGAGAGTGGAGTTGAGCTCAATATGACCCCTTCAATGTTAAAAAAATCCTTCTCTTTCATTCTATTATTCTATATATTCATGCTTCTAAGCCTTGATTTTCATCCCTTAGGCTGGTATGACTAGAATCTATTAACATTGTATTATGTACCTCTTAGAGTAATGAGAAAGACATTATATAGTGTTTGTCAATTTATGCTTAGTATGTTGTGTTTTCTTGATAGGTAAAGTGGTCTAATCTTCCATTTGTAGGTTTGATCTCAACTGAATCCTAACAATCCTCTTTTTAGGTTATATAGTTTGTCATAACATTGATATCTCAAGGATAGGATGGAATGTTATCTATAAGGGTCTTCAACTAGAACTTATATTCATTATCCTCTAGTCTTAGTACATCAATCTGACCTATGTGAAATATTGTTGCTTAGAAATTACATCAAGCATTGTATTAGTTTTATTCATGGTCCATTAGTGTGTTAAGGGTTTAAGCATATGAGTGGATATGAAAAATTCATGGTGCATCACCACATGTTAGAATCGGTCTTATCTTATGCAACTTCTTTAATATTTTCATCCCAACTTGCTTAGGTTTTAGAAAGTGATATCCAAATTATCCTGAGGAGCTAGCCTCATTAAAAACCCTAGAGGTTTGACCCAAATAGAGGTAACCCATAGCCTAGGGTCATTCCCATGTTAGACCAAGTTTGATACTAGGACTTAAACATTTTCACTTTCAACTAGGGTGAAACCTGAGTCTACAATAGTTATGGAATGCCTAGTGGGACTCTTTCTCTTTGGAATAGCCAAAATTAAGAGCTAAGGAGAAGTATTTATAGCAGACAAGGACATCTATCATCATCAAAAGTTGAATATTATCCAAGATACAAAGTTCATAGCATCTTCTAGATAACACATCTTATGCTAAAGGTCATGTAGAGCAAAAAATACTCTACGTTTCATTTTGATTTTTAGTTGCGCACTACAAAATTTTGTTCCTGCATACTTTGGTTCGAGATGGCAAAGTTTTGAAACAGAGCATGGGATCTAATTTTCTTTTGATTCATTTTTATCTAAGTGTTGAAGTCGGGTGGAAGCTACCAAGTGTCATCAGTCGAGGCACCTTTCATAATTTTTACAAGTTGGTCAGGATGTGCCACATATCTCATAACAACTCAACAGAATGTGATAAGTGTCAACATCTACATTTCATATCGGCATCTACATTTCAAATCTCTTTTGAGCAGAAGGTTTCAACAAGCTAAGAGTCAGGATCAGGTGGAGGGTACCAAGTGGCAATCACGAAAGGTTTTAATTTGATTTTCTAAAAGTGATGGAAGATGCCATATATCCCAACTAAAGAGAGTGGAAGCCACCATGTGTTAACCTCTAAGTTTTCTTCATTTTGTTTCACCAATATAGTAAAGATTATGGTGGGTCTCAAGTTTTGTTTTTGAAGCAAGTGGAAGCTGCCAAGTGTTGATGTGTGTGTAAATATGAAATGAGGCCTGATTGTTTCTATAATATAAATAGAGTGATGTGGATACCATCACATGTCACCTTCCATAGGTTTCTCAAAAGGTGGCTAAAAGTAGTGGAGATTGCCACATATCCCTAGTTAAGTAAAGCAGAGATTGCCACATATCCTTTGTTGAGGCAAGAAAAAATTGCCACCTATCCCTATACCTTTTTTTAAGTTGCTTGGGTGAGATATGTTGTGCGTCTTATTTTCTGTTAAATTGTTAAAGTTTCGAAGAAGTGGATTCTGACTTGTGTCAAAGGTGGAACACTCCTAAGCAAAGACACAAAAGAAGTATAAGTTACATGAAAAGTGCCGTGTGTCTTCGGTAAGTGTTATAGAACATGCTAAGTGTCATTCTCTGGTGTCTCCTAAGTAATAAGAAGGTTTTCAAGGAATTGGCCAAGTGTCCTCTTTTGTTTAATAGAAGGGAGCATCCTGTGATCTATTTCAGCCAATGAACTGCCAGAAGATAGAGCATTTCAGAATCTAAGAAATATCTTCTATTAGACACTTCTAGTTCGATTAGATTTCAGTTGGGCCGTTAGATTGGGAACATGCAGATAATCTAGAGTGAATCCAAGGCTATAAATAAGGGTGCAAAGATCACCAGAAGAGGATCAAGATCAGATACCAGAGAGAATTTTCTGAGAGAATTATTGTCAAGAGTTTAGACTTTCTAGAGTTGTGATTAGGAATATCATTTGCCTTTATTCTATTTTCTTAAGTTGGAAAGTTTATGTAACTGTGCATGTTTCTGTGTCTCTTATGTGACTGGAAAATTAATGAGAAGATTGAATCCTATGCCTTTGTTGATATTTTATGTGTCATTACAAAAGTAGTCTAAGCTATGTTGTCAAGAGTTTTAGACTTTCTAGAGCTGTTATTAGGAATGTCATTTGCCTTTGTTCTATTTTCTTGAGTTGGAAAGTTTATGTAACTATGCATGTTTCTATGCCTCTTATGTGACTAGAGAATTAAAATAAGAAGATTGAACCCTATGCCTTTGTTGATATTTTCTATATCACTGCAAAAGTAGTCTATGCTGTGAGCCTCTATTTCTATTGTTTCCATCTTTTACATTGATCATGCCTTGTTTGATCTTAAATGTAATTGAATCTTACATATAGTCTCACTATTCTCAGGATTAAGGTTGAATTACATTCAGGCGCATCACCATAGTTAAATTTTCTTTCTTACATTTGTGTTTCTGTTAAAATTCCTATCCTTTTTCCTAGTATGCACTTGATATAAAGAAGAGACTAGCTTCTTAAAAACTTGGAGGTTGTTTCAAGTTGCAAGTCCCACATCTTGAAACTTCCCATTGTTGGTGTTAGAAACAAGCACAATTTTAACCATCAACAGTTTTTTGGCATGCCCGATGGGACACCATCTTGAAGTTTCTTTCAAGACCGTATGAACTAGAGAGCTAAAAAGGAGTCAGAGTTGTGGATTAGTAACAAGATCTAAATCAAAGTCAAGAAGAAATCATCGTTTGGTATGTATAATTTTGTTACTCAGAGCTATGGGTCTTATGCCCCTTCATATATTTTTAATCAAGATCAGGTTGCTCATTGGAATCACATCAAGCAATAAGGATGCATATGGTTATGAGTTTTTCCCTTCACAGGTCTAATATGACCAGCCTCAGCCCTGTCATGAGCTATATCAATCTTATGCCCAGTCTTCCCAATATGTTACATCTCATACTCAACCTAATCTCATTTCCACCTTTAAAAGAGAATTTCTGGGATATAAAAAACATGTATTAGAGCTTGACAATAGAAGGGGATGCAGCCAAGAAATTCCTAATCATGTCATCCATCAAGTAATAAATGCAATAGATCTAATTAAAAGTGAATGGGTTCCCTTTGAAAGAGCAAATTGGCAAAGGCTTACATATGAGATGTTGGATGTGAGTGCTTAATTACATCTTTGGAAGAGAAGCTGAGTATTCATGAGAGGCAGCCTTACCAAGTCTATAAACCAACATATCTGCTGCCCCATGTTTCATATCAGACATACTCAACCCTTGCTTAGGAGCCAAGTCAAGCATGTCATGGTTCTTTCCCCAATCATGTTGAGGAAAGTTCTGAAACAGTAAATCTGGCATTTAAGGCCAATCTTGATAAATAGATTGAATTGGCAAATCTTCAAAAATAACAATCTATGTTAGAAGCAAGGGAATTGGAATCCAAACCCTCACTTCCCCTTCACCTTGTAACCCCATCTTCCCAAGAGAAAGTTCTAGACCTAAGGTCATGAGTTGGAAACAAACAATGGAATCATGGGGCAAAAAGAAGGAGAAAGACATTGTCCAAGAGTGTGAGATATAAAATGAGGCTAGTCCCTTTCAAGTCTCTCCCACCCTTCCTCAAGAATCTTCTTGTTTTTCATGGCAACCTTCATGCACTCCCCATTTATCTAATGATTCTTATGAGCTCCAAGAAAGACTCTTCCTAGAAAATCTAGCTAAGAAAATTGAGGAACTAGAGGAAAAAATGAGATTGGTTAGTGAAAGAGAGATAGAGTTTTAAGACCTTAGAAAAGAGCCTACCAAAAGATACCTCTTATACCAATCCTCAAGTCCTTCAGCATGATGACAAGATGCCAAGATGGAAGAAAGAAAATCATGAACCAACTGAAAACCTTGAAGAAGATAAAATTGGTGACTCTTTCCAAGAGAAAAGTTTGAGACCTAAGGTCATGAGTTGGGAACAAAAAATGAAATCATGGGGCAGAAGGGAAGAAGAGAAAATTTTTTCTCAAAACCTTGAAGAAGTTGAGGCTGCTCTTACTCATGGTGATAATCAAGCAGAAGATCCTACATTTGAACACACCCCATCTACACCCCTCCAAGAGAGTTATCAAGCTAAATCTGATATAGATGAAGTGATGGGCAAATGGAAAGAAGAGAATCATTCGATTCTAGCTCAAGAATTATCTCCTCTTCTATATATTTATAAGCATTAGTTTTCTTCTTCATCCCTTTTCAAAGAGGAATATATTTTGGAGGAAGCAAGTGAAGAGGAGTATACTTAGTTCATGGCTAGTTAGGAAGATTTCATGAGTGTAGATGAAGAATAAATCACCATAGGTACACCCTTTGATGAACCAGAGGACAAGTCACAAGCTTTTGCCTCTATCTCTAATGAAAAAGAGATAATTTATGATCATGTTTTGAATGACTTGTTTGAAGTCATTAACACAGGTTACACTATTCTTCAAGAAGGCTATGAGCTAGTTTTAGGTGGAGAAGGCTGCATTAAGACTCAAATAAATATGCAAAATTGTTGTAAACTATCAGGCTTATCCTTTCAAGAGGTTAGTAAATTTGAAGATGATATTTTTGAATTCATTAAAGAGGATGATCATGCAATGGAACCCGAGCATGAGGTATAAGGAAATAAGCCAAAAAATGATGTATATCAAAAGACACAGGGTGGAGAGCCAACAGACATTGAGTTCTTGATGAGACACGACAACATAAAGAATCAGCATTTAATAAGCTTTAAAGAACAAGAAGAGTATGTATATTTTGGGGACATGCTTGACTTTGATTCATTTAGATGCAAGCAAATTAAGGTGGCAAACAAGAAGAGCAAGTCATCAGAGTTTCATACCATTCAATCACTTGTTTGGCATCATAAGTTTTCGTGTCATAAAGGATACTTTAGAAATCTTCCCTTTGATCCGAGAGGTAGGAAAATATACTCAATTAGTTGTATCATAGCTAGATAGTTTCCTTTCTATATTACTTTGTTTTCCCATTTTGCTTTCCCACTTTTTTTTTAAATAAGTGTTTTTTGAACACGTAGTCGGCAGCTTAGAATTTTCAAAATTTTCAAAATTTCTCAATACATTGAATATCTTCCAATTCCCATTTCTCACTCCACCCCATCTATGCCACCTCAAGCTTTAACATTACCTCATTTTTCCCCTTCTATTCCTAAGAAACTTTCCCCTCAGATTGCCCATAACCAATAATTGGCTATTCAATATGGTTTACCACAGGGACATCCTTTTGCAGGTGGGCACATTACCTCTCCTTCTACCTTCTAGACCTAAGTAGATGCTGCTAGGAAGGCAAGGGAAGCCCGAAGAGAGAAGAAGAAGATCAAAGAAAATAAAGCCTTGGCTACGCCCCATCTGTAGTCACAATTTGACCCAATTCAATAGCAATTGACGATGACTCATTTATCACCAAATGTAATCAAGCCAACTGAGCAGATGCAGCTAGAAGACTACACAATGAATGTAGTGGCCATCAACATGTCCCTCTTTAGGCCACAAGATAAACTTGAGCTACTAACCAAATCCACTTCTATATTTGCTAAAGACTACTTGAAGAAATCAAGGAGGCTACAGAAGATGGAGGCTAATTTAGCCAAGGAAAAAAGCAAACTGTAATAGTTTGACCACAGAAATCAATAGAAAAGATAATGAAATAGAGAATCTAAATAAATAGTTGTAAAATACTATTTCTCTTTAGACTCATCAGGTAGTCTATGCCCAAAATGATTCCTTAAAAGTAGGGCTAACACAAGTAAAGGATGTAGTAATGACCCTAAGGCACAAAAAGGTAGCATTGCAAGAAAAATGTGAGGAACACCTATTGCAGGTTACTCAATTACAATAGAAGCTGCTAGCTAAATAGAATAATACTATGGCTATTCAAGCCCAATTTTAGGTAGAGCAATAAAGAGCAGCACAATTGACACTAGAGCTGGCCAATAGGCCAAGGAATGTTAGAGTGTTAAGTCTGGTGAAAGAGCTCTATAAATCCATGTGGAAAAGAATCTCCTCAAAGATTATTTAGCTCAAGCCTTCTCTCACCTTCCTACTAAATGCACAAAAAATGTGTGAAAAGGTGGAGAATTCAGTTACAAACACTCTGGATATAGTCTCTGGGAGAGTAATGGACTTTGAAATGTTACTGCAAAAACTTTATGATGCAACAGATGCAATGTTGTCAATAGGAGGAATTGAGAATAGAATGGTCATTGCTAAGCGAGTGAATGAGGTTCTCAGTGGCAATTCTATAGCCATCAGTTATAGAGAACTCCTAGATGTCATGAAAGAAGGAATCAGTGAAATGAAACATCATATTGAATATCTAGTGTAATTAGGTCTTCCTCCTCCATTTCTTGATGACAACACAGTGCTAATGGTCAATGAAATTGAACCTTTGCTATTGGCTAAGCAAAATGATCAAATAGTTTTTAGGATTTAAGGGATGATTCATTAGTCCCTGAAGTAGAAGTTGTCTTGGTTCTTATTTCCCAACTTGAATTCAAATGGAAGGCTATGGTTCAAATTTTGCAAAATTTTTCACACAAGGATATTATTAACCTTGATTTATCCTTCAATGAATTTCAAAATAAACAAGGGTTATCTAACGATAACTGGTCTGCCTACCAAACAACAATACCAAAGTTGTGATTTTAAAATTTTGATCTAGCGAGAGTTGTGGTTTCTTTTTGAGTAGGCGCAAAAGTCATTGGGGTCACCAATAACTGTAGAGTAAAAAATACTCTACATTTCATTTTTATTTTCAGTTACGTATTGCAAAATTTTATTTTTGCATACTTTGGTTCGAGATGGCAAAGTTTTGAAATAGAGCATGGGCTCTAATTTCCTTTTGATTCATTTTTGTCTAAGTGTTGAAGTCAAGCTGAAGCTGCCAAGTGTCATTAGTTGAGGCACCTTTCATAATTGTTATAAGTTGGTTGAGACATGCCACGTATCTCATAACAACTTAGTAGAACAAGACAAGTGTCAGCATCCACATTTCATATCGGCATCTACATTTCAAATCTCTTTTGAGTGGAAGGTTTCAACAAGCTAAGAGTCAGGATCAGGCAGAGGGCACCAAGTGGCAATCATGGAAGGTTTCAATTTGATTTTCTAAAAGCAACAGAAGATGCCATGTATCCCAGCTAAAGAGAGTTGGAGCCACCATGTGTCAACCTCTGAATTTTCTTCATTTTGCTTCACCAATATAGTAAAGACTGTGGTGGGTCTCAGGTTTTGTTTTTGAAGTGGAAGCCACCAAGTGTCATTGTCTATGTAAAAATGAAATGAGGCCCAATTTTTTCTATAATATAAATAGAGTGACATAGATACCAACACGTGTCACCTTCCATAGGTTTCTCAAAAGGTGGCTAAAAGTAGCAAAGATTACCACATATCCCTAGTTAAGTAAAGCAGAGATTGCCACGTATCCTTTGTTGAGGCAAGCAAAACTTGCCACCTATCCCTATACCTTTTTTTAAGTTGCTCAGGTTATAAATGTTGTGGGTCTTATTTTCTATTAAATTGTTAAAGTTTTGAAGAAGTGGATTGCGACAGGTGTCAAAGGCAAAACACTCCTAAGCAAAGACACAAAAGAAGTATAAGTTACACAAAAAGTGTTGCGTGTCTTTGGTAAGTGTTATAGAACATGCCAAGTGTCATTCTCTAGTGTCTCCTAAGTAATAAGAAGGTTTTCAAGGAATTGGCCAAGTGTCCTCTTCCATTTAATAGAAGGGGGCCTCCTGCGATCTGTTTCAGCCAATGAACTACTAGAAGATAGAGCATTTTAGAATCTAAGAAATATCTTCTATTAGACACTTCTAGTTTGGTTAGATTTTAGTTGGGCTGTTAGATTGGGAACACAGACAATTTAGAGTGAATCTAAGGCTATAAATAAGGGTGCAAAGATCACTAGAAGAGGATCAAGATTAGATACCAGAGAGAATTTTTTGAGAGAATTATTGTCAAGAGTTTAGACTTTCTAGAGCTGTGATTAGGAATATCATTTGCCTTTGTTCTATTTTCTTAAGTTGGAATGTTTATGTAACTTTGCATGTTTATGTGCCTCTTATGTGACTAGAGAATTAATGAGAAGATTGAATCCTGTGCCTTTGTTGATATTTTTTGTGTCATTTCAAAAGTAGTCTAAGATGTGTTGTCAAGAGTTTTAGACTTTCTAGAGCTATGATTAGGAATGTCATTTGCCTTTGTTCTATTTTCTTGAGTTGGAAAGTTTATGTAACTATGCATGTTTCTTTGCTTCTTATGTGACTAGAGAATTAAAATAAGAAGATTAAACCATGTGCCTTTGTTGATATTTTTTGTATCACTACAAAAGCCATCTATGCTGTGAGCCTCTATTTCTATTATTTCCATCTTTTACATTGATCATGACTTGTTTTCTCTTAAATGTAATTGAATCTTACATATAGTCTCAATGTGCTTAGGATTAAGGTCAAATTACATTCAAGTGCATCGCCATAGTTATATTTTATTTCTTGCATTTGTGTTTCTATTAAAATTCCTATCCTTTTTTCCATTATGCACTTGATATAAAGAAGATACCAGCTTCTTAAAAATCTAAAGGTTGTTTCAAGATGCAAGTCCCACATCTTGAAACTTCCCATTGTAGGTGTTAGAAACAAGCACAATTTTAACCATCAACAGGTCACTAGAAAGTTAGTTAGAAAGGGAATTCCCTTTGAACTTGTTGATCTAATTCCTTATTCATATAAAAGAGAAAGATTAAATAAAATAATCCCTTATCCCTAAATGCAATATTCATCTCTTAGCCACCATATTATTTTAAGCAGTATAATGCCCATTATATAGATGGTATAGCCTAGATTACAACCTTTCATACCCTTCAGTGGTGGTATCCCTCTTAACCTTTATCAATATGATGACATCCTTACTACCTATTATAATATTCTACCATACTTTATAGGAGAAAACTCCACCACCCTTGTAGATCACATTACTGACATTGCAAGTCTTTGTTCAATACATCATGTTACGCAAGAAAATGTAGATATGAGACAATTAGCCACATCTTTGAAATTCAAATCCCTATAATGGTATAGAGGTCTAGATTTTACCTTGATAAATAATTGGGATGAGTTTTGTGAATGCCTATGTAAACATTTTTAAGATAGAAGTGACCATGTGTCACTTATTGAGAAACTCACCTCAATCAATAAGGAACCTCAAGAATCCATGGTTAATTTCAACTATAGATTGCAAAAGACTTGGGATAGGATCCCCATCATCATTAATCCCACACCCAATTATGCCTTTATTTATTATTTGAGAGCATTGAATTCAGACATTATAGTCATGATTCAATCTATTGGTGGGATAACCCTACTAGGAACTTATGAAATATCTATAAGGGCAAAAAACTAGGTAGGCTTATGCTAAGACCTCTAATGCCACTTTTCCCTAAGCTTCAGCTAACCCCACCTAACATTTCTCCATTACCCACCCAAAAAAACCAATCCCAACCTATTGATGGTTAAGAGGATAAATTTTCAAGGATTGAAAGCTTGTTGAAGTCTCAAAATAATAAGCTAGTGGCCCTATAGAGATAACAATAGAATTTATATAAGACATACCAAGGCCCCTTCCAAACCTAATATCCTAATCAATTCTATAATAGACCCCCTTATCTACCAAATCAACTCTTACAAGGATAAATTACTCAAGGGGGATCTCATAATAACTACAACCCCATAGTTGCTAGTAGCTCAAGAGCCTTAGTCCCCACACAAAATAATCTTGCACAAGAGGGTTAATGACAATCAACAAGATAGTCCAATGAGATGGTAATGGCTATAAGTGGATAAATTTATTAGGACCCCAATTAGTAGTAGGCTCATTCAATCAAAGGCCATGACATAATTTCTCCTCCACCAAAAGGCCCTCTAATGAATCAATGTAAAATACCTACCATGACACCATCAAAATCTCAAATTCAATAGTAAGGGAACATAGGTAAAGTACCAATTGATACTATGTGCATAAACTTTTAAGAAGGAGAGAATATGTTTAAGAATGTAGTAGTAAACATGTGGTATACTACACAAAGATAAGATGGACTAGTTATAGCCAACATGAGGGCTTAGAGTAGGATGGTGGATGATAAGGTAGGGTTACCTATGGCCTCTTTAGCATTTCCACAAGTTAGTCAACAATATACCACTTCAAATGTACTTGTTAAAGCCCCTACAACTCAATAAGTACCTCAACATCATGGGAAATAGCATAAATATCCTTTTATTACTCTTGTCACATAAGTTCCAAGTAATTCTTCTACTTCTAGGATGCATCCCAAAGGTACTAATCTTCCTTTCAATATTGTAGATCATATAAAGAAGCTAATGTTACTATGTCTATGTATGATGCCCTATCTTTTTTGGGACAAAAAGAGATTCTTCAGTAAGAACTCTCCAAGCCTTCCCATATCAATGAGACAATAGATAAGGTTAACACTATTTTTATAAATATTAATCAGCCTAATCCTAGTCAAGTTTCTAACCAAGCACCTAATCAGAGTCAAGCTCAGAATGTTATTCATTCCCCTAAGATTGTCAAGCCCCTCCATTATATTTGTCAACCATCATAGGAGATTGCTTGGTACATAATTGTATAATATATTTAGTATATTCAACCTTGGTTATGCCTAAATCCATAGCAGATAATCTTGAGCTTAAGTATGTGCCTAATGAAAAAGGGGTTTTCTAATTATATGGTTCCCCCACTAAAATAATAGGCATAGTGAAAGACCTTAATATCACATTGGTAGCTTGCCCAAATTATGTCATCACTAAGGATGCAATGGTTTTATACCTACCCCCATACTTTTCCTTATGCCTATCTAAATACTTTACTAAAAAAATTGGGGGTTTTTTGTACTCTAACTGGTCATAAATGGTTTTAAGGATCATATATGGAACTAAAGTCACTATTAGGTTAGAACTTATTTATAGGTTCCATCTAGAGCCTTATATGCCTAATCTTGTAGATGTCAACTATACCATATTTGAATAAGATGAGAATGTTAGTGAAAAAGAGCCTCATGATAATCTTGAAGGTATCTTAGATCTATATTTGGATGAATGGGTAGTTGACAATCATGGATTTGATCCTTATAGCAATATTAAAGAATTAGGCTTAGGGGTGTATTATATACATGATGAGGGTGATAATATACCTTGTTTAACTAACACCACTCAAGAGGAATATGGTCTATGGACTTTATTTTTTGATGGCTCTAGGTCAAAGAATGGTAGTGGAGTTAGAGCCATACTAGTATCACCCTTAGTTCAAAAGTACCATTTAGCTATAAGGATGAAATTTAGTTACACTTAAAACATAGCTAAATATAAATCTCTTTTACATGGCTTTCAAGAGGAAAGAAGAAGAGGTGCCAAACTTCTTTGAGTCAAGGGTGACAGTGAGCTTGTGGTGTAGTAAGTGAGAGGCCTAAATGTAGCCAAGAACAATTATTTGAAAGATTAAAAGCATCATGTATGGGACCTCATAAAGGACTTTTTGGAATTCAACATCTAATCCACACCAAGAGAAGAAAATCAACATGTAGATAGGCATGCAACCCCTATGAGTCACCAAAGATGATGGCCATTTTTGGCCCACATACCAAGTTTTAAAAACTTTACCATATTTCATGTGGAATGAATGGACCAAAGGTTTGAAATAGGTCTAAGATTAAAAAATGGAGAGAACTCAAGTAGGTTCTCATATGTTCTAAGAATTTAAAATCATGGACCAGGTTATACAAACCTTAAAAATCCATCTGAACCTTGAAATATTGATCAAACGATGAATTTTGAAAATTTTAAGAGCCAGACCATCACCAGGATGTCACATAGGAGAAAATGGACCAGTCCACTTGTGTAATTTTTATCTTCACTCAAAAATCCCCCATGAGCCAAAGGATTATAGCACAAAGAATTTCTACATACTAGGATCATCCTTTGAAATTTTCATGCCCACATGAGCTTTTTGGCTCAAGATATAAGATTCCAAAGTTAGACCTGTAACATAAGACATTCTTACTAAAGTCAAGTTTAAGCTTAAGTAAATCAAACTATTTTGTGCTTAAAATTGATAGTTTCATGAATGTCAATGATGGTCACATGAATGTCATTTGATGGAAGTGTGGAATTCAAATTTAAGCTCATGAAGTAGACATTGGATTTCAAATAGTGGGTCTCAATAGATCTAATGGTCCTCACTCGATCATATATCTTGATCTTATGGTGTGCAATGAGTCAAATAATCAAGGAGCTCAAGAGGTTGACATGTGGTGTAAGCATGTGAGCTAAAAAACTAACAATAGATCCTTAAATAAAATTTAAGGATACCACATGGGATAATCTTGGATTGAATTAACAAGTCAAGGGCATGATCAATAACTCATGATCATTCATACATATCAGGACTGATGCTGCAAGCAAAGGTCAATATGTCAACAAGTGGAGTTAGATCTCAATAACCAATTAGAATAAAGGTGAGCCCAATATTTTTGATGAAAGCCAAGAAGCCATTTTTTATGGAAGAAAATAGGTCTTATAGGATCATCATGTCACCATTGAAGCTTGATTCAATGTCATTAAAGGGACATAATGATGTAATTAAGGTGATAAATAACATAAAACCAATATTAAGATTAAATATAAACTTCTAGTTCATAGAATTTATATCAGTCAAGGTCATTTTTGTAACTGTGTTCACCAATTTTAATAAGGATCCATGAATATGGTGAATTCTTGGACCTATTTAGATCTAGAAAAGAGGCTATGCAGTCTATAGGTCCATATTAATATGATATCTATAGGAAATCCTAAAATCTTAGACTGGTTTTCCATCTATAGGAGAACCTATGATCCAAATATTCAAATGGAGCAAATATGTGTTTAATTTAAAGGGTCTCATCTATCAACATGGCTCCATCATCAACAAAGTAGGTACTAACCACCATTCATGGCATGACATTGTCAATTTTTGGACTCGGGGATTTTATCCTCATGAACACGTAAAGTGGACTTAGGGTCCTAAGGTGGTGAACTAATAGTTGGAAAAGCATTTGGGGGCATTGATTCTACTAAAATAGACTTTGTCATCATGTATAACTAATGGGATCCCTTAGCCAATTAGAGGACCTCAAAGGTTATTGGAGCAAATTAAGGTTCATTTTTTTATCAAGGTTAGTTGGTTGATTAAATCATGCATATATAAAGCAATAAATGAGCTTCCACATCACTTCTTGATCTTGATGACTTTTCTCCACTATCCAATGCATTATTCCCATCTCTCTCTTCCACTTTTTCTATATATCTTGGTATCATTCACATTGAATGGGTTCTCAAATTTTAGACTTTTTATATTTTTGGGAGATAAGGGTACTCTTTAAGATATTATAAATTATTCTCATCTTGATTATGCTTAACCCTATCAATAATTTATAAGAAATACCTCTTAATGAAATATAATATTTTCTTTACCTATCTCTTACCTTGGATCTATGTTTGGTGAGTTGTGCACTATGGCATTGTGTGAAGGAGAATATTCCTCATCCATGATCCTTCTTTCTGACCTTGTTTAGGGATTTTTCAATATTGTTTGAAAATATAGATTAGTTTTCTTTTTTCCATTAATGTGAGATTTTAGTGAGTTTTAGAACTCCTCTTTTTTTTATTGCTTATTTAAGCTCTTCTATGAAAAACTTATGCAATCAACTTGATCTTGAGAATGTGTGAGCTAGTATTGTCTTCTGTAGATTTTGTGTGGGTTCAACTTATGGGATTTTCCCATTTTTATTTGGTTAATCACCCTTGGTTAACTTTCTTAGGATCACTTATCTTCTTTATAACCCTTTTCCCTATGAATCACTAGTTTATCATTAGGTTTAGGTGATTACCAAAGAGGAAGTTGGGCTACTCTAGAGGTTCAACCTCACCATAAAATATCCACAGTTTAGGGTTGTTCCCATTGTGTAGCTCAATTGGAGGGAGCCTAAATAATTCTCTCCAAGGGTGAAAATTGATCCTAAAACAACTATTAATTGGATTTATGAAGTGTTAAAGAAAAGGAATAAAATTGTTGAACCGCAAGAGATTAATTTCAATGCAATAACTTCTCTTCCCCCATGGATAATCAAAAATCCCAAAACTATGACAATAATAATCAAAGAAAAAGGAGAAAGATGTGGAAAATTAGTTGTTTACCATGTAGAAAAGGATAAGGATAGTTTTGCTATTTCAAATTATCAAATAAAAAAAATACATTTAGGAAAATCTACAAGGGAAGGAATGAAAGAAGATGTTCAAACTGGTATTGGTACTTTGTTTGAAAAAAATGGATCATGATAAAGTGACTAGAGATTAGCTCATAAAAAATTGAGCAATTGATAATAGTGGTTCAAAAATTGATAAAACTAATTCAATCTTCTTATTTATTTGTTCATCAAATTTAAGATACTAAAACATTTAATGTGGTAGAGGAAATTAGAACTATGGTTAAAGAAACAGAGGAATAGTTAGAAGAGATTCTACAAATTGGAGTCATTTCTATCCAAAATTCAATGGATCTATGTTTTTAAATCCAATCAGAATATGATGATGCATCAAAAATAGAGGAAAATTTTAATAAGGAAATGCATAAATGGGAAGAATTACTTCTAGAGTTAAAATATTTTTTTAATGTTGATTCAAATGATCTTATTCAGACAAAAGTCATTTAAAAATATGAAGCTGTATATCTTACTAAATTTATTTGAGCTGTAAAGAAATAACATCATAAAAAAAGGTATGAATAATTTATATAATTCTTAATCCATGTGAGGATATGGCTAAGTGTAGTCAAGAACCATCATCAAAAAAGGTATCAAGTCAAGGGTGATAGTGAGCTTGTGGTCTAGTAAGTGAGAGGCCTAAGTGTAGTCAAGAACCATAATTTGAAAGATTACAATTATCATGTATGGGACCTCATAGAGGACTTCTTGGCATTCAAAATCCAATCCATCCCAAGAGAAGCAAATTATCATGTAGATAGGCATTCAACTCCTATGAGTCACCAAAGATGTTGGCCATTTTTGGCCCACATATCAAGCTTTGAAAAGCTTAGTAGAGTTCATGTGGAATGAATGGACCAAAGGTTTGAAATAGGTATAAGATTACAAAATGGAGAGAATCCAAGTAGGTTCTCATGTGTTTTAAGCATTTAAAAGCATGGACCAAGTTGTACAAACCTTAAAAATCCGTTAGAACCTTTAAGGATTGATCAAATGATAAATTATGAAAAGTTTAAGAGCCATACCATCACCAAGATATCACATAAGAGCAAATGGACAAGCCCACTTGTGTAATTTTTATCTTCACTAAGGAATCCCCCATGAGCCAAAGGATTATGAACTAGGAATCTCTACATACCAAGATCATTCTTTGAAATTTTCATTACCACATAAGTTTTTTGACACAAGATATAAGCTTATAAAGTTAGACCTGCAACATAAGACATTCACACTAACATCAAGTTTGAGCTTGAGCAAATTGAACTATTTTGAGCTTAAAATTATTAGTTTCATGAATTTCAATGATGGTCACATGAATGTCATTTGATGGGAGTGTGGATGTTAAATTTAAGCTCATTAAGTAGTCATTGGATTTGAAATAGTGGGTCCCAATAGATCTAATGGTCCTCACTCGATCATACATCTTGATCCAATGGTGTGCAGTGAGTCAAATAATCAAGGAGCTCAAGAGGTTGACACATGGTATAAGCATGTGAGTTGAAAAACTAATAATAGATCCTTAAATTAAATGCATGACTATCTCATGGAATAAGATTGGATTGAATTGACAAGTCAAGGGAAAGATCAATGACTCATGATTATTCATATAGATCAAGATTGATGGTGCAAGACAAGTTTGATATGTCAACAAGATGATTTAGATCTCAATAACCAATTAGAACAAAGGTGAGCCTAAGATTTTTGATGAAAGTCAAGAAGCCATTTTTTATGGAAGAAAATAGGTCTTAAAGGATCATCATGTCACCATTGAAGCTTGATTTAAAGCCATTAAAGGGACATATTAATGTAGTTAAGGTGATAAAGAACATAAAACCACCATTAAGGCTAAATATGAACTTCTGGTTCATAGAATTTATATCAAGCAAGGTCATTTTTATAATTGTGTTCACTATTTTTAATAAGGATCCATGAATATGGTGAATTCTTGGACATTTTTAATAAGGATCCATGAATAACTAAACCAATATTGCATATAATGTGAGCATATAACTTACACATACCCCATTTCTACCAACTATATGTCAAAATTGTGTAAAACCTCTGTGTAATATTGATAAAATATTATAGCATACTATGATAACCTATATTAATTTGAAACCATTATTTTATGTAAATTGAAAATTTTGAGATTGATTGAGTAAATCTAAGTAATCATGTCAAAAACTACTAAATAATTATGTCATACTGTGTGTAATCTATGTAAATTATGATATTGTAATCAAAAACATATATATTGAAGCATAATGAATAACAACTAATGATATATCAAGTAAATTTGGGTCAAAATATTATTTATAGTAAATGTGTATTAAGTCAACTATCCTATGTATATGAGTTAGTATAAATAGTGCCTATGCACACCTCCCTTTTGGTGAGACAAATGAAATAGGTGTAAGGAGTTTGAGCCAAAAATGATAATTGATTTAATGATAGTTGGGAGGTAAGTTTGTTATTACAAGATGCTTAATATTTAGTGTTAATCATTGATAATTTATTGAATCTGAATTGATACTCTTATGGGTTCTTATATAAATAGTGGAATTGCTAGAGAAAATAAGCACATGTCATATGGAAGACAAAAAGGTTAGTATAAGAGTGAGGCTCATATGGTATGGAAGGTGTCATGATTATATTTTCCATATAATAAATGGTTTTAGAACTAGATCTATGGTTTGTAAGATATCAAAATTTTAATTTTTAGTCAATATGGGTTTGATAATATGGGGCCAATACCCTAAGAGTATGGAAAAGGTGAAAAGTGCCTATATGATTATGAAATTGAGTACTTTTGGATTCATTTTGAGAACTAAAAGTGGAAAAATTGAAGATTTAGTTATTTTAGATACTAAAATTGAATATTTATAACATCTTAGTTTTGTACATTTGACAAATATCAATTAGGTATCTACCCTTTAATTTTAGATATCCCCACTATCAAAAGGCTCACATTTTCCATCTCACCATACCTAAAGGTTTATCTCTTAGTTTTATATATATCATTATGATGACCTAAGTCTCCTACACTACACATAAAGATTAAAACTTGATACATATGCTTCACTATCAATTTTAGTGTCATACCTATTTTCTATCCCTTTGGACATTACCTACCACATAGGGATACTATCATTGATGATAGTGTCTAGATCCTTATCTAGTGTCCAATTTCAAAAATTCATCCAAAGTTTAAATGTTTCAAAACCTATGGGTCAAATTATTCATCTTATTAAACCCTACTATGAGATATTTTTAAAAGGTTTGGTATAAATACAAGATTACACCTTCTCATTATTCTATCTATTAAATACCAAGAAAATACATACTAAAGCTCAATCAATCAAATACATAACCAAGCTATTATGTCATATTCATCTCTATTTTTACATCAAACATAAGATCATATATATTATAGGTTTGAAGCATTCAAAGAGTATCCCATGAGAAATATTTATCAAATTATAAACTAGATCACTACATGCATCTTCATGTAGTATATTTTACCCTTGTGCACACACATATAGGAGAAATACATAAGTCAGAGGCCCTCCTTGGAGTATAATCTATGTAGGCAATTCTCAGTGATAGAGGGGTCATTGAGTTTAGTTGACACCATGAGCTCACTAAACCATTTTGGCAAACTCATTTTAAGGGTGAAAAAGGGTGAAGAGCTAGGGTTTGATGAATTATCAAAGAACAACAACTTTCATCCCATATCTAATTAAATAAAAAAAAAGGCTACAAAAAGTACAAAATAATGAATTTGATCACATTAAGATCTAGTCATTATTTTTTACTAGACACCCACATCATAGTTAGACACTAACATCAATGGTAGTGTCTACATCTGATGGTAGTGTCCACAACTATATAATTAAAATTTATGGAATTTTATGGTTGATCTAGAATATTGATCTTGCATAATTTTCACCTATTTATATTTTAGATATATTTTCACATAAAAAACCTATCTAAGTATAATTTCTCTATGGTATTGTAATCAATTAAACATATTTCAAATTTGGTACTTTTTATATTTAGCATATCTTAGTATTATAATTTATAATATTCATTTATCTAAGTTTAAAATTAATTCTCTTGCTATAGATTAGTTTATAACCTTTTGACTAAAATATTTATATATTCTTAACCCTACACCCCACTAATCTAAATTTAAGGTTAAAATTTTGGTGAATCTGACCTCTGTGTCTTCTGATGAAAATCCTAGCTTGCTCTAGGGTTTTCAGCCTTCCAAGTCATTGCATGATGTTTCTTTGCTATGGCATTGAGATCATTCAAGCTGAAATGGTATTTGATTAATATTTTAATTGACCCATAATTGAATGTATATTTAAGAGTTATAATCTCCTTGATTTTTTTCTTAAACCGGTTGATAAAAATATCTATAGAAACTAATTTACTATCATCATCAATGATTGTGTAATTCAATTTTTTAAGACCTCCTATTATTTAAAGAATAACATCTCCTCCCATGGATTTATAATTATATATATTATTGATACCCTTTTTGATGATTTTATTTCTTTACAGGTCTAAGAAATTTAGTAAGATATATAGCTTCATATTTTTAAATGAATTTTACTTGAATAAGATCATTTGAATCAACATTAGAAAATTATTTTAAATCTATAAGTAATTCTTCCATTTCTACATTTCCTTATTAAATTTGTCCTATAATTTATATTCATCATCATATTATGATTAGATTTAAAAACATAGATCCATTGAATTTTGGATAGAACTCACTCTAATTTGTAGAATCTCTTCTGACTATTCCTTTGTTGCTTTAACCATAGTTCTAATTTCCTTTGCCACATTAAATGTTTCAGTATCTTAAATTTGATGAACAAATGAAGAATAAAATTGAATTGGTTTTATCAATTTTTGAACCACTATTGTCAATCTCTCAACTTTTTCTTTGAGCTAATCTCTAGTCACTTTATCATGATCCATTTTTTTCAAACAAAGTACCAATACTAGTTTGAACATCTTCTTTCATTCTTTCCCTTATATGTTTTCCCAAATGTATTTTTTTTATTTGATAATTTGAAGTATCGAAACTATCCTTATCCTTTTCTACATGAGAAATAACTAATTTTTCACATCTTTCTCCTTTTTCTTTCATTATTCTTGTCATAGTTTTTGGCTTCTTGATTATCCATGGAAGAAGAGAAGCTATTGTACTGAAATCAATCTCTTGTGGTTCAATAATTTTATTCCTTTTCTTTACCAATTCATAAATCCAATTAATATTTGTTGTAGGATCAATTTTCACCCTTGGAGAGAGTTATTTAGGCTCCCTCCAATTAAGCTATAGAATGAGAACAACCCTAGGCTTTGGGTATTTTATGGTGAGGTTGAACCTCTGGAGTAGGCCAACTTCCTCTTTGGTAATCACCTAAAACTAATGATAAAATAATGATTCATAGGTAAAAGGGTTAGAAATAATATAAGGGATCTGAATAAATTTAACCAAGGGTGATGCACCAAATAAAAATGGGAAACTCCCATAAGCTTGAACCCACACTAGATCTACAGAAGACAATACTAGCTCACACATTATCAAGATCAAGTTGATTGCATAAGTGTTTCATAGAAGAGATTAAATAATCAATAAATGAAAACAAATAAGAGGTCTAAGACTCACTAAAATCTCACATTAATGGAAAAAATAACACTAATATAGACTTATAAACAACATTGAAAACTCTCTAAACAAGGTCAAAAAGGACCATGGATGAGGAAGATTCTCCTTCACACAATGCCATAGTGCACAACTCACCAAACATAGATCCAAGGTAGGAGATAGGTAAAGAAAATATTATATTGCATTAAGAGGTAGTTATTATAAATGTTTGATAGGGTTGAGCCTAATCAAGATGAGCATACTTTATAATATCTCAAAGAGTATCCTTGTCTCCCAGAAAGATAAAAAGTCTAAAATCTGAGAACCCATTCAATGGGAATGAAACCAAGATATATAGAAAAATGGGAATAAAGAGATGGGAATAATGCATTAGATAATGGAGAAAAGTCATCAAGATCAATAAGTGAGGTGGAATCTCATTGATTGCTTTTTGTATGCATGATTTGATCAACCAACTAACCTTAATCAATAAATGAAGCTTAATTTGCTCCAATAACCTTCGAGGTCATCTAATTGGCTAAGAGATACCACTAGTTATACATGATGACAAAGTCTATTTTATAAAATTCAATTCTTCCAACTGATTATCCAACTATCATCTCACCACCTTAGGACCCTAAGTCCACTTGACGTGTTCATGAGGATCAAATCCTCAAGTCTAGAAACTAATAGTGTCATGACATGAATGGTGGTTAGTACCTAATTTTTTGATGATGGATCCATGTTGATAGATGAGACCCTTTTTATTAAACACATATATGCTCCATTTGCATATTTTTATCATAGGTTCATCTATAGATGGAAAACCAATCTAAGATTTTAGGATTTCTTATCAATACCATATTAATATAAACGTATATACTGCATAGCCTATTTTTTAGATTTAAAAGAGGTTTTATTATATATAAAAATAACTATTAAAAACATATTAGGAATTGGAAAATTTATCTATTATGAATCTAAAATAGGGAAAATAATGTGGAATGCTTTACAAGAAAAATTGCCAATAAAGAATCAATAATTTTGATAAAACATGAATTTATTTCAAAGATCTGAGAGAGGTTTATGAATAAAATATTTTTTTGTTTAAAATAATGAATTAATTATAAAATAATTAAACCATTCACCTTGTATGTCAATATTTACTAAAAATGGTAAATTGAAAAAATTGAAAAATCTATACTAAATTTTTGCAAACAAAAAGAGATTTTTGAGTATACCAACCTGAGTCAAAATTACCATTGAGGAATTTTTGAATGGATTTATTTGGAGGCTGAAATATTCCAATCAAGGAGGATGGAATTGCAAGCGTATGTTCATGAAACCCTTGTAACTATATGAGTGTAAAACCATAGGGTAAATTTTTAGATCCAAAAAGCAATCACAACAAGCTAAAACCCTAAGAGGTTGGAAACCCTAGATTAGGTTAGATTTGTAAATAAAGACTCAATGGCTAAGTTCACTAAATGTATAACCATAAATTAAGATGTATAAATATATTATAAAGTTAATAATATATAAATTAATAAGCACAAGGGTGATAAACATATCTATATTAGGCTAATTGATTTACAAACTTAGATAAACAATAGTTAGAATTTAAATGTTGAGATATGTTAAAAATAAAATGTATAATTATTTATTAATATTGAAATGAAATATAAATAATAAAACTTGGTTTATTGTGAATTTTAGGATTTGATATGGAACAAGATGGAAGCATACTAGATCTGCATTCTAGATAATCAACAAATTCTTAAAAATTGCATTCTATGTCTTTGAACATTTACGTCAAACCTTGATAGTTGCATTGACATTGGTGTATAAGTTAGACACAAGTATCTAGTACATAATATTGAATAGATATAAATTTAACCAATTATAACCTTCTAGTTTTTATATCATTTTTACTCTAGTGTGTTATGATCTTACACACATATTGACATTCCTTTTTAAATGATCAAACCCTAGCTTCCTCACCCTAAGTGACTATGGTAAAAATGGGTTAGTGGGTACACAGTGTCAATTTGTCCTAAAGACCCCTCTATCAATGGGTGATACCTATATATCCAATACTCTAAATATGGCCTTAGAGTTATGTATTTCTCCCTACGTGTTGGCTTATGTATGCATAAGGATGAAACACGTGATAAACAAGTACATAAAGTGACCTAGCTTGTAACTTAACAAATAAGGCTCATGGGATGCTCCTTTAGTATGTAATACCTATACATGGGTTGTCCCTATGACTAATATTTTAATAATATGGAATAGGGAATATTTTCTCACTTGAATGCTTGATTAAATTCCTTTGGTAGGTTGCCTTGTTATTTTCTAGGTCTATGCTAGGTGAGGAATGAATGAGGATTGATATATATACATATATATATATATATATATATATATATAAACATACATACATACATATATATATATATACATACATACATACATAAATATATATATACAAATATATATATATATACATATATATACATATACATACATATATATATATATACATACGTGTGTGTGTGTGTCTGTGTATCCCATTTTGAAATATATCACATTAAATCACTTATTAAAAACCTCTAGGATATGTTTCATTTGAACATTTTATGACTTTAGGGAACTATACACTTTAGCTTTAATGTATGCATCTAGCTTGGACACAAGTGCTTAGGAAGCTATAAAATAGGTAAATGTCTAAAACTTGTAGAGGATGATAATAAGTAGGTTTATAGAATTTTGAGAAAGATAAAAGGCTTGGTCATCAGAATAACATATGTTCAAATTGAGAAATAATCAATAGGCACAAGAGATAGTGGATGCAAGCCTTTTGGTAGTAGGAAGGTCTTAGAACTAAAGAGTGCAAGCATAGAAGTAATTGCATAGTATACAATATTGAGGTGTTATATAAGTCAAATTTAATATATACACTATTGATTTCACTATCTCACTAAATTTTTAATCTTCCATGTCAGTAAGATTCACAGGGATCCCTATTCATTTTTATCTTTCATTATTTAGTTTTATGGTCTTTATAAAAGAGTGTATTTTTTGCTTGTTTGATTCTACCGTTGTTGTCCATTGTATGTTTTAGAGCTATTTTCACTACAAGTTTTTTTAGGTCTCTTTTTATGATCATTTTACCCTTGTTTTAGTTGATTAGTGCACAAATAGGTTTTTTAAATTTAAAATTGGGAGTCTTCTATTTAAAATTTTCCCTAAGGAATTTTACATCCAACACTTATCATTTGTCACTATCATAATAAAAATAAAATCATACTATAGCAAGATCAATCTCTAAATATATCTAAATTCATATATATCACATCTAGATTACATGTTTTGACCAAGACCAAGGAAAATAAAATTTAGATACACACCATTTGTGATCCAATCATGTACACACACTAGAGGGAGAACTACATTAGATTGAGGTCCCTATTTTGGGGCTATGTAGGCAATGTTCAATTTGTAGGGGTTCTAAAGCCAACTCAGCCATTCCCACTTTCCCATTTTTTACCCTTTTGAATTTGATATTTGTTTGTTTTATGTGTAGCACACTATTAGGGGGTTTTAAGAGGAAAAGGTAAAACATAAGTTTAATTTTGTGATCTTATTTCCATGTTAGGTTTAAGTGCATCTACAGGAGTATCTATTATTACCAAATATTTCACCCTAGAGGAGGTTATTTATGCCTTCTCTATATTTGGGTAACATGGGAATAATTCTAGGTATGTGGGTGTAACTATAATAGAAGTATACCTCTAGTTTTAAGGGTTAGGTCCCTAAATATGCCTTGAAGTGCTTATCACCTATACTAGTTGATTGTTTGTGGTAAAAAGGATAGAAGTTTGAATGAAATGAAAATAATATAAGGGGTAATACACTATAATTATTTCCAAAATACTATCATACTTATTTCACTAAGAGACAAAATCTTACAACACTAGTTTAAAAGTCCTATAATGCTCTAGCATTAGTATTTTAATATGAAGGTGATGTGCATGAAGACTATCCAAGGTAAGTGAGACCATATATTAGTTTTAGATATTAAGGGATAATTTTACACTTTATAATAGATCTATACACTTAACAATGCTTCATATTACCTGATAGAGTGAATTCACTTGCATCAAATGTGGAAAGATTGAGAGAAAGCAAGGATAGATAGATATCTCTTAACTATTCACTATACATCTATTCACAAACTTTGAAAATATGTGATTGTTTTCACTTGGATTTTCACCTTTTAAGGAGATTCAAATTTATCCTCATCCATATGGCATAATGGAATCACTTCTATACTTGTGGGTAGCCTAAGGAATAAGGTGAGTCTAGATAGGGCTAGTTCCCTTGATGTACCACTTGAATACTACTACTACTGCTAAATTTAGGGGGTGAAAAGGGAGAAGGATAAATTTAAAAAAAAAGACTCTAATGGAGGTGATACACCAGATGTTTTGATGACATCTAACCAATTTAATTCCACACTTGAGACCAAGAAACTAACTAAAACATACACTTTCCCAAATTTATTTCTTCTTGCATCAATATTACATTGTGGGGTCATAGATGATATTTAAGGATAGGAGGAATATAAAAAATATATTTAATGACTCTAATGAAAATAATACTCACTTAAACCATGAATATATCTTGGAACACTTCACATGCCCTGCAAGAAGAGGCTATAAATAGATGAAAGAATGAAGTACAATGCTAAGGAATCCATAGTCTTCACTAAGAAAATTCAACATTCAAGTAGATCAAACTATGAACAGTCATGAGAGAGGTAAACACTTAGTAATTTTATTAATCAAAAGGTTTAAAATTGAGCATGCATTTTACATACTCAGGTGGAACATCGAATATAATGCCAAAATGGACAACTCTTATAGAGTTAGAGAGAGAAAGAGAAAGAGAAGTTCAAGGGTCATCATGAAACTTGTAAAGTAAATAATTTTATTTATCCATGCATGAAAAGATGATATGGGTCAAACCATTCAAGTTTAAAAGAAACAAGTGTCAATCTAAGTCATTAAAGTTAGGTAATATGGCACAAAACTCCTCTTTTTACACAAAAAAAATGCCTTTATGATTGGATTTGTTGAGTGACTTGTAACTGATCTAGGGAAGGTAAAATGATTTTAATGGAAGGGGAGGCTCTCAAAAAATGCCTCTACATGAATTTTTTCTGACACTAATCATTTATAAACTCTTAGAGAAGAGGAATCACTGCCTGTAGTCTTGAAACTCCCTATTTTCAATCACCTTCAACACTTGGCCTTGAAAATTATTTATTTTACAATGAAAATTCATGGAAATGAATGAATGACACTTTTAAATCTTATCCATGACCCTATATGCTTCAATTCTACCTTTAAAATACATTGAATGGAGGCTTTCACACTTTTCACCCTTGTATGCATGATGTCATTCTTGACTGGCTGAAAGTGAGGCCCTAGTTTGAACACTTAGAAAATTATTCATAGGATAAAATGATTGTAAAAAGTTAATATAGGTCTGGAAATTTCCACCAAACTTAATTTCACCTTCTGGACCCTTATATACCCTAAAAAAACAAAAAAAATAATGAATAAAACCCTATTTTGCATGCTTTTCCTAAAAATCCATACATCTCCCTCACATGTCTGGAAGCCTTGGAGAGTCCTATACATCATACAAGTTCATGGATAGTACCTACATTTTAGATGCTTAAAATGCTTCATATCCTCAATCGGGTCACTATATAGGTTTTACAAGGGTTTTAAGTGGTTTAGACTCTTAAAATTTCTTCATAAAGGTTTGACATTTAACTTCCCCATAAATTCCACTAAGGCATCCTCAAGGACCTTATATAACTTACCCGAATTCCTTATAATCCCATGCAAACATTCATGCAAGATATGAGTGATTAAAGTTGACCTTCGAGATACTTCCATGCTTCATGTGAGGGTTTGAGTGCTTCTAAAGCCAAAAATGGCTTCTTGGATATTTTATTCACAAAAAAATGGTTTTAGTACCTCTTTATATACCCTTCAAACATCTTCTAATTATTTTAATAGATTTTTGAAATCTTAACATGGAAATTGACCCTTGTTTGGCATTAGGCCTAGACCTTGCCAATAGGTCTACCTACCATTTTGAACTCTACATGACCCTCAAATGATTACCTTTGAAATTTTATGGATTTAAAACACCCAAAATACCTATATAAACTTTAATTGGTCAATTTTAAATCCTAGATTAGGTTGAAAATGTGTATGACCTCCAATTTGGCTTCTAGCCCAAAGGCTTTCCTTCACACTTGATTGTAACCCTTGTTATGTAGGGTACCCTGTCTAATATCAAGAATTATATAAAGTTCTAATAGTTTTTTTAGGTTTCCTCCATCTTATCTAACCTTTATTTTTTCTTTTTTTTCCTTGAGGTCATCAATTCATCACTTTTCCCCCAAAATTGCCATTCTTATGCATGAAGGGACTACCCTTGTTCTGAGATAAAATAGAGAGTATTAGGCCTACTTTTTTATAAAAAGTGATTATTTTATAAGATCAAAATCATCATAATTACCATATTTTTTTAGATGTTTTTTCCAATTCCATGTTTATGGGGTCTAACCATCCCAATTTCTGCAAAAAGGGCTAAAAAAACCTTATTTTTACATGTTCTTGTTTAAACCTCCTCATGGATGCTAATTAAAAACATATTTAATGCATCCAAGTAGTTAATTAATGTTCCTTACCCTAATTTAATTATTTTATAACCTATTTATCTACTCAAAACCTCTCTCCTAAGTGGAATCCCCAAACTCACCTCTTGAAACAAGGCTTTCCCTACCTTGCCTATACAGACTGAGTCCATTTTGTTATGAGAAAAGGGACTTGGATGGATTTATGATGTTTTTTACATATAATTTCATTAATTTTATAATTATTAATCCAAATTATACTATTTTAAAGTCTCCTTCCCTTCCTTATGTATCAAACTCTCAACATGTTATTCTCAATTAAGACCTTGCCTATCTGTGACAATGAACAAGGTGATTTTATTTTAGAAAAATTTATTTAGAGGTTATAATTAAAGTTTAAATAAATTTTATATCCTATATAACCCATATCATTATTAAAATTATAACCATTCTTCTCATCTAACATCTTGACACTTTTAGGTCTTCCAATTGCTTACTATCTTTATGGACTGAGATAGTTCTAAGACCCTACTTGTAGGTTGTCTTAGGTTGATAATGGCATGAAATTTATCTTTATTTATGATTTATAAACTAATTTATATATCCTAAGTCATTATTTTTTAACATTTTAACCTTCTCAACCCTAAAGTGCTTTAACATTTCTCTAAATGCCATAATCCTCATTCCATTGTCTACTCAGCTATAGGTGGCTATTTTTTCATTCATTTTAGGCTTGTAGGTGTCTTATAGGTCAACATGGACTTGATCATGGTGCCTATAATGGCATTTAATTATTTTTTTCCTAAAAAACATGAGATCTCATCAAGTTTTTCATGACCACACCTATTTCACGAACCTTAACCTTTCTACCTGTAGGTGATTCCTCACAGTCTTTTGTATGGATAGAGAAGTACGCATTAAGATTTAAGAGAATTAATTCACTTCCTCTCATAGAATTTTATCTTATATGAATACTTTTAACCTATTTTCGTCATTCTAATTTTATGGCAAACCTAGAACACCATTATGAAGAGCAAGGCAACCTTTTGATCAATGCCCTATAGCCATCACTGCCTTATTTAAGTGATTTTCTAGCCATCTTTGAGGGTAGAAATGACCACATTACACTAGTAATTTCTCCTTAAAAATTTGGGAAATATTTTTTAAATCTGTATAATATACCTCCACCCAATTATATGATTCAAATCCTTTTATAGGTGACTTTGAGAGGCATATAAAAACCCCTCAGGCCTCTATTTATGTTTTTAGAGCAAAAGGGCCTAAATATAATCCAACCTTCCATTTTATGTTCTGATACTATCATGTGTCAAACTATAATTATCAATAGGTTTGTATATGCCTTTCCATAGCAAGGATCCTCAAATTTTATTGATCAATTGTTGGAACACATCTAGAAGGCATATTAATGGCATCAGATGTAGATGATCATCTCCTCTATATAGGTAGAACTAAGACCATTCTCCAAGTTTTAAAGTTTTTAGCACCTACATTCCTCCATAAAATATTAAACCTATAATCCTCTAAAATAATTTATATCTCATCCAAAATCTCTATCAAACATCTTCAATTCTCTATCAACACCACTTGTAAGTGGCTATTTGCAAGTGTAAATAGTAATGTGTGAGAATGGGAAGTTTGTATAACTTTGAACCTTCATGGGTTGTGTCCTCATCTCAAATAATATAAATATATTGATATTAAATCAAACCATACTTGGTCATAAATGCCATTCTCATCAATAAATCTCCATAAGAGCACCTGAAGATGATTATGCAATTAAGGAACATGTGGATGAAATGGTCTTTAAAACGATTCAAATTCAAATTCCAATATTTTAAAATCCTAAATTCCATCAAGGTAACTTGAAAAAAGTTTAAATACTTATCTTCCAACATGAAAACTTCCTTACCACCACTTGTAGCTTGTGAAATACCATCATAAGGTAAACTAATTACATGTGTGATTGTGATTGTAACATCAAGAAGGATGTGACCTTGAAGAATGAAATTTTAAGGTGAATAGAGGATCAATAGAAATTTTAAAACATTTAAATAGACTTAAAACAACCTTTTGAATCCATAAAGAAGCACAAAGTTCTTGAAAATGGTGAAAACTACCCATTGCACCTGGAAGAGACCAGTCTATAAATTTAAGGTTATTGGCCCATCAAAATAACTTCACATGTGAAAAAAATTATGTGAATAATTAGATTATTAAGATAAAAATCTCTGAAATCAATATTAGCAACCAATTTGTATGGAATTTCTCAAATTGGACCAAAACCTAAAGAGTGAATGGATGAACAAGTAGTTTTACACAATTCACTTTTAACGGATGGTTCATGAAGCACAATTAACCAATACTCATAATTACAATATTTATTTCAATTTTTTTGAGTTTATAAAAACCTCCCAAGAGAATTTTTCATGAAACCCTTTGTGCTAGTTGTACCAATCAAAACCATGTAAGTGACATCACTGTGCCAAGAAGGATGAAAAGAGAAATGAATGGTTTTGGATTCAAATTTGTAATTCTATATAAACCAAAACTTGGAAATGAGATTTTAGAAGATTTATAGAAGTTTCATGGCCTCCTCACATGTGTCACACTTCTTAAGAATCCATATATGTGTCATTTTATTCCTTTTCTTTAGGAAAAACTAACTTTTCTCTGATCAACCTACAGTTTTCATTTAGTGATAGTTATTATAGACCTCATAGGACACATGTAACATGATAAAAATATTTTACACTTGCACATTTCACAATAAACTCATACAAATCATTAAATGCACCATTTTGACCCCTTTAAATGATAAATAGACCTAGAAACTAATTAGCCAAAGCTAATATAATATAAAAATTAACCTATAAAACACCTTATGAAAATACATTATACCCCTTTATATGCCTTAAAATGAATATTTTTACTAGGGTTGCCCTATTTTGACCTAAAATTCAAAATTGGTCAACAAATTTGGTGACTCATAGGGGTAGTATGTGTAGACACCTAAATCTAGCCATCGATAACCTCCAATTAGGCTTTTGGCAAGTTTTCACCTAAAACACACAATTTGTCCTAAAAACACTAAAACACACAAAATGATGTGAAACTAACATATTCTAATGCTTATTTTGGCCAGGGTATCCCTAAATGGGGTAATATAATTTATGAGCCAATTAACTTTGTTCGAATCATTTTGAGTCAAAATTCCAATTTTACACCCACGTGCTCTACACTACTCTTTCTTATCAAATATTTTACATAAGAAATGTGCCTTTGTTATTTTTTTTAGCAACATTATAAATGTGAATAAAGTTATAATGCATTTAATGTGGAATTCCAATTCTAATCCAGTTAAATTTAGGACTAATAACAAGGCATTCTCATCAATTTGGGTAATTTGTGCATAAAGTGCTTAATCATGCTTAAGATCTAATTAACCCAAATCAAGGCATAATTAATAAATCCATGGAAACTTTTTGAATAATTGTTTTTGGAAATGAATATTAAATATCTACATCATCAAGTGACCTCATTTCTTGGGAAGACATCCCTAGGCCATAAATGCCACAAATATCAGGATGCATGTCCACATGCCTCATAAATACCTTCCATGATTCCCTCTATGCCTCTTAATTTCCCCTTCTTCCAATGTCATGATGAGGATAATTAAAAACTTAATTCCAAAAATTAAATTAATTCTCAACCACACATCTCAATCTTGAGATGGATGGTTGAGGTTGATTTTGATCAAATCCAAAAATCTATAAATAGGAGGCCTCACAACATCATAAGAAATGTTTTTTTTGATGCAAATTTATAATGTCAAATTAGTTCCAAAATATTTAATAAATTATTGTTACCATGCCAAATTAATTCCAAGCCAAGCCAAGCCATAAGCTAAAGGTGCCAAGGAGATATGGAGGTAGCTAGGCTTCCATTGCTAAGGACTTCATGAGCACAAGCTAAGCAAGCCACTACTACAAAGGCATTTGGAGCATCTAAGGAAGGTGAAGGAATTCTTGTGTTTTCATTCCTTGATTTATAGTTGTGTTTATCATTTGATTTTGTTAACTAAGCTCTCCCTAATGTCTAGCCCTAGAGATGTTGTGCTAGTTAGTGTGTTTCTTTTATTTATTTTTTCATTTTAGAACTAACACCATACTAACCATCCTCTTTTGAGTCAAATTCCTAGATCATAGTATGACTGCTATACTAACTAGACTAGTAGCCTTATCATTCCATTGGGCTTATGGAGTCCTATAAGGATTTAGACAAATAAGATACTTTGACCATTGACTCAAACCTTGATCAACACAAGACAACTAGTGACTACCTCCTCCACACAAATCAAATGACACACACAATAAGTAAAATAAACACACACATTTGCACAAGGCACTTAAGAGAAATAAAAGACAACTACTATGTATAACTAACCATAGATATTCATCTCCTAGATCAAAATGAAAGATTAAAATCCCTCTTACTTCATGGCATGAAGGATTGGATGAGTCAAGAATATTTTTATCTATTGGCATTGCTACCTATATGCCTCTCATCAAGTCTAACAACCTCATTGGCATGATGATCATTAAGGACAAAGCAAATCCAAAAAATCTAACCAAGGAAATGAACTCTTCTTGTACATGATCACTTGTTTCATGTTATTGCCCATTCATTTTCTTATGATCAACTTCCATCCTCTTTATAGGTATGATTTCAAAAGGATTAGTTTCACATTCCCCATAAGCTTTAGGCCAATATGATCTTTCTTCATCCTTCAAGATCTGATGAGTTCCTTCTAAAGGGTGATATCCCTTCTTGATTACTTCAAACATGTCATCATCAAATTCATACACTTATTGAAAATATGGATTTGAAAGAATGTTTTTTCTTATCATACTTACATGTGTACCAATGTTGCCTTCTCCATCTTTAACTACTCATAACCTCCTTGAAGGGGAGTATAGCCTACCTTAATGACCTCAAACAAGTCATCTAAAGACATATTATGAACTTTTCCATGTTCATCTATGGTATCCTAAAAAGTGAGGAAGGAGTTAATGATCATTTCTTCTTTGGAAAAGGGAAACATCCTTCTTTAAAAGCTTGTGAATTGTCCTTTTGTTTACCAAGGGGAGTGCCTATGGTGATCTCCTCCTCATAAACACTCATGAAGTCTCCTTGATCAATCATGAATTAAGCATATTCTTCTTCACTTGCCTCTCTAAAGATAGTTTCCTCAACACAAGGAAAACATTCTTAATCAACCAAGTAAAGAGATTCAACACAAGGACTCTCAAAATCAGATTGGGAATGAAATATAAGGGGTTGTTTTGAAAGCTCATGAGAAAGAGGAGGTAGACCTTGGGCCAAAATCACATGATTATCTTCCTTCCACTTAACCAACATTTTATCAACATCACAATTATCTTGATGACTCTCTTGATGAAGGTTAGATGGGGTGTGTTTAGGCATAAGATCTTATTTTAGATCTCAACCTTTTATCTTACCTTGATTGAGAAACTTCATCCTTGCTTCTAATTCCTCAATTTATTTAGCTAGATTCTCTTGGAAGAGTTTATCTTGAAGCTCATATCAATTATCATGAATATGGGGAGTACATGATGTATACCTTGGAGAAGATTCTTGAGGAAGGGGGGGAGGTACTTGAGAAGGACTAGCTTCATTTTCCATTTCAAATTCTTTAGTAATGATCTTATCTTCTTTCTTGTCCCATGACTCCACTATTTCACTCTAGGTCATGAATTTAGGATTGGAACTCTCTTCCTTAGGAAAGGTAGGAGAGGTTTGTATGGGATCAAACTTCTCTTCTACTACACATTATTTGATAAGACTTTGTTCCTCTTTCATTCCCCATGACTCAACTACCTTACTCCAGCTCATGATGTTAGGATTAGAGGTATCCTTTTGGGGTGATGGGAATGCAATGTGAGAGGGAAATGAGGATTTTAAATCCACTTCTTTGGATGAAAATATGGATTATTTCATATGTAAATTTTCCAACTCAATCTACCTATTAATATTGCTTCAAACATAAGGTCTTTCTTCTTAACTCTCTCCTCCAAATGATTGGGAAAAGGGGGGTTTTGATAGGCTTGATTTGGCTCATGAGTAGGGGTTATGTGGAACTTAGGGAAGTGGATAAAAAGGCTAATATGTTTTTTGAGGCTGATTTTCATCAACTTCTAGCCTATCCTCTAAGGAAGATACTAAACCACTCACATCAAGCATCTCACTTGTGAGCCTTTGCCAATTGGCTCTCTCAATAGGTGCCCACTCCCTCTTGACTAACTCTAGTGCATTTATCACTCGATGGATGGAATAATAAGGAATATTTTGACTATATACCCTTCTAGTATCAAGATCCAACATATATATTTCATAACATAAAAGTGATTATTTGAAGGTGGAAATGGGTTGATTAGACAAAGGATTAGGCTGACTAGGAGAGGTAAAACATTGAGAAGGCTAGTTATAAGACTAATACAACTCATGATAGGGCTGAAAATGGTCATATTGGGACTGATGAAGGTCATATGAAGGTTGATAGAGATCATGGTGAGGTTAACCAAGGATTTTTTCATATTGGTATGGAATGGGCCAAGATGGATATGTCTCACCAATTTGTAAAGTTCAAAATTCATAACCATAGGCAGCCATGAAACTTATTTTCAAGTAAGAACATAAAGAAAAACATTACCAAATTCTTTCAAAGGATCACTTGGGCTACTTAACTAGATAATATGTCTTCAAAGTCACCATTGGTGCTTGCATATATGCCTCCAAAGGCTAATTGTTGAGAGAAAACACCAAAAATGCCTCAATCTCTTGGAACAAGAGTCCCACCAGGCATGCCAAAACTATTGTCACTTGGATTTACACCCTTTGAGGAGATTAAAATCTCTCCTCATCTAAGTGGCACAATGGAATAACCTCTAGGCTTGTGGATAACCTAAGAAATGAGATGAGTCTATAGATAGGGCTAGCTCCATTGATGTACCACTTGACTACTACTACTACTGCTAACTTTAGGGGGTAAAAAGGGAGAATGATTACTAAAATAAAAATAATATAATGGAGGTGATAAACCAAATATTTTGATGACATCCAACCAATTAAATTCCACACCTGAGACCAAGAAACTAACTAAAACATATACTTTCACAAATCTATGTCTTCTTGCATCAATATTACATTGTGGGGTCATATATGATATGCAAGGCTGGGAGGACTAGACAAAAGGTCTTGAATGACTCTAATGAAAATAATACTCACTTAAACCATGAATATATACTAGAACACTTCACATGCCTTGCAAGAAGAGGTTATAAAAAGGTGAAAGAATGAAATAAAATGTGAAAGAATCCATAGTCTTCACTAAGCAAATTCAACATTCAAGTAGAGAAAAATATGAACAGTCATGAGAGGTAAAAAATTATTCATTTTATTTATAAAAAGGTGTATAATTTATTAGGTCTTTACCATACTCAAGTGGAGCATTGAATACAATGCCGAGAGAGAGAGAGAGAGAGAGAGAGAGAGAGAGAGAGAGAGAGAGAGAGAGAGAGAGAGAGAGAGAGAGAGAGAGAGAGAGAGAGAGAGAGAGAGAGAGAGAGAGAGAGAGAGAGAGAGAGAGAGGTAGGTTCAAGGGTCACAAGAACACTTTTAAATTCAATAATTTTATTTATACATGAATGTAAAGAGGATATGGGTAGAAATATGTAACATCAAAAGCAACAAGTGTTAATCCAAGTCATTAAAGTTACATAAAATGGCACAAAACTCCTCTTTTCGCACTAAAAAATTGCCTTCATGATTAGAGCTACTGAGTGACTTGTAACTGATATAGGTAAGGTCTAATTATTTGAATGGAAGGGTAGGATCTCATAAATTCCTCTCCATGCATTATTTCTGGTCTTAATCATTTATAAACTCTTAGAGAAGAGGAATCACTACCTATAATCTTAAAACTCCTTGTTTTCAATGACCTTCAACACTTGTCCTTGAAAAGTATTTATTTTCCCATGAAAATTAATTGGAAGGGATTAATGACACCTTTAAATATTATCCATGACCCTATATTCTTCAATTCCACCTTAAAAATACATCCAATGGAGGCTTTTACACTTTTCACCCTTGTATGCATGATGTTAATCTTGACTAGTTAAAAGTGAGGCCCTAGTTTGAAAACTTATAAGCTTATTAATAGGATAAAATGACCATAAAGAGTTACTATAGGTCCATAAATTTCCACCAAACTTAAGTTCACCTTTTAGAACCTCATATACCCTACAAAATACAAAAAATGGTGAATAAAACCCTATTTTGCATACTTTTCCTAATAATATGTACATATCCCTCACATTTATTGAATACTTGGAGAGTCATATACATCATCCAAGTTGTTTCATGGCCATTCCATACCTTATAGATTATCAAAATGCTTTATCTCCTCAATCGGGTCACTATATAGGTTTTGCAAGGGTTTTAAGTGGTTTGAACTCTCAACCTTTCTTCATAAAGGTCTGACATTGAAATTCCCCATAAATGACATTAATTTATATTAAATTACATTATCTAACTTATAAAAAATTCCTTAGAGTCCCATGCAAACATTCATGCAAGATATGAATGATTAAAGTTGACCTTTAAGTTGTTTATATGCTTCTTGTGAGGGTTTGAGTACTTCTTAAGCCAACAATGGTTTTTTGGATATTTTATTCACAAACCAATGGTTTTATTACCTCTGTATATATCCTAAAAACATCTTCTAATGATTATAATGGCTTTTCAAAATATTGACATGGAAATTGACCCTTGTTTGACATTAGGCCTAGACCTTGCCAATAGGTTTACCTACCATTTTGAAATATACCTGAACCTCAAATGATTACCTTTGAGATTTTATGGCTTTAACACACCAAAAATACCTATTTAAACCTTAATTGGTCAAGTGTAAATAATATATTAGGTTTAAAATGCGTATGACCTCCAATTTGGCTTCTAGCCCTAAGGCTTTCCTTCACACTTGATTGTAACCCTAATTTTTTAGTTTACCATCTCTAATATCAAGCCTTATATTAAGGTTTAATAGTTTTTTTTTTAATTTTTACTCTAGATTATATAACCTTTATTTGGTCTTCGTTTTCCTTGAGATCATCAATTCATCACTTTTCCCTAAAACTGCCATTCTTGTGTATGAAGGGGCTGCCCCTACTCTTAGACAAAAAAGAGAGTATTATGCATAATTTTTTATGAAAATTTAGTATTATATAATTTAAACATCATCATAATGACCAAATTTACTAATGGGTTTTGTTCAATTCCATGTTTAGGGGGTCCAACCATCCCAATTTCTTCAAAAAAGGGGTAAAAAACTTTATTTTTGCATGTTCTTGTCCAAACCTCCTCATTGATGCTCCTTATAAATTTAATGAATAAAATTTGTTCATGAATGTTACTTACCCTTATTTAATTATTTTTTAACCTATTTATCCACTCAAAACCTCTCTCTTAAGTGGAATCCTTAAACTCACCTCTTGAAACAAGGCTTTCCTTAACTTGCCTGTATAGACTGAGTCCATTTTGTTATGAGAAAAGGGACTTGGGTGGATTTATGATGTTTTAGACATATAATTTCCTTAATTTTATCATTAATGATCCATTTTATACTATTTTAAACTCTCCTTCCCTTCTTTAGGTATCAAACTCTCAACATGTTACTCTCAATTAGGACCTTGCCTATCTATGATAGTGAATAAGGTAATTTTATTTTATACACCTTTATTTGGGGGTTATAATTAAGTTTAAAATAAATTTTATATCGTATATAACCCATATAATTATTCCAATTTTAACCATTCTTATTATCTAGCATCTTGACACTTTTAGGACTTTTAATTGCTTACTATCTTTATGGATTGAGACAGTCCTAGGACCTTACCTATAGGCTATTTTAGGGTGAAAATGGCATGAAATTGATATTTATTTATGATTTATAAAATAATTTATATCCCCCACATCATTATGTTTTAACATTGTAACTTTATCAATGCTAAAGTGCTTTAACACTTCTCCAAATGCCAAAATCTCATTCCACTATCTGCTCAGCTGTAGGTGGCTATTTTTTCATTCATTTTAGTCATGTAGGTGTCTTATAGGTCAATATGGAATTGATCATGGTTCCTCTAATGTCATGTAATTATTTATTTTCTTAAAAACCATGAAATCTCATCAACTTTTTCATGACCATACCTATTTCACAAACCTTAACCTTTCTACCTATAGGTGATTCCTCATAGTCCTACGTACAGATAGAGAAGTATGCATTAAGAGTTAAGAGATTGAATTCACTTCCTATCATGTAATTTTATCTTATAATAATAATTTTAACCTATTTTAATCATTCCAATTTGATTTCACAACATAGAACACCATTATGAAAAGCAAGGCAACCTTTTGATCAATGCCCTGTAGACAACACTACCCTATTTCAGTGATTTTCTAGGCATATTTGAGGGTCTAAATGACCAACTTCCACTATTAATTTCTCCTTAAAATTTTGGGAAATATTTTTTTGGTATATATACTATAATTACATCAAATTATAGGATTCAAATCCTTTTATAGGTGCACTTTGAGATGCCTATAAAACCCCTTAGGCCTCTATTTGGTGTTTTTAGAGCAAAAAGGCCTAAATACAGTCCAACCTTCCATTTGATGTTTTGATAATTTCCTTTGTAAAACTATAATTATCAATAGGTTTGTATATTAATTTCCTTATCAAAGACTCAAATTGTATTTATCAATTTTTGGAACACATCTAGAAGGCATATCTATAGCATTAGCTGTAGATGATCATCTCCTCTATACAAGCAGAAATGAGACCATTCTCCAAGTTTGCAAATTTGTATCACCTACATTCCTCCATAAAATATTAAAAATATAAGCATACAAAATATTTTATATCTCATCCAAACTCTCTATCAAACATCTTCAGTTCTCTATCAACACCACCTGTAGGTGGCTATTTGCAAGTGTAAATAGTAATGTGTAAGAATGGGTAATTTGTATAACTTTGACCGTTCATGAGTTGTGTCCTCATCTAAAATATTATAAATATATTTATCTTAAATAAAACCATACTTGATCATAAATACCCTTCTCATCAATAAATCTCCATAAGAGCACCTGAAGATGATTATCCAATGTGTAAACTGTAGAAATGAACAATGAGCATGCAATTAAGGAACATGTGGATGAAATTTTCTTAAAAACAATTAAAAATCAGAATAAAATATTTAAAAATCATAAATTCCATAAATTTAACTTGAAACAAGTTCCAATACTTATCTTCCAACATGAAAATTTCCTTACCACCACTTGTAGCTTGTGAAATACCATCATAAGGCAAACTGATTACATGTGTGATTATGATTGCAACTTCAAGAAGGATGTGACCTTGAAGAATGATATTTTAAGGTAAAAAAAATAAAAATAAATTTTTTAAAACATATAAATATACTTAACAAAATCTTTTAAATCTGTGGAGAAGCACAAAGTTTTGGAAAATGGTGAAAATTGCCCATTGCACCCAGAAGAGACTAGTCTACAAATTTAAGGTTATTGGCCCATAAAAACAACTTAAAATGTGAAAAAAAATATGTGAATAATTAAATTATTAAGATAAAAATATTTGGAAGCAATCTTAGCAGCCAATTTGTATTAACTTGGTCAAACTTGACCAAAACCTGAAGAGTAAATGGATGAGTAGGTAGTTTTGCATAGTCCACTTTGAATGGATGTTTTATGAAGTAAATTTAACCAAAAATCAAAATTATTATATGTATTTTAGGGTATATAATTTTATAACAACCTCCCAATATCATTTTTAGTAAAACCCTCTGTGCTAGTTATACTAAGCAAAAACATGTATGTGACTTCACTATGCCTAGAAAGATGAAAAGAGAGATGAACGGTTTTGGATTCAAATTTGCATTTTTAGATTAAAAAAAATGTGTAAATTTTATTTATTAATATGGAGAGACATTTAATGGCATCCTCACATGTGGCACACTTCCCAAAAATCCATATATGTGTCATTTTATTTCTTTTCTTAAGGAAAAACTAACTTTTCTCTAGGATAAACTAACTTTTCTCTGATCAACCTACAATTTTTAGTTTTTTATAGTTACTACAGACCTCCCAAGATACATGGAATGTGATAAAAATATTTTAAACTTGTACATTTCCCAAAAAACCTATACAAAGCATTAAATGCACCATTTTGACCTCTTAAAATGACTTAAAATGATAAATAGACCTAGAAAATGATTATCCAAAGCTAATATAATATAAAATGACATCAATTGACCTATAAAATGTCTTATGATAATAAATTATACCCCTTTATATGGCTAAAAATGATTTTTTTAACTAGGATGCCCTATTTTGACCTAAAAGTCAAAATTGGTCAATAGTGATATGAACTCAAACTAGATTGAATTTATTTTTCTAAGGAAAATTTCAATGTCAAAACTAGTAGGGCATCACCATACATGGTGTGGTATTAGTCTACAAGATCCAAAATGTCTACTACTTATAGAATTGGAAAGATAAGTGAGAAGAAATAAGTCTAAGAGTCATAAGAACACTTGTCAAACTAAGATAAGGAGTTACACATTAAGGAAAATGAATTAGTCAATAGACCATGTAAGGTCTCATAAAACTAATGTCCCTAAAAGTCATGAAACTCTTGAAATATGGTGTAGGACACTTTTTGCTTGCTCATAAAATTGCCTTCATCATTTGGCCCCTTTGGAATATCCCACAAATAACTAGGGAAAGTTGTGATGATTTTACTAAGGGGGAGGAGTTGTATACATTCTTCACCATGCATTTATTGTATCCCTAATCATTAGTATTATTATACATATGAGTTATCACTACCTATAGTCCAAATAACTCATCTTTCACTCACCTTGTACATGTGGCACCAAGGTTACCTTTAGTTTTCTAATATGATCTATACAAGGGAGTGTATGACACCTATTAGGATACCTCATGGACTTATATTCCTTATTTAGTCCTTAAAAATCCTCCCACTTGAATTTTTCACTCTCTCACTAGCTTTCTCACTATGCCAGATTTAACTCACTGAGATGTAGGCACTTGTAAAGACACTTATGAGATATTCTACTAAAATAAATGGATATGATAGGATATATTAAGTATAAATATCTCTCACAAAGTTAATTACATCCTTTGAAACCCTTTTTTACCTACACAATTCACAAAAATGTCCTTAAAATCCCTTTTCTACTCTATTTGTATAGGTAGGGTGCAACTCGGGTTTATGGGGAGGATACTTGTAGAGTCCTCTCCAACATCCAAAATTTTATAATCCATTCCATGCCATCTAGATTCATCTCTTGATTCATCTTCCCAATCAGGTTTTTGGCAAGGGTTTGTGAGTGTTTAGAGTACTTTTCACCCTTAGCCTTTATTCATAAAGGTCTGATGTTGGATTTGAAAACTAATTACATGAAGACAATTTTCAATTCCTCCTTCATCATTCCTTAACTCCTTAGACCCCCATGCTAAGTGTCTAAGTAGGTATGAGCATCTTAAGTTTGCCTCTTGGGCTTTATTCTTCATTCTACATAGGATTGAGTTAGTCTAAGCTAAGAAATGGATTACTTATGATCTAATTTTCAGTCCAAGAGCTTAAACACATATAATTTATCCCTATAAACATTTTCAAATGGATTAGAATGCTACTCTGATGCTAGAAGTGAAAATAGACCCCCAAATGAATAATAAGCCTAGTCTATGCCTAAAGGTCTCCCTGCATGCTTGTGAGTTTTGAACACCTTGATTGGTTTCTAACCACCTATGCATGGTTACTAATTTTGGTACAAGTATCATTAAACTTAACACATCTCCTTGAAATATCTCACCAACCCTTAGCTCTCCTTATCTTCCTCTTTATTTGAAACCTACAAGTTTGCATCCTAGGGGAGTAACCTTTGTATGAGACAAAATAAAGGGTTCTTCCCATATTTTATCAAAAAAATTGAAATTTTTTTGTCTTCTCCAAGTGGTGGAGATGATATATATAAATTTTAATCTCTTGATCACATCATTAGACCCTCTAAATGCATCAAAAACTAAAATAGACTCATGAAGGAAGTTAATCATTTGCAGGGTCCTATATATGGACTATGGTTAACCTTATTATAAATTATTAAAGAAATATTTACATGATGTGATATTTTCATAGGATGGTAAATATCATTAACCAAATGTTCACCATGATCATAAACCTTTATCCAACCTTTCATTTCTCACTCTCACCTTGACTAGTCAAGTTTGCAGGTTGATTGATTATGTTTTTATCTTGAAAGAGTTGCTTATAGGTAGTCTTGAATTGTTTATGAATTATATCACTACTTCAAGAACTTATAATTTCCAAGATCATTTTTTATTCATTTAGATTCATTTAGCTCAAGTTTAAGTAATTCCAACCTCCATAGCACTGTACTCTTGCTCACTTTTATCTACAATTGACTATTTTGGAGTTGAATGGAGGTTATGCAGGTGAGTATCCATATTAGAACTTGTGTCACATAGTATATTATCATTTTGATATCCTTTTGAGACATATTCCATTAACATATGTTTGTTTTTCCATATCTAATCTCATCTCATGGGCCTATAGGACTCCACAATTAATTGTAGGTCAGTTATCTTAAGCAAATAACACTTTTAGGTGTTGATAGGGCTAAAACCTTGAAATTCCAACCTTGGTTGATGACCTTTGTGATAATTTATATTAATTATCACTCAAAAATACCACTAAAACATTAACATATACATTCATACTAAAACTTTGTATCTGAAATCATTTGAGAGTTTGAAATACTATAGAAATCAATGAATGAACACAGTGAACAAAAGTCAGTATTAGAGGCTTTCAAACACTTATTTCCCATAGGATATATATACAATATATATGAATTTATATTTATTATAAATCTATGCAACATTTCTATATACTAACTCCAAAAGCACTGAGGGCTCTATTTTAGAGCCTTTAGGGATTTTATCCCTAAAGTTTAATACTCTTCTTTTGAAGTGGTTCCTCACTCTTACTTACCAACCCAATGTTTTAAAAATGTATGTCATATTATCATTGAAATCCACAAACCTCAGGAAGTATTCAAAGCATGTCAAATATCCTCTATACCAACCCTCATATCTCTATATAAGGCCACTTATAGGTGGACATCTCTGTATACAGGAAAATGAGTGTGATTATAAGGGTAATGTGCATATTATATTACTTGATACTTGGTTCTCAAGACATTTATAACTCCAAAAACCTCATGGGGGATATTCACATGCTTGCATGTTTCCATGACCACCTTCAAGTCTCTATGGGGCCACTTGTAGGTGTGCATTTATAGTTTGTAGGGTAGTGGGTAGAAACATGAACCATAAGCATGATATGAGATTATTCCAACCAGTATTATACCATCTCAAGATGATCAAATAGATCCCTACAACATTTGAGGAATTGAATTAGGTTTAAACACCTCTATTTCAATGTGTCATTGTCTTGAGAGTGTACACCAATGGCATATGATTATGCATATATGAGAATTGATTATCATAGTCTATAACATGGAATTAGAGAGGTCTAGTTTGTTTTTTAATTATAAAATGAGGTGTTAAACAACATAATACTCTTCATAACATCTTCATAACCATGCTTAAATCTCAAAACATCATGATTGTATATGGATGTTTGCATGGAGTTGATTGTGTGTTATGATTTTTAACTATAGCTCCATGAATGATATTTATGAGAATAAAATTTTAAGGAGAGGGGGTTAATAATATATTATAGAAATTAAACTAAATACCACACACCCATCTGAAACCACTGTAAAGAAAGAAACCTTCTACAATTATTGAAACTGAATTCAAATCTACTAGCATACATCAACCTGCAACTTGAACTATTTGATCCATAAAATCACTTAAAATCATTAAAAAAATCATGTGAAACATGAGATAATGAATTAAACATCATTTGGAATCAAATTCATCTACTAAGTTTTATAAACTATCTCAAATAGGAGTAAAACCTGTAAGGTATGGGAAACAATAAGCAAAAATGGAAATTTGTTAAGGATGGTTCATAAGGTATAATACATAATTAATCCAAATAAAAACATGAAAATTAATTTTACCAAGTTTAATGCCCACCACCAAGATCTCTTGACTTGGAAGTCCTCCTATTGGCTATACCATCCAAAAACTTGTTGACTAATTTCATGTGCATAGTAGAGTGATGGAGAGATATAATGGTTTTAGCCCATTTTTGGAAATTAAAAAGTATTTAAATCATGTAAATGTTTCCAATTAATTTTATATCCATCCCATAATATAATCCCACATGCCACTCTCTCTCGTAGTCTGTACACCCTTTGAAACTCCCTCTTTTGCACTTATTTTCTTGATTTTCAATTAACACCTACAAGTTTTTATTAGTAATGACATTAATGATAAGGAACCTGATAGAGAATAACATAAGGTACATTTTAATATATATTATAACACTTATCTATCTTATAAAGTTGTACCATTTTATTTATGACCCATAAAATTGCCCCTAAATGACATCAAATGACACAAAGACTAATTTGAACTATGACTAAGGCTAATATGACATTAAATGAAATCCAATGAAATATAAAACACCATAAAACATTATAATATACCCTTATATCAAGTTTTGGACTATAGGGGGTTGACTCATTTTGACTTGTGGTCAATATGGTCAACATTCTTGGTGATTTCCCAAGGGTGGTATGCTTGTTATGCCATGACCAATAGCCTAATCCTATCCATTAGTCCATGGAGTCACCTATACATAGATTTTACACACAATTTTAATTTTAAACCAAATAAAACACAAAGGAAAGACACGCCAAAGGAAACAAGCATGTGTTTAACTATAACACTTATGGAACACAACACAAATGAAAAAAGACACACACACCTATTCTACTATTCACATAAACTCACTCTTGAGGTAAAACATCTAATAATACCTCAACCAAGGTCAAAGATATTCCCCATTTCATCTTTTTCACTCCACAAAGGTAGTATAGCATGATAAGCATTCTCATTATCAACCACTTGCATATGTAGGTGATCAAAATACCTATCACCTTTGGATCTTCTTATTCTTGAAAGTGGACTATTTGAAGCCTTCAAGAGTGGTCTTTATTTCTCTCTGAGATCCTTTATTAGAGATGAAATTATATTCATCACTGTCACATCTAATTTACACTCCTCAAAATGTAAAATGGAATATATAATATTTGACTCATCTTTATGCTCTTCTAGGCTAGCATGTACTTGTTTGAGAGTATCAAGATTATGTTCACCATGTTCCAACACATTTGAATATGACTCAACATAATATGTAGATCTTGAATATATTTTAAGTCACAACAACTTCTACCTTGATCTTATTCTTCATGTTTATAACTTCTTTGGAAATAGCTTCATCAAGCTCTTTCATGACTGTAGACTCTTGATTAGTAGAACGACATTCATTTTTGTGCTTGATGGGATTATCAACAATATTATTATTAGTCTCATTAGAAATATTAACATCAGATATATAATCTCTTGGATAAAAAGGAGTCTTACCAAGATTTTCAAACTCTTTGCATATAACATTGAACCTTTGTCATAAGTCTTTCTCCTTCACAACATAACATTATTTTTCATGTTTGATAAGAGACTCAACATAATTTTTAATAGAATAATTATCAAACACACAAATTATAGACCTTTTAGGAGGGGAAGTAGCATTACCTAGATGAACAAATTCTTGGCATATGGCATTATATCTTTTTCATAAGTCATCCTTCTCTACCTCATAAGTATCATCATCAAGAGCATCCTAATCAATAAATGGAAGAAAGACATAATTTTTCCCACTATAGTGCTCAATTATATTATATAATCTATCATCATCATACTCATGAATCATGTAGTTATCCTTAGTAGCTTTTGGGAAAGAATCTTTGACACTTACCTCAGCTCCTTCAAATGTCTCTCCATGCATGATATAAGTTCCAAGGTCAGTTTATCAAAGTATGCATAAGGATAATTCTCATAGGTGTTATTACCATAATAATAAAGAAACAAATTAGATATACCCTCAAGTTTAGAAGCACCATCATCTACATTAGACTCTTCTTTCTCATTGATCACAAAATTCAAGTTAGAGATTGTTTCAATGTAGGGCTCAATGTGAAACCTTGAAATAGGTTGAGTTCTTATGGTCACCTTGGTTCCATGCCTTTTCCTAAAGGCCAAGAAATACTAATAAGATGATAAATATTCATATATATTGGTTATAAAGTCCCTTAAAATATAAATTTCAAGGTGAGTAGGAAGGTCTACTACAATAATATCTTGGAGGGTTGGAAAACTAGGACAATCATGTAAAAAACCTACAAAATTTTTATCAACCCTATTGTATTATCAAGTGTACCATATATTTGAAGAAATATTTTTATGTGAGGTTCATATTTTAGGCCCAAGTTATTAGCTACAACTTTGGGCATGACTGAAGTAGAGGCTCCATTATCAACTATATAATTATGTACCAGCTTGTCACACATAATGAGGGTGAGGTATAAAGGTGGAGGATTATTAGCTCTAGTATATGGTTTAATAATGATTTTATGGGAATTTTTAAGAGAAACATGACCATGACTTTGAATTGAAGGTGAATGACTAGTAGGGATAGTAAAAAACTACTTTTATAATAGCTCTTTTTGGCTAGGCATGTGAAGGACATCCCACAAAGAGATAGATGCTTTGGCACTTTTAAAATAATCCATTATGTTTAGGGAAGTATTTCACACATTCTCTTGAGTCTTTAGAGGCAAATATTTTCCCTTGAACATAGACTTTCCAATGTTTTGACTTGGAGGAGGTGTAGGATCTTTAAGGACTATCATACTTGCATCCACGCTTTGCTACCTTTGAGGAATATTAGATGAAATTATATGCATGATATTATCACCTCATAGAGCCTTCCTCTTTTCTCTTGTATTGTCTTTAATATAGGTTCCTTTATTGAGTACAAAATTGTCTTCTACTAGGAAGTTAGTGAAACTTTCTCCATGAGGCTGCCAATCCTTATTTACTTGCATCATGAATACATTTTCAAATGATAGGAGAGGAATGACTCCTCCTTAAGTTACTAGAGCTTGCTCACCACCCTCATTAGCATCCATTAATTATCCTTATTTCCAATCTTCTCCTTACACCAAGTTATGATGCACTAGTACCATCTACCTTGCATTGGTAGTGGAATTGGGATTGTATACATTGGTAGGCCTATTGAAGTTAGGCTACCCTTGATCTCTTCCTCTCCCATATTGTTGGCCATATTTCTATTGATAGGGATGTTAATTTTGATAAACACATATTTGAATATTATCTTTCCTAATCTAGGCTCTTATAATTTTATTATTTTCATATGGATTCATGGCATCATCTGCCTTCTTAGGAGTAGTCCTAGGCTTAGTATTTGCATTAGGAACCTGGGTAATGGTTGGAGTATTATCAAAAGTATTAGGTAGAAAGGGCATAAACACACTATTAGGTAACTTACCTACTTGAATTATCCCATTCTCAACTCTAATGTAAATTTAATATGCTTCAGGAAGAGTGAATCCACCCATGGATTGAAGCATGATAGCAATATCAATACTGATGGCTCTCAAGTAGATAGGGAATAAAAGATAGTAGGTGGTCTCATGGGGGAAGGCAATCTATACCAAGTCTTTTGAAAATTCTCATTTAATTCATTCATTTTTTCCTTAGGACCCATTTTGATCACATTGAGATGATGTATAAGAGATGTATAGTCACTTTCATCTTCAAATCTTGAGGTCAACAACATTCCAAAGTCATCCCATGATGTGATGCATCCACTGGGAAAATTTATATAATAATCAAGATATTTCCATCTAAGGGACATGCAAAGGAGTCTAATAATAATATTCTCTTTAGTAACATTATAGAAACTATAAAAATTAAAGATATCCCTAATGTGTTCACTAGGTGTAATATGACTCTCACCATTGAATGTGGGCACACTCTTTGTTGCATGAGGTGGAATGACATCATATGCTTGAAGATGAATTTGATTTTTAGTATTAAAGTTAGTAAATGCATGTTTCCTAGCCATGCATTATTCAATATCGTCAATTTCCTTAATCTTTTCACTTCCTTGGCTAGCAAAATCTTCTTCATACTCAAATGGCAAATTAGGATGAGGTTATTGAACTTCAAGAGGAAGTTTAGGCTGAATAAGTGGATTGATAGGATTAAAAACTCTACTAGATGATGACCTAATAATAAACATGAATCATGAGAGAAAATTTATGACAAAATAATGGCCTTGAACCAAATTTTACCTTGAATGGAGTCACCAAATACTGAGTAGTACACAAATTTGTAGTTGATGTTGTCAAGACCAACATTCACCTTGACAAGTTTTCTTGAATACAATGAATCCCACCAGACATGATATAGATATTATCACCAAATATTTCACCCTATATTAGGGTATTCAAACCTCCTATATATTTGTGAAACATGAGAATACTTCCAGGTATGTGGGTATACCTATTGGCCAATTTTGGCCCACATACCAAGATTTTACCTGGATAGATCAGTTGAGCAGAGTTCTTATTTGAGTGAATAATCAAATGACTTAGAAGGAGGTATATTATTGTAAGGTTAAAATAATAATTAGGTTATCATGGTGATCATGACTTTCATGGACATAAATTAGGATTCATATGTCTCAGAAACTCATTTTGAGCCTTGAAATGACTTGCAAAAGTCTAGAGAGATCAGACCGTCATGGCACATCATATAGAATTTAATAGGTCAAATTGATTATTCATTTAATAAGTTCAATTATAAATCCTAGTAGTTAAAAATACCACATGCACACTATGTTTTTCATCTTGAGAAGGTCCCCTACAAATTTCATATCTTGATGAGTTCTTTATCTCAAGATATAAGCTTACAAAGTTGAACTATAGAGTGGGACATGCACATCGACATCAAGTTTAATCCTCATAAATAGACATTTAAATTAAAAAAATTTAAAGATAAATGTGTGGATGATAAGTGGTAAGATCTTGGGTACCTGAATAGAGATCTAATAGCACATGGTGACTAACAAAGTTAGTGGGGCCAAATAGATCTATTGTGCATATTTAATCATGTAGTCAAAGATCAATTTTATGCATTTGATCTGATAGACCAAGGATCCAATAAATCACATTCAATCATACAAATTAGATCTAATAGTGAGTATTGGGTTAAAATGTTAGTGGATCCTAAAATTAAATATGTGGGTGACAAGTGTCTTAAGTGCATTAAAATGGTATAAGATCTATGGCTCACATTCATTCATATAGAGAAAGATCAATAGTGTGAGCAAGGTCAATAAGTCAATATAGCTCAAATAAATAAAAAGGCTACCAAGTGTCCAAATTTGATAGTCCCAAATTAATAATTCAATTTCCAATGAACAAAGGCAAGCATAGGAGACTTTTGGTGGAGGTTGATAAAGCTATTTTTTACCCAAGAAATAAAATGCACAAGATCCAAGTTCGATGATGATCCAAGATGAACCAAAATGGATTTCTCAAGTTTGAATGATTAAATTGAATATATTTAGCTATGGAATCAGTCTTTTAGGTCTAATAAAGATCAATAGTGGGCTACTAGGCTGTTCAAGTGACATAAATACACCCTGGTAGATATGATGACTATATGAAAACCAACAAATGGGATTGGTTTTCATCTATAATAGATATGTGTCTAGGGGTTTCAATAGAGATCATTCCAAGGCATAAATATGATATTCATATCATCCACAATTTATCAAGGATATTCAACTACATAAAGTAAACATAGTCATGGTTCAATCAGGTTGATGGACATAAAGATTTTGTCCTTATAAGCAAGCTAAGTAGAATATGGCGTAGAATCCCAAGATGGAGATATGGTGGTTGGAGGAAGTATTTGGAGTATTTAATGGATTTTTAAGAGATATCTACGTGTTTTCCTTATTATTAGGAGTATGACACATCATCTAAAACACAATTTTGTCTTCTAGTATATTTTTTTAAAGAGATTAAAGTCTATCAAGATAAATAAAGGTTATTTTGTCTATGAGAGATTATGCCCTAATCTGATCAAAATGTGATTGAGCATTCATTGAAATTTGGTTGTAGTTCATTTATTACTCTCTGATGGCATTCTCTCATTCTCTCTTCACCCTTTCTCTATATTACCCATTCTTTCCCATTGTAAGTGATTTATCCCTCTCTTGGGCATGACTAGACTTTGCCAAGATTGATCTTTGTAATCTATTGAGATGAATAGAACACTATGTTAATATTTCATTATTTTGGTATAGTGTGCTAATAACAATTTGATTTACATATCTAGTAGAAATATCTCCCCTGTCAAGTACTAATCTCACTAAGCTACTAGTTTATCTCATTATGTAGGTCATGTTTAGTATTTAATGTCATTTGATTGGAGATAAAATGTGGATACATTAACTAGTTAGAGCCTTGAATTAGACCTTTCCATCACTTCCTTCAATTTTTGATCACTTGGTGAACATCTACATGAAATATTGATGCATAATAGATATTTAGAGTTGTAGATTCATTCTTTTGCTTATCTCATTAATTTTTTTTAGAAGTTTAAATATAGTGGATGAGTAATAAATTTAGTTACATCACCAACATTAGATTATATTTCCCTTTCAGATATATTTCTCTCCCTTTTCACCCTAATATTTAGTAGTTTTAGTGGAAATGAGCTAAGCAATACATTAGATGATCTAGCCTCATTAAAAACCATAGATGTCTCACCGAAGATTAGGTAACCCATATCCTAGGGTCATTCCCATGTTGGACTAGATGTTAATAAGGGAATTGAACAATCATTTTCTCAATTAAGGTGTAATATAGGTCTATAGTAGTTCTAGCAAACCGGTGGGATCAATATCAAAAAGAGTGGAAATATTATTAGTGTGTCTTTTATCTAATTAACTTTTAAAAGAAAGTAAGTTATCACTAATGGTAACTCTGAATCAAAGCTTATGGTTGTAATCAACCTAGGTATGCCTCATTGAAGGTTTTAATCAATTTTTGTAGCTAAGGTTGATATGAATAACTATGGTGAATACCCCTATCATTCACCTCCTTATCATTAGTTTCAATATGATCTTCATGATCCATATGAGCCTAATCAACCTCACCAAGAGTTATATCAAAGCTATGATGAGCCTTATCAACTTTTTCATGATACTTATTCTCAAGGGCATGGATCTTACCTTCCTCATGACCCATATAATCCCTATTATGATCTATATCAACATTATAATGATCATCACAAACCATATATAGAGCCTTACTAGTAGTATGGTGACTAATACCAATCCTATGATAACCCTCATGAATCTTTTTTTCTTCTTGATCAGACCTATAAAGCCCCAAATCAATCCATCTCAAGCTTCAAAAAAACCATGTTTGGCTATGAAAAATATATGATAAGCATATACACTCAAAATATCTATGGATAGGAAATTTACAAGCATGAAATTCAAAACATGAGCTAATTTACAGTAGGCTAAAGAGGTGGGTTCATCCTTCAAAAGGCAAGGTCACTCAAATTTTAGTGTTGATATTCTAGACATAAGTGGTCTAATAGTAAACATTGAAGAGAGGCTAGTACTTTATGAGGAACCATAGGGTCATCAAAATCACCATCATCTTCCCATAGAGTTTCCTTTTTCCCTTCATGAATTTCAAACTAATGTTTATCATAGCCCTCAAAAATCCATTCAGACCTTACCTAACTTTCCTACCTAGAATTATATTCAAGAGAGGCCTCAAAAGGATAAATGAGCATGTTTTGAGGAGACTAATATCCATGTTTCTTAGTAGATCATATAAGAGACTTCATATTTATTTTTTTAGGGAGACATATCTAACCAATTGATCCATGATTTTGAGGCTAATTTAGCAAAACAAATTGAGTTTGCAAATTGACATCTCCATCATTCAATAGCAGTTATAAAGGCAACATAAAAGGAAACTCATTTCTCACCCATAAAAAAATAAGTGCATAAGTAGAGGTTTATAAACCTAAGGTTATGACTTGAAATTAGATTCAATGATTAAGAAATAAGGAAGAACAATCAAGCATAAGCCAAGATGCTAAAGTCAAGATCAAGTAGGAGATCATCCAACCTCCACTCATTTCCCCTCAAAATCCCAAAACCTTTGCTTCATGGAAATTTATTCAATAAATAATGCAACAAAGAGAAGAGGTGAAGATAATCCAAGAGAAGCAACTCCATGATCAAAATCAGGTATCTATGGTAACTTATATGGATCCTTCTCATCTTATTGAGTATTTTTAGGGATATATCATGCCACTTTTAGAGTAAGAACCTCTTATTTGTGAGGTAAATGAAGAAGATGCAACCAAATATATAGAAAATGAAGGTGAATTGAGTGATCAAGAGGAAGAAATCATTATTGGGATGCTACTTGGGAAGGACAAGAATGATTCTATCTTTCATAATGTTAAAAAGATGAGATAGAGGTTGAGATACAAGTACAAGAACAAGTGTAAGAAGAAGTTTCAAGTATGTAACAAAAAGTTATTTCTTATGATCCTGTTAATCACCTACCATCTGTCTCACCTCAAGAGCCTAAAAAATTGACTATTGGTGAATTCAAACCATCCAAAGAAGATAAGATTCAAGGTGATTATGATGATTTATGGTATTAATATATGGATATTTATGATGACTATCAAGATTTTTAGGGTCTCACACTTCCCATGGAATATCTTAAAGATAAATTAGCTATTGAATCTATTCATTTTATCTCACAAGAAGAGAAAATTCATGAAGATAAAAAGAATGAAGATGTGTCTACTGATATAGTACCTCAAATTATTATTCCTAAATACCAATCAAATGAGGAAATTTTACATTTTAACATGCCACAAGAGGGTAATCATGAAAATCTTGCCAAGTCACTATCCACTATGGAGCAAAATCAAGGTAAAATGGAAGACATATCATATCATGATCTACTTATGAATGATGTAGAATTATTATCCTTGATGCAAGGAAGAAGAATATGGGAGGAATATGATTGTGTTTTGGATCCATATCTTCAATCCATGTACCTAAGAATAGAGATAGGAGGCCTAACTACATCATCAAGAAGACATGAGTATCTAATTGTTCTTAGATATAGAAGAGAGATATCAAGAAAATACAAGCATGCTTCAAAGTTTCAAGGTACACCAAATAAATTTCCATTTGACCCAAGAGGGAGGTTTGTCACTATAGGTTAGTTGTTATAGGTTTATTTTGCTTCAATAAGTGATTAACATAGGTAGTAGTCTACTTCCCTTTTCTCTTAGTTTCCATATTTCCTTATGTGAGTGGTCCTTGATTATTTAGGTTAGTTTCCCTTTTATTTTATGTTTCCCTATAATAAATGCCTTGGGAACTTTGTTTTATTTTGTTCCTTTTGGTCTTTGTTTGTTTCAAGAGAAGCTATTTAACAATTAACATCCAGTTTTAGCTTTAGATTAATATGTTAAATAAGAGAGGAGACTCCATGCCTAATGGATCAGTCAAGACAAATGGTTTGGGTTCTCAATCATAGTAAGCATGCTTCCTAGTTGAACTGCCAAAGATGTTGGCCAATTTTGGCCCACATACCATGCTTTTTCCTAGATAGATCAGTTGAGTAGAGTTTCTATTTGAGTGAATAATCAAATGAGTTAGAAGAAAAGTTATAGGATTGCAAATCAAAATGGATAAGTAGTTTATCATGGTTATCATGACCTTCATGGACATAAATTAGGTTTCACATGTCTCAGAAACTCATTTTGATCCTTGAATTGACTTACACAAGTCTAGAGAGACTAGATCATCATGGCACATCATGTAAAAATTAATGGGTCATCTCAATTATGAATTTAATAATTTCACATATAAATATTCTTAGGTAAAAATACCACATATACATGATGTTTTTCATGTTGAGAATGTCCCTTGTAAATTTCATATCTTTATGAGTTCTCTATTTCAAGATACAAGCTTCCAAAGTTAAACTTACAAAGTGGGATGTGCATGCAGACATTAAGTTTAAGCCTCATAAAACAACCATTTAAATTAAAATTTTACGAGGATAAACACATGAATAATGAGTGGCAAGATCTCAGGTGGTTGAATGGAGATCTAATGATACACTATAACTAACAAAGTTAGAGGGTCCAAATAGATCTATGATGCACATTTAATCATGCAGTCAAAGATCAATGGTCCACATTAAATCTAACAAACTAGGGATTAAATGAGGTTAATTCACTCATATAAATAATATCTAACAAAGAGTGATGGGTTAAAAGGTTAAAGGATCCTAAAATAAAATATGTGGGTGACAAGTGTCTTAAGCGCATTAAAGTGACAAAAGATATATGGCTCACATTCATTCATATAGAGAAAGATCAATGATGTGAGCAAGGTCAATAAGTCAATAGATATAAAATCAAGCACAAGGCTTCCAAGTATTTAAATTTGATAGTATTGAATCAATAAGTTGATGACAAATGAATAAATTCAATCTTAGGAGACTTATGGTGGAGGTTGACAAAGCTATTTTTGAACTAGGTAAGCAAATGCACAAGATCCAAGCTTGAATATGATCTAAGATGAACCAAAATGGATTTTTCAAGTTAGAATAGTGCCATTGAATCTCTATAGATGTGGAATCAGTATTTTGGGTCTAATAAATATCAATGGTGGGATACTAGGCTATTTAAGCGACATAAAAACACCCTGGTAGATATGATAATTATATGAAAACCAATAATGAGATTGGTTTTCATCTATAGTAGAGAACATGTCAAGGCATAAAGATGATAGTCATATCATCCACAATTCAATAGGAGTATTCAATCACCTAAAGTAGACATAGTCATGGTTCAGTTGGGTTGGACATAAAGATTTTATCCTTATAATTAAGCCAAGTAGAAGATGGCATAGAATCCCAAGATGGATATCTAGTGGTTTGAGGAAGTAGTTAGAGTATTTAATGGATTTTTATGAGAGATATAATGGTTTTCCTTCTTATCAAGAACATGACTCATCATCTAAAACACATTTTTATCTTATAATATGTTTTTCAAATAACTTGAAGGCTATCGAGGAAAAAAAAGGTTATTTTTTCTATGATATATTATGTCCTAATTTGGTTAAAATGTGGTTGAGCATTCATTGAAATGTGGTGTCAGTTCATTTATTGCTCTCCAATGGCATGATCTCATTCTCTCTTCACTCTTTCTCTATATTACCCATTCTTTCCCATTTATAAGTGATAAATCCCTCTCTTGGGCATGATTAGACTCTACCAAGATTGAGCTTCATAACCTATTGAGATGAATATAAGACTATGTTAAGATTTCATTATTTTGGTATAGTGTTTTAATGTCAATTTGATTTGCATATGTGGTAAAAATCTCTTCCTTTTCAATTCTTGATCTCACCTAGCTACTATTTTATCTTGTTATGTAGTTCATGGTTAGTGTTTAATGTCATTTGATTAGAGTTAACATGTGGATACAATGACTAGTTATTTCCTTAAATCAGGGCTTTCCATCATGTCCCTTAGGTTTTGATCATTTGTTGAACCTCTATATGAAATATTGAAGCATAATAAACATTTTGAGCTGTATATTCAATATTTTTCTTCTCTCATTAGTTTTTTTTAGAATTTCAAATAGAGTGGATGAGTAATAAATTTAAGTGCATCACCAAAATTATCTTAGATTTCCCTTTTCGTTATCTTTATTTCCCTTTTCACCCTAGTAATTAGTAGGTTTTAGTGGAAATGAGCTAAGTGATACATCAGAGGATCTATCCTCATTAAAAACCCTAGAGGTCTAATTCAAGATTAGGTAACCCAAAACCTAAGGTCATTTGCATGTTGGACTAGATTTGAGTAGGGGACCTGAACAATCCATTGTTTAGCTAGGGTGTAATCTAGGTTTACAATAGTACCTATAGCAGAAATAGACCTCTAGGTTTAAGGGTTAGCTCCCTAAATATGCCTTGAAGTGATTATCACCTAAACTAATTGATTGTTTATGGAAAAAGGGATAAAAGTTTACATGAAATGAAACTAATCTAAGGGGTGATATACTAGAAGGATTTCCATAAGACTATCATACTTATTTCACTAAGATACAAAGCCTGCAACACTAGTTTAAAATACGTAGAATGCTCTTGCATTAGTATTTCAATATGAAGGTGATGTGCATAAAGACTATCCAAGGTAATTGACAACATAAATTAGTTTCAGATAATAAGAGATCTTTTTACACTTGAGAATATATCCATATACTTAAAAACACTTCATATGACCTACTATAGTGAATTCACTTGCCTCAAACATGGAAGGATTGAAATAAATTAAGGATAGATAGATATCTCTTAACTATTCACTATACATCTCTTCACAAATTTTGACAATATGAGATATGAAATCAAAATAGATTACATTTCTTATTCTAAATCGAATTATAATGTCAAAACCAATAGGGCTTCACCATACATGGTGTGGTATTTGTATATAATACCCAAAATGGCTACTAATAGAATTGGAAAGAGAAGTGAGAAGAGAGAAGTCTAAGAGTACAAAGAACACTTGTAAAACTAAGATGAGCTACACATGTATGATAATTAATTAGGAAATATACCATGCAATATCTCATAGGATAAATGTCCCTCAAAGTCATCAAAGTCCTAAAATGTGGTATAGGGCTCCTTTTGCTTGCTAAAAAAATTGCCTTCATCATTTGGCCCTTTTGAAAAATACTTAAACTAAATAGGGATATATTTTATAATTTAACTAAGGGGGATGGATTTTATAAATGTTCCACCATGCTTTGGTTACATCCCTAATCATCAAGATTCTTTTGCATATGATTTATCACTGCCTATAGTCCAAATAATTCCTCTTTCACTCACCTTTCACACTTGGTACCAAGGTTGCTTCAGTTTTCCAATCTGATCCATACAATGGAGTTTATGAAACCTTTTATTCAACCTCATGGCCTTATATTCCTCAATCAATCCTTAAAAATCCTCCCACTTGAATTTTTCACTCTCTCACTAGCTTGTTCACTATGTTAGATTTGACTTGTTTAGATTAAGGCACTTGCAGAGACACTTGTGAGATCTTATACTAAAATAAATGGATATGATATGATATATTAAGTCTTATTCTCTCTCCCAAATTTTATTTCATCCTTTACAACCCTTATATAGCTACACAATACATAAAAATTTCAAAAAAATCCCTTTTCTACTCTATTCATATAGGTAGGGTGAAATTTAGGTTGATGGGGAGGATCCCTGGAGAGTCATCTATAACCTCTAACCATTTATCATTCCATTCAATTCCATATAGATGCATATCTTTCTTCATCTAATAAATTAGGTTTTTTGCAAGGGTTTGTGAGGGTTTAGAGTACTTTTCACCCTTAGCCTTTGTTCATAAAGGTTTTACATTGGATTTTCAAACCAATTGCATGAAGACAATTTTTAAGGCCTCTCTCATTATCCCATAACTCATTATACCCCCATGAAGAGTTTCTAAGTAGGAATGAGCATCTTAAGTTGGCCTCCTAGGATTTGTTCTTCATTCTGCTTAGGCTTGAGTTGGTCTGAGCTAAAAAGTGGCCTACTTATGATCTAATTTTCACTCCAAGAGATTAAACACATGTTATGTATCCCTATAAACATTTTCAAATGGGTTAAAATTATCCTTTTATTTTATAAGTGAAAAGAGACCCCCAAATGGATAATAAGCCTAGGCTAGGCCTACAGGTCTACTTGCATGCTTGTGAGTTTTGAACACCCTTATTGGTTTTATCCACTATTGCATGGTTCCTCAAATTTTTAAAAGTATCATTAAACTTACCAAATCTTCTTAAAATGTCTCACCAACCCTTAGCTCTCCTTATCATCCTCTTTCTTCAAAACTTGTAAGTTTGCATCCTAGTAGAGTACCCTCTATCTAAGACAAAATAGAGGGTACTTCCCCTATTGTCTCATTAAAATTTAACATGTGGTGGGATTTTATAAGTGTTTTATATGACATATACAATTTTTTGGATTTTTATCTCATCATTAGACCCTCTAAATGCATCAAAACCTAAAATAGACTCATGGAGGAAGTTGACTATGTGCAGGGTCCTGTATATGGGCTATGGTCTGACTTGTTATAAACTTCATAAATCCCTAATTACATGTTTTTAGAGTGTCATAGGATGTTAAATATCATTTTACAAGTTTTCACCATGATCACAAACCTTTATCTAACCTTTCATTTCTTACTCTCACCTTGACTGGTCAAGTCTGCAAGTTGACTGACTATGTTTTTGTCTTGAAAGAGTTACTTATAGTTGGTCTTGTATGGTTTATGCCTTATATCACTACCAAAATACCATATTATAATTTCAAAGGTAATTTTTTAGTCATTTATATTCATTTACCTTAATTTCAAGTTATTCTAACCTCTATAGCACCATACTCTTGCTCACTATTATCTATAGTCAACTATAATTTACTATTTTAGAGCTGAATGGAGTTCATGTAGGTGAGTATCCATATTATAAATTGTGACACATGGTTGATTATACTTTTGAGATAGATTATAATAAAAAAAATCTATGTTTTCATATATAAGTTCATCTCATGGACCTATAAGACTCCATAGTCAACTCTAGGTCAGTTATATAAAGCAAAGAACACCTATAGGTGTCGATGGGGTCAAAATCCTACAATTCCAACCTTGGTTGATGACCTTTGTGCTTATTTATATGCTTTATCACTCAACAAGACCACTCAAACATGAAAATATAACTTCATACTATAACTTTAGATGTGAAATAATTTGAGAGTTTGAAATACTATAGAAATCATTGAATGAACATAGTGAACAAAAGTCGCTATTGGAGGCTTTCAAACACTTCTTTCCCATAGTCACACAACCTCTTTATTTTTAAATTTTATACCCTTGGTACAGGGATACAATATATATGAATTTATATTCATCATAAATCTATGCAACATTGCTATATATTAACTCCAAAAGCATTGAGGGCTCTATTTTGGAGCTTTTAGGGATTTTGTCCCAAAAGTTCAATTCTCTTCTTTTGAAGTGGCTCCTCACTCTTACCTACCAACACAATGTATAAAAAATGTTTTTCATGATATCCCTAAACTCTAAAAACCTTAGGAAGGTTTTCAAGCATGTCAAATCTCCTCTATACCAACCCTCATATCTTTGTATAAGGCCACCTATAGGTGGACATCTCTGTATGCTAGACAATGAGTGTGATTATCAGGGAAATGTGCATATGATATGACTTTATACCTAGTTATTAAGATATTTATAACTCCACACACCTCATGTGGGTATCTTTGCATGCTTGTATGTTTTCATGACCACCTTCAGGTCTCTATGGGGCAACCTATAGGTGTACATTTATAGGTTGTAGGGAAATGGGTAGAAACATGAACCATGGGCATGATATGTGATTATTCAAACTAGTATTATACACTCTAAATATGATAAAATGGATCCTAACAACCTTTTAGGACTTTAAAAAAGTTTAGACACCTCCATTCCAACATGTCATTCTCCTAAGAATATACACCAATGGTGTATGACTGTGCATGTATGAGAATTTAATATCAAAATCCATTACATGGAATTAAATAGGTATATATATTTTTTAAATTATATAATGAGGTTTTAAAAAACATAATACTCTTCATAACATCTTCATAACCATGTTCAATGATCAAAACACCATGATTGTATATGGATGTTTGCATGGAGTTGACTGCGTGTTGTGATTTTTGACTATAAATCCATAAATAATAGTTATGAGACTAAAATTTTAATTATATTGGGTTAATAATACATTGGAGACATCAAAATAAATACTTTACACCCATATAAAACCACTGTAGAGAAATAAACCTTCTAAAAGTGTTGAAATTGACTACAAATCCACTGGCATACATCAACCTACAACTTAAACTATTTGATCCAAAAAATCACTTCCAATCATGAAAAAAATCATTGGAAACATGAGATAAGTAAGTAAAAATCATATATAATCAAATTCATCAACTATTTTGTACATACTAGCTCAAATAGGAGCAAAACTTGTAGGGTATGGGAAACAGTAAGCATAAATGGACAATCAACTTATTAAGGATTGTTCATAATGTATAGTCCACCATTATTCCAAATCCAAACATTAAAATTAATCTAACCAAGTTTAATATCCACAACTAATATATATTTACTTGTAAGTCCTTCTACTAGCTATACCATCTGAAAACCTATTGACCAATTTTATGTGCATAGTGTCATGATGGAGAGATAGAATTGTTTTAGCCAATTTTTGTCACTTAAAAAGGATTTAAATCATGAAAATGAGTCCAATTAAGTTTAAAATACATCCCAAAATATTCTCCCATGTTCCACTCTCTCTCATAGGTCATACACCTTTTGCAACTCCCTCCTTTGCACTTATTTTCTTGATTTTTAATTAACACCTAAGAGTTTCTATTAGTACTGGCATTCCTGTCAAGTAATATGATAGGTAATAACATAAGGTACATTTTAAGATATATTATAACACTTTTATATCATATAAAATGGTACCACTTCATTTATGACCCATAAAATGACCCCTAAATGACATCAAATGACATAAAGACTAATTTGAAATATGACCAAGGCTAATCTAACATTAAAAAATAAAAAATAAACTATAAAATACCATATAACATTATAATATTCCCCTATATGAATTTTTTGAATATAATGGGTTGACTCATTCTGACTTGTGGTCAAAATGCTCAATAGTACCTACATAGAGTCATAGTTTGTAGTTTTATTATAGGAGGAACCTAGATAAAAGTGACTTAAATGGTTAATAGTTTATTTGTATACTATAAAAATCCCTCATTGTTATCCTAAGCCAAAATTAAATTCAAAGATTAAAATATGATAGTGACATAATCACACTTAGGGTCAAAAATAGGCACACAACTCTATGAGCCCAAAATAAATAAGTTGATCATTTCTTTTTAATATTTCAATTCAAAACCCTAGTTGTTCAATATCATTTTTTTGTAATTGAAATACATTGTTTAATTTCCATTTAATTACTCATTTCACTCTACTCAAATGTTTAATTTGATTAGATTAAATCTCCATTAATCACAAAATCAATAAAACACATAGAACAAGAAACTAGTCTATAGTATATGTATGTATCAATGTCATGTCATTGGAAAATAACATATCCATGTATCATTATGTAATATATAAGTAACTAGTAAGGCATGTGTAAGAAATATATGTATCTCAACATGGTACAATGGTCATAGAAAGATATAACTTGTAATAGTGGAACATGTGGAACAAGATGCCCCTAGTATTGGCATGGCTATTGGGTAGAGGGAGGTCTAATATTTATATGTCTATGTGTAACCTATATGTATGTCATAACACTCATATGTCATGAAATTCATATGTGCATTTAAATAAGATTAGATATACTAAACATGTGATAAATAACATTTGTAAATAGTTTAATATAGTAATCATGTCATGCTCATGTCCTAATTTTGGATTTTTTGAATATTTGAATGTTTTTATATTTTTATATTATTTTTATTTTTTGTATATAAAATATTTAAAATTTTAGATTCATGATTATAAAATTATTTCATCTTCATTTGGATTAAATTTGACATATCTAGGTTTATCCTTAAGATTATGTAATCAAATTCTTCTTCTTCCTGTGGTTGTGATTGTTTAAATTTTGTAGTTTTTTTATCTATGAAGATTGTGTTTTTTGGTGGTAAGCATCACCATCAAGTTTAATCCTAATTATTCTTCCTTTATGTGAAAATTTGAGACACTATTTGGTTGATCTAATTATATCCTACATTTTTTTCAACTAGTGTTGTCCTAATGTGAAGGGTACTATTTATTTAGGAGGCCTAACATAAATGAGTGTGTTTACCACTTTTGTCACACAAGCTATTGTTAAAATGATATATCCAAGGAGTATTATACACTATGTTTTATGTTTTAATTCCTCAATTTTATGTCCCAACTAGTGTAAACCTCTAACATTACATATGGAATGTTGTTTTTTATCATTAATCTAAATGTATATGTAATAGGCACCTTCTATGTAAATGATAATGATCAATAGCTCTTATCAAGTATGGTTTAGTGTCACTATTTTTTTAGATGATTAATTCAAGGTGCTTGATGTGGGTTTTTCTTTTTCATATTTTAAAACTTTGATAATGTCTTCATCCTTATATTTTTGATTTTTTTTTGTAATTTTTTGTAATGATTTATGTCATGTCTCATGATTATATGATAATGCCTTCTTCATGTGAAATACATCCCATATCTCATTGTCAAGTAAATTATAGTATGATGAGATTATGATTAATTAATAGATGAAATATAATTCTTTACATATCCTAAAGATTTATTACTTATAATGGTGTTGGAGTTCTAGAATCTACCACCTCCACATTACTTACTGAAATGTATGATTGATTCTTTGTCCAAGTCTTATTTGTATTTAGTTTTACATGTGTCTAGAGTATAATAGTATTTCAAATATTTTTTTCATTTAGGATTTACTCATGATCTATCATTAATTCCTTTCCTTTTCCCCTAAAATATTTGCTTGAACTAGAATTTTTAAATTGTCCCTTTTTGTTGTATATAAATCATCTCGATATTCTCTAACCTCAACATGTGTGAATGGAGTGTGAGATAAGTATCCCTATAAATTATTAGAAATTAAATTTTATAGATGATCACATATCATATCTATAATTTTTATATCTTTATCATGACTTTTATAATAATTTGTAACTATGCCATCTTAATATTCTAAATTCACTAGTAAAGGAATATAGGGAATAGGTTATTGTTATTCTATATTAACTTATGGTTCTCTTTGTATATTGGATTGGTATGTTATGATTATTTCCTTTCCATTTTATTTATTCAATTCACCTACCTCATATGCATGCATCTTATCTATGTAATGAGTTATGATGGATGAATACTAATATAAACTTCCAACCATGATTGTGATTAGTCCTCATTAGTAGATTGGGTTAATTCATATTATTTAAAAGGGTCTCATCTAATAATTCTGAATATGAATGGACTTCATTCATATATTTGATACATATATGTAATATTGACAATATTACTTCCATAACATGTATCCATGGTCTCCTTAAAAATTAGTTGTAATGTAGTTAATTATAACATGGAAAGTAGTATGTACTATCTATATGCAACAAATTAAGATAGGTTTAAAGCTTATCTTACTTAGTAAATCCAAGCTTGAAGAAGGTAATAAACTAACATCTATTATGATACTTTACATATCAGGGTTATGACCAAATTAAATCCACTAAACTTAACCAAGGGACCTCATATCACATAACACTAAAGGAAAGGATTTCAAAGTCTCTAGTCAAATAACACTACATAATAAGCCTTTCCAAGTCTTCTAATACATAAAATAAAACTAATATAGTGTTCAACAAAACTTGTGGCATAATTATGGATGGTTTAACATGAACAAATAATCAAGGGATCATGGCAAGAAAATGGGGGGCCTATATCACCTAAGATAGATGATGAAAAGCAAAAAAATCCCTATAGTTATATTAAGTTTAAGTGTAGAGGTAATCTAAGTGAGTTATACATTAAAAACCTACTAATTTGTGTAATGTTTATTTATAAATGAAGTATAAAAATTTAAAGATAGTTACCTTTTGATGAACCTATTGAGTCTCAATATCTCCCTTGGCCAATGGTGATTTTCAAGAGGTTGTTGTGGCTTTGTAAGGATTACACTATAAAAATAAGCTCTAGGATAAAATACTCCTCCCTTGCATTTAAGACTTCCCACAAGACAAGTTATCTTCCCTTCAAGGCAAACCCTAAGTAATAACTCCTTTAAATGTAGATGTAGTAGGATTATGAGATGTAATAATGCAAAAATGTATGTTCCTCCTTATTGGATTGAAGTGAAGGTTATATTTATAGTAATGCATAGTTTCAAACCCTTCTAGAATTTTAATTGACAAGGTTGGACAACATAACCTAGTTTAAAAAAAAAATATGTTAGGCCTCAAACTAAGTCGCCAGGTGACTTAATTCCATAATGTGTACTTAAATTTTCATAACAGGGTCGACCAAGCTAACTTAGTAAGAAATAAGGGAGTTTTCTTAGTTATGGGTTATTTAAAAGGAGAATTTATTAGGGAAATGGATAAATAATATTTATTTTTTTAGGGAATTACATAAGGAATATTTGTAATGGGTTTAGGTATGATGGAATTAACCAATAATATCACAAAGCACCAATGGCCTACACACCCTTTTCCTAGTGCACCCTTTAAGGTGTGCACTCAGAGAGATTGAAACTCAATAGTTTTTTGTAAGAGAGAAAGCATCATTAAATGATAAAGTTATCAAATATTATGTGTATACATATGTCCCACTTAAATATCATCATGTGTCATGAAAGTGTAATATGGGATGGTGCTTCAAGAAAAAACATAACAATGCAAAAAATTGAGATAACAAATTATACTAAAAAGTGAAAAATAAATGAAATTCAATAATTTGTAAATGTGTACCTTCAATAACCTTATTTTTGTGGAATAAGAGTTATGTGAGAAGCATATGAAAGAGGGTTCCAATGTATAAAACAAGTGATGGACCTAAAAAATAAGATAAAATTAGAAACTTTTGGAAAATATGTGGTTAGCACTGAAAATTTCTCTACTTTTTTAGTATTTTAGAATTTCTTTTAATTTGTAAAAATAGTTTGCAGAAGAAAATTCATGAGAAAAATACATATTTTTTTGGTAAATAATTACAAGGTTAATTTTTTCAAAAAATTATTATAAAAGGGTAATTAACTATTCAATTGTACATTTTATAATTTTGGAAACCAAAGCTCTATGTGACTAGAATTAACAATGATAGATATGAAGGCATGGATGTAAGGATGAGGATGAATAGGAGGACATATTGTAGCTATTGCTAGGATAGTACATGTATGGGGTGTATTTAATATTAATTTTTAGCATTTTGGTATAAAAATGAATTAGGTTTAGAAAATTAGATGCTAAAATAAATCTGTGTAATGGAATTTACCCCCCAAAAAATAGTAATAGATTAAAAATTATCATAATAATAAATACAAATCAAAAGGTGAAAATTTAGGTCTAGGTCATTAATGCTAAGGTAGTTAAAAAAAATTGTGTAAATTGAATGGGGTTAGTGTAACTAACTTAGTTTAATTGGGCAGGTTTGGGTAGGTGGCCAACTATGTATCATTTAGCTAACTTAATTATAAATTAGAGTATCCAATAGCATTAAAGGTGCCCTACATAGTTGAAATGAATAAGGGTGGTTAATGATCTATACTATGGCTGATTACATGAGTTTTAGGATGGAGACTTAGTATAAAAGTTAACTGATATAGTTAGAATGAGGAAGGGTGGATGGCAACATATGATGTGCCTAATCACATTATTTTTCTAGATAGTTGACTTAGTAAGGTGGCCAACTGAGTAATTCAAGTGGCTGACTATGTAGTATCAAGTTGACTATGTTAATTCAAGTGGTTGAGTAAAATAGTGTCAAGTTGACTTAGTAGAAAAATAAGACTGGTTGATGTAGTAAAGTACATGGTTGATTTAGTTAGGAATGATGAATAAAATACAAATTTGGTTGATGAAGGAATTGATTGTATTAATTTCTTATATTTTTTATTTTTAAAGTATGTTTGACTATTATTTGGGATAAAGAGTTGATACATGCTTTGTTGTTTGATATTTTATAGAGGCAATAAATATTATAGATATTAGTAGATATGGTTTGGCTACCTGATCTACTTGATATATTTCCTACAATAGATTGAGCAAAATTAAATATATTGGGTTTTGGTAGTGTTATGGAGATGTAGTGGATTCCACTTAATGTGGAGTTTGTCACCATGTTTTTAGGAACATGGGAGTGACTAACTAACACTTTTAGGTGGGTGGTGGATGGAGATACCATTGAGGTGGGTATCACCCTAGAATATGTCCATGCATTAATGGGACTTTTGATTGTATGCACTCATATGGTATCCAGAGATATATGTAGAGATGTGAGCCTTAGCCTTATGGGTAATTAGATCTAAGAGATATTCTCATGTGGGATTATAAGTTTGCCTATTTGATGTATAAGTGTTAGTCATTTTATATGTCTAGAAGTCCATTATTAGAATTTTTATAACTCATGTGATCTATCATAAATTAGATGGGTAGGTCCCACTATATATTATTACACTATGTTAGTCCATGTTAGAGTAGGGCACAATGTATAAATTAAGATATATGATTTGCATGTAGTTAGTGTATAATTATTATATTATTATATCATGGGGGTAGATGATGATGGGCCTCATTATATCATTTATAAGTTAGACTTATGACATATTTTTAATGTATCGACCTGTGGGATTATCGCATGTGGTAGATGTTACCTTATCACGTATGCGATGATGGACACATGATCATATGTTACATATTATACCACATGCCTCAACATTACAAAAGATCATATGATAAAATATTATTTAGCACAATATCAAAGCATGATAAATACTTGGCCCTCATGGCCTAGTACCTTTCAAACACAATTTTTTTAGAGGATTATAGGGCACTATCCTTAGTGCGTAGAGTCACATCCAGTGTCTCACTTACCAGGATAGTTTGGGTTACCACACCTAACATATCTTATAGTAGTATTTACATTCTAGGAATGGCATGTGAAGGAGCATCATATTTTGGGAGGTATGTGAGTACCATTAAATGTTCCCATCATATAGCCATGCCAACCTAGACCTATGAGATGATGATGCTAAAAATAGTGAGAGGATATAATAACAACCAAAGAAGGAGGATATTTAGCTATTGTTCCACATTAACAAATATTACAATGACCACCATAGTGATGCATATAGAGTCAAGTTTTGATGCAGCCATATATACAACTAAAACCATAACCGTAGACATCACCATAGGGAGATACAATAGCACATGTGTTGAGTTGGTTGGATGTGAGGTAGATTCATAGCAGACCATAGCATATTCATTTTATATATCCTGACCATTATATAGGTTTTGTACCATTACATATTTGTGCTTCACATGAGGTACTTGATGGTTGAGCAGATGGAGATATTATTGGTAAGTAAGCTATGTTTTGGAAATATATATGTAACATTAAAAAATTACATTTTTTATATGTCATAGTGGAGATGAATATATGGGAAACTATGGTTGAGAGATCCCATCATGATATATTGGATGGTGTGCTACCTTAACATGATACTACATGGATGATTGATCATATGGTTCTTTAAGCACCTCCTTATGCTAGTTGGTTTTGATTGGTTGGTGAGTTACCTCAAGAGCTATAAATACTATCTAATTAAGCACTTGTAACATTACCACTAAGAGTGGGTGATGAGGAGTTATGATCATGGTAGTCATTGGTTTAGGATTAAACCACACATGTAGAGACAACTAGATAGTTTACATAGATGCAAGGCCATTTGGCCCATCTATAGAGATAGGTATATGAACTACATTCATGGACAGAGTCACTTCATTGGATTATTCATAGAGGGAAGTCACAAGCTTTGATGGGTAGTGTAGCTCATCCACCACTATATGTGTAAGGTGGACCACATCTATAGAGTTTTTTTTTGTACAATGACTATATCATTTTCTATTATATCATACATTTTGAGCCATTTATATATAGATATGTTGTTTTGATGACTCATGGATGTATTTATTTTATTTTAATCACATGTTTCTCTTTATATATGCTAAGGGAAAATGTATGATGTATGGGTTATTCTTTTCTAGCAAATGTGAACAAATGCATGCTCAAAAAAATGATAAAGAAAGAAATTAAAAGAGGAATTATGAGTAAATGAAAATGTGAAACCAGGTTTTAAAAGATAACATGTGTGAAATGTGTAAAAGTGAATAAAATGTAATGAAAATAAATATTTATATAAGATAAGAAGACATGAAATAATGCAAATAAGAAGTATCAATGTAAGGTAAAACACAAACAAAGATATGTAAAATAAGAAAAAATGATGTCTAAAACAATGGAGGTCTATGTATTTGAAGATTAAATTGGATGAATAATGCTCTTTTCTCTAATTTTTTTTTGATATTTCTCAATATTAACAATACTTGGTCCAATATTTTGAGACTTAAATATCTTGATGCCAAACATCCAATTTTTCTTTTTGAAGATGAACATTTTTTTCATGGATCTTATTTCTAGACGTTTCTAAATGCAAACAAAAATGTTATATCTTCTGGTTCTAAATGGAAACTAGGAAATGGAAACCATATTAAATTATGGGAGGACTCATGGATTTTAGATCATCCCATAAATACTTTAGAACCATGGCAGTGCATTCATGATCACATTTAAAATAAATATGGGAGATATGTTCAAGACTATTGGCAAATTATAGAAGGAAAAATAAGCTAGAAAAGTTTGAGCATTGACTATTGAGACCAGGAAGAATCAACAATCTTTAATAACCTTAATAATTTTATGTGAATGCATCATTTACCAAAAATCATCAAAAAAGATCATTTGATATGGAAAGAGTCTACAAATGGTCACTACCAAGTCAAATATGGGTATAATTTGGTGGCCAATAATTCCAAGAAATTATGTGAATTGAGATAGACTATAGGACAAGTTCCTCATACCTAAAGTAATTTTTTTTCTTTTGGTTACTATTCAAAATAGAGTGTTGACTATGGAAAACTTAAGGAAAATAGGTTTTACTTTGATTAACAAGTGTCCTTTGTGCAAACATTATAATGAAATGGTTTTTCATCTATTGGTTTAATGTTCATTTGCCTATGAGGTATGGATATTTTTACTTAAAAAATTTCAAGTCTTATGGGTATTATATGGTTCTTTATTTAAAATTTGGCAAACTTGGGAGTGCCCTCTTCAAAATGATTATTTAAAAAAAATATAGATCACTCTTCCTCATATTATTTGGGGAATTTGGGGTGAAATAAATGATAGAATATTTAGGAATAGAAGGCACCCAAATATGGTTTTTTTTTAAAAAAAAAAATTGGCCATTTTGGAAAATTTTAAAGATATGACTATTGGTAAAGGTAAAATTTGCAAATGATTGAAAAGCAACCAGATTTAAATTGGCAAATTGATACATTGTTTGTTGGTAATATTGATCACAAAGTTGAAATAAGAAATAGGACTAAATGGAAATATCATAATATTGGGTGGATAAAATTTAACTTTAATGGGGCCTCGAAGGGAAACCTATGGCCCTCAAGAGGAGGAGGGATTATGAGAGGTCACAAAGGAAGGTTTATTGTTTCTTATGCTAGTGATATGGGGGTAAAATCTAAGCATTGGAAAAGATCATGCTATCCTATGGATAATAAAATTAGATAAATAATTGGGGCATCAATATTTTATCATCAAGGTAGACTCACTAAATATAATAAATTACCTTTCCAATAAAATTGTAGTAATCTGAAGCATCAAACAAGTTGTGGATGATTATTTATCTATTTTAGAGTCTCGACAATAAGTGTATATTCAAAACATATACTATGAAGGTAATAAGGTTGATGATTGGTTAACCAATAGGGGAGTTACTAATTTAGGTTTTAATATCTAAATTAAGAAATAAGAGTTACATTACAAATATGATAGAAAAATAAATGAGGAAGCTTCATATCCACTTTTATGATGTTCAGCATTATTTTAAGTGTTGGGATCTTCTCCACTTGTAAAAATAATGTTCATTAGAACATTATATTTAAGTTTTTTATTATAATTTTTAACCTTTTAAGTGTTAGGTCTCATACTTTTTTGAATGCCCCTAGAGAGAAGCTTATCAATTATCTAGGGAGAAGACAGTGTGGCCAAAAGAATTTTCAAGATTTGAAGAAGCAAAATAATGGCTTTGAATCGGTCGGTATGAGGCACTCAAGGAGAAAAATCATTTCACATTTGGGGAATTATAAAAACTCATATTCTATTTCAAATACATATATCAATTTATTTTATATGGGGCTCCCTAACAGAATAAAACCCAAAATGCCAAATGAAGTGAAAAATAATGAGGAAGTCTAGTAGATTCTAAAAACAAGGGGAATGGCTAATTACATGTAGCGAATAGAAGGCCATGAAAAGCATGTTTCATCTCTATTTATAGATTATTGAGATAATATGATGTTGAATATCAATGGGGTTTTTATTAACATTTTTAAATAATTGATCACACATGTCACAGGGTTAGAAATGGAGGTGACCAAAGTATACAAGAGTGGCATAGATTATTAAAAAGAGAAAAGAAGTTTTTAATTAGAGAGATAAATGTTGGAGGTGATTCATAATGGGTGTGACCATGATTCTTTATTGATACCTTATGGTTATATTTCATTCCATATCATGTAATATATCACCTTGAATGGTAGGTTTAATGTTGTGTGTTGGTCTGTATTTATTTTTATCAATTATTTTAGACATGTTATTCCTTTGAATTTACCTTTATATATTATTATTCCTATGGAAACTTCTATTAATAAGGTTAAAATGGTAAATAAATTGTGTTGAGACATGGAGTCATTTCCATTATTCAAAAATATTGTAATGGAATGAATTGAATATCCCCTAATTTACCCAAACCTCACAAAGATAAAGATGAAGTTAGAAAAGTTTAAAAGGTTTGGATAAAGTATTTAAGTAAAAATATTTCTTTTAGATACAAAGATAAAATCACTAATAGGAACATTCTCAAATCATAAGGGATTAATATTAATAATAGGCTGAGAAGTGTTACCAAAGTTTCTTCAGGGGATAGTCAGAAGGAAACTAACATAGGTAAAGTTGGAACATTGACTGGATAGTTTATTTCATTAGATTATGTTGCCAGAGATAAGGAGGAGACTAATTCAAAAAAGGTGATTGAAAGGGAGAAAATTAAAAATCCTATTGACAAATCTGACAAGGGTAAGAGGAAAGTGGGGATAGACCTAAGGATATAGAGTTGGAAGAACTAGGAATCTAATCACATGACCCTAATGAAAAAAATTTATGTCATGGTTGATTCCTTAAAAGGTAAACAAAAAGGTCAAAATTAAAGAAGAATTGGACCTATAGAAATTGATTATGAGGTGGTTCATGAGGGAGTTATCTGAGATCACAGGCAAAGTGAAAATTCTTCAACAAGATAATGAAGTATTAAGTTAGAAAGACATTGATAAAGGCTAAAATACCCAAATTCAAAGACTCAGAGATAGGGTTAGTGTCATAGAATGTGAAAATGACAAGCTAAAAAAAATATTAGCTAATTGGTCATTTACATTAAGGTATCCATGCATGAAGGAATTCAAAATTTAGAAAACTCAAGGTCTCACATGGGAGGTATGATTTATATGAAGAGATCTTCTAAGAGTAAGGGTAAGCATCTTCAATGCATTGAATGTTATAAAGACATAGACAAGGAAAATATGCTTCATCATATTGACTCGATCTTGAAATGCATGAAAAGTTTTTGGGATGATGTTGCATTGATCTTAGACATTTACAGGGTTTTTAGTTCATTTCTACCTATATTTTGTATTTGGTGTTACTTAAGTTGTTCTCGGGTTGTGTTTTGGCTATTTGTAGTTATTATTATGAATATTTAGTCTTGTTTCTCTTTAGGACTTGGTGATTACTTTTGTTGTTTATTTGTATCTATTCTTCTTATAGGGATCGGGGTCCCTAATAATAAAAAACCCCACCTTTAACCTTAATATATATATATATATATATATATATATATATATATATATATATATATATATATATATATATATCAATGTAAGGTAAGAACATGAATAAATATGTGTAGATAATAAATGTCAATGTAAACAAAGATATGTAGATAAGTGAGATATGAAATAAATACATGGAAATATAAGTGAAATAAGAGTGATCAACCAAACTTAGGGTTTGTGTTAGTCAATATGTAGATGAGTATAATTATTTTATGACAAAACATAGCATGTAGTTTGTATAGGAGAAAAGTATATTTTGGAGGTAGACCTAGTCCTATCTAAGGTCTTACATTGTAACTCTCAAAGAATAACTAATGAGGTTAAAAAATAGGAATTGTTTATAGGAGAGAAGGGAATTTTGTAAGGAAGGTCTAGTCCTCTCCAAGGTCTTACATTGAAACACACAAAAGGAAAACCAAAGAGATATTATCAATGGTGAAGAGATTACATCAAAAGGAATATCGAGAATGATATTATGGAAAAGGGAGTGAAAATCATTACATATTCATTGTAACAATCCTTAGAAAAAATGATGCATACTGAGTAAATCTGCAAGTGCTAAGATATTATTTATAAAACAAAGACATAAGATACTCTAGTAGTAGACACAAAGTCATTGGCTAATGAGTGAAGTACCTAGATCATCTCATGAATGTTATATATACATAAATTTTAAAATGGGCCTACCTTCCCAAAACATGTTCCTCACTCCTCAAGACCCCTTATAGAGTCATCAATCTACTGTGAATATTAGACACTTTCATCAAAACTTAGGTGGCACTATAGATAATAATGAGACCTTGTATCCCCGTCTACTAGCCTAACACACCCAAATAGACCTTGACTCTATCATGAGGCCAAATATAAATTTTTATATTTAGATAGAATAGGAGATGTTTCAAATAAGAATCACATATTTTGGTGTGATTTTGACTTTTGAATGTTTAATTTTCCTTTTGATCATTTCCTTTTATTTTAATGATTTGACTTTTAAATTTTATGGATTTTTTTATTCCTCCTCTATATGGATTCAAAATAACCAAACATGAGTGATATATGTGATGAACACAAAGAATTTTATGCTTTAGTTACAAGGAAGAAGTACTTAAAGATGATGTTGGATTCAAGATGCTTATAATTGCCTAGAATTAAGTGTGAAATCTCAATACTAACCATGTATGTGCTTAAGATGAAGGAGATATGGGAGAAATGGGGATCATGAGAGATCTATGTCATAAGAGATCTATGTCATAAATGGTATAATGATGAATATGTTTTGTAGCTAATCATAAGAAAAATAGGATAGTGTAGGCTGTAGTCTAAGAGCAATGTCACATTAATAACTATATTATTCAAAAAATGATCTAGCATAAATATCCATGTAAGTAAAAAACATCCCATGATAGGGGGAAATAATTGTTAAAGATAAAATAAACATATAAAATAATTAAGTTTTAGAAAATTAAATCAGTTATGAAGATGTGAAAGAGAAATATCATCAAAATAATAATGAATTATAAATATATTAGTGAAATATTAGGTCCAAATCATGTGAATATTATGAATAATAATGTGATGAAACACAATAATGTGTTCATAAATATTAGTATATTTCATGACATACATCATCAATAACATCATATATATCCTATTATATTTGAAGTCTAAATTTGATTAAAGTCTCATCTATCTTCATAGAGAGTTATGTGAGGGCTTCCTAGTGTATTGTGTATACACATAATATTTTTAAATTTTATCAAATACTGATGATTTACATCTTTCAAGAACTCATCAATACTTAATCTCTCTGAGTGCATGTCTTAAGGGGTCCATTAAAAAAGGGATGGATAGACCTTTAGTGGTTCATAAGATTGTTGTCCCTTTTTACCACATTATTACTAATCTAACTAGATCCCAAAACCTTTCCCTAAGCTATTTCTCCTACCTTGAGTATTCCTCTAGTATTTTCCTCTTTTCATTCCTCCTTTTCTTACCTTAACACCCTTTTGGATAGTTTATTGTACTAGGTCAACTCGATTGACCCAGTATAGTTTAGGGGTATTTTTCACTTGCTTAGCTTATTATCCTTTTTTCCAACCTAGATTAGACTTAGTGATTTGTCCCCAAAAACACATTGGGTTGACTGGGTCAACCTTATACAGCCAACATTCCTAGGAGGATTTAGGGAAAGATCCTCCTATATATACAATTTCATTTCCACCATTTCATAAGAGAAGAATTATTAGCAAAAAAGTGTGAGCAAACATCTACTTATTGACCATTATTATTGAAGAATAAATCTTAGGGTTCCATACTTTCTTTGGAGATATGAATCTTGTCTTGTGAAGAAGTATTTTGGATGCTTATATAGGTTGTATAGCCTAGAGCTGATTTATCTTGGTTATCCTTAAATACCATAATAATCTCTTGTGAAGCACCTTGGCCAAGGGAGAGATTGAGGCTCAATGGGTTCATCCTCAAAGGTAAGAATTCCTAACTCTATTTATCCTTTGTAAGAGTAGATAGATAATACATTTGTATTCTTATCCCATGTATTAATATTATATATACATTTATGTGAGTATATGTATTTTAATATATGTTTAGTTTGGTTTGTTTTATTGTTTCTAGCCCCAACTTTGTGCCATAAGATTTGGTGTGTACTAGATTAAATTTTACTTTCTTATTATTATAATAGAGTGAATGCTTTAAAACTTAGGACTCCATTAGGGTTGTTATGAAATTGTTTTATATTTTAATCTTTGGAACCCTTCATATCATGATGTGTTGTGATAAGTGATCCCATAATCGGATCTAGAAGATCTCCACTTAACAAGTGTATCCCCAATCATAAGTGTAGGTATGCTTTATCTTCTCCAAGCCAAGATTGATTTATAGACATGATGCATTTTTGATTACATACATTCTAATGAAACCAACATGAAACTGACCCTTGTATTATTTATTTCACTTTATTTCATTCTTTTGATCATATATTTTGACATATTGGATCGATTCTATTGACCAAATTATTTTTCTATGTATAAGTTTTTAGGAATAGGCAACTGGGTTGACCCAGTCAACCTAATACAATATTCCATCCTTTTAGACACCTAGTTCAGCCTATTACATTGACCTAGTCAACCCCTTATAGTTTCAACACTTTTCGGTAGGTTTATGCACAACTTGATCAATACTGTCAACCTAATTTATAGGTTTCTCAAGCATACTTCAAGGTTCTTCATCATCAATATTCCTTCATTTCATATTTAATCCACCAAGGTTCATTTCTACCTCTCTATTTATTTATTTTTTGTCTTTCCTTTCATAGTTTATAGTCGTTAAAACTACCCTTGCATAGTCAACTAGATCAACACTACCGACCTAGTTCTATATTCTATGTGTTGTCTAAAATAACTAGATCAACATTGTTAACCCAGTTCATTTTCAGACTTTACTTTTTAAGTATAGGTTCAACCCTATCAACCCTATTCTATATTTTTTTTATATAGTATCAATTTTATACCTTGTTTCAAAGTTGTAATTAATCTCATATCTATTAGTAATTAATCCACACTTTCTTTTCTTGTTGCATGCATGCTTAGAATAGTTCACATAGTCTAATTAGGAGATTTTTAATTAATCTCTTCATTTTACTATTTATATTTTATACACACATAACTAAATCACAAAAACATAAATAAAAACTTTATTATTTTTTCTACCTTAGGCCAACCTACTTGGATTTCATCACCAAGGGGGAAGCTGCATAATGCTTTGTTCAAGTATAAAATGTGGTTAATGGTATATTCTAGCTAAACACATGACACCCTTATCATTTTGGTGTTTTAAGTGAGGGGATAGGCCTCAATACCAATCCTATATCATTTCCACTACAATCCCTTTCATCCCAAACTACCTAAAACCATCCTTAGATTGTTATCTAGTACCTTGCTTATAACTAACTTTGAATCACATTGAAAAGCATATCTTAATAATTTAATTATCAATCAAGTTGACCAATTAGTTAGATTTACTTTTCAATTTGTTTTATTTCTCTTTGCTCAATTATATGTTTAACATATTGCATTAGCTAGAATTAGTGCAAGGTTTTGTTTTGTGTGCTTCAATTGGATTGGCTAGCATTAATCTAATTGACTATCTATTTCCTTTCAGTACTTACTACTTTTCATTACTTGAAAATTTATCTTATTTCATTTTGAAATCTGATTTAGGATTTTTGAATTCCCTGTCTACTATACTGGATCGATCCAATCAACCTAGTAGCTTCTCTACCTTTTGTACACTATACTAGATCAATCTAATTGACCTTGTATAGTTTTTTAGTCCCTATTTCTATATTGGATCAATCCAGTCAACCCTGTATAGTTTTAGTCACCTCTTTGTCTTTTGATTTCTCATCTCTCTTCTTTTCCTTTCATCATGGACTTTCTATTGGATAATGACACTAAGTTGTAGTCAATAGACATGATGAACTTTACCAATCCTAATAGGTTCTCCCATAAATGAAGTAGGGATCCTCTTTTAGATGCTAGTAATGTTCATATTGTCACTCACATAATGAGCTATGGGACCCCTCTTCATACCTCTTCACAACATAACACTCTTTTCTTAGAAGACCAACTTGAGTTAGAGTATACTCCAAAAATGCTTTTATTTATTTCCAAATTTCCTCAACATAGAGGAAAGGACCCTTCTACCATTTATAACCTCATTATTAGTGGTCAAATTGAAGAGCCTCATTCACTTACTCTTACATTCAATATGGGATTTGGAGGCACCACTTTAGTTGGTTCACAACCTCTTCCTTCAATTTTTTCTCCTTATGCCATGACATCTTCTTCTCTAACCTCTTCTACCTCCATGCCTAGTATCTCCACTAACATGGTAGGTTATACATCTAGTGGACCTCTCATAAGGTCCAATATTCATTTTTTGATACCCATGAAAATCATGATTCTAGTACTTCTTCTTCTTAACCATTCACTAGTCCATCTTTTGCTTCACAAGCAAATTTTTCCACTAGTGCCTCAAATTATCACAATTCTTCTCAAGCTCATTTTAACACTAATAGTGGTACCCAAGCCACTAATACCAATACTATTGGTTATAATTTTAATCAAACACATCAAATTTTTTTACAAACTCTTAATTAGATGAATACCTTTCAAGCTCATAACACAAATCAAATGATGAGAATGCAAAACCACCTTCTTAATCTTCAATTTCATTTGTAACCAATGGCTTTGGGCACACATAACCAAAATGGTCCCCCTCCTCCTCTTCAATATTCTCAAGGAAATATCATTATTCAACCTCCTTTAGTCAATAAAACCATCAAACATATACAAAATGAACCTCTCATTACTCAAATTGCCAACATTGATATAGGAGATATAACACCTACAAGTTATCATAATGTCTCAACTAATCCCACCCTTCACCTTAAAAAAATTGAAAATATTTAAAAGGATTGGGTCAAATTAAACAACTTTTCCACTACCAAGCTCCTAGCCAAAATCCTCACATGTGATGCCTATCGGAGTTTTTACCAAAATCTGGATAATGCAAATGCAATGGAGATGTGATCACACGAGATGAAACTAGTGCACATCACATAGATGATAAAGCAATTTGAAATTATACAAGAAGATAAATTGCACAAGACAAATAGGAGAAAACCCAATATCTAATTAACATGAGATGGCCAAAGTGAAGAATACATATAGGAGAGCACGTAAGTAACTCCTCCACAAAAGGTGGTCAAGGCACCCCAAGAATAGAGTGTAACTCCTCCATGAAAGGTGGTTACAAGGTGCTAAGAATAGAGAAGTAACTCCCATCAAGGGAGTTACTTATGACACCTATGACACATCTATGACACACATCTCCACATAAGCTAGCCTATCCCACGAATGTAGGAATACTCCATGTATGCACAAAAATATAATTTCCTTAATTAAATAATAGGGAAAAGTAAAAACCTACACTAATACCCCCCCCATAAGCATAGCTTAGGTGGGCAGTGTAGAAATATAAAATAGGTCCCGGAAACTAGGCCTGATGAGGTACCCATGTACAAATTCAATCTCCCATAAGATAGAAAAAAGGAGAAAAACCGTAGGAAAAAAACTTCCCCCCAAAAGAGAGACATAAAAGAAAGGAAGATGCTAGTGGCCCCCCTAAAGATGATGTTGCTTCAGATGTGGACCACACCCCAAGAAGAGCTCATAGATGAATGAACTTGCTCTTAATGAAAGGTTTGGTGAATATGTCTACAACCTACTCTGAAGACTAGCAAAATATCAAGTCAATGACCTGACTATGAATAAGCTCCCGAATGAAATGCATGTGAATCTCTATGTGCTTGGTCCACTAGTGTTGAACTAGATTCCTGTAAATCTGAATGGTACTCTAGTTGTCATAATAAATGATGGTGGGCTGCCTAATAGGAATGTCAAACTCCAAAAGTATCCCTTGAATCCAAATAGCCTCAGTAGATGCATTAATAGCTCCCCTATACTCTGCCTCTGTGGATGATATAGTAATAGCATTTTTCTTCTTGCTAGACCAACTGATAAGACCAAAACCTAGAGAGAAACTGTAACTAGAAGTGGACTTGCAAGTCTGTGAATCACTATCCCAGTCTGAATTTATATATCCAACCAAGTCAACCTCTATGCCAAATATATAATGAATCTTGTATCTATGTGAACCCTGTATGTAATGCAAGATCCTCTTAGTTGCTTTCCAATGCATCTCATGAGGTTCCTGCATGAATCTGGAGACAAGTCCCACTGTATATGATATCTCAGGCTTGGTGTGAGTCAAGTAGATGAGACTACCAACAAGTTGTCGATACTAACTGGCATCAACCAATGGTGAAGAATAATTAGCCTCAAGCTTGACTCCTGATAGAAAGGGAGTTGGAGATGGCTTGCAATCAGCCATGTGAAACTGAGACAATAAATAAAGAGCATACTTAGGTTATCTAAGAGAAATCCCTGAATCTGACTGTGAGATCTTGATGCTAAGGAAGTAGTGCAACAAACCCAAGTCTATCATGTCAAATCTATCTTGGAGAGATTCCTTCATTACTACAATAGTTGATGAAGAAATCCCAGTGATCAAAAGGTCATCAACATATAAAACCAAAATTAGGAGTAAATCATCCTGTCATAAGAAGTAGACATTGGGGTCAGAATGGCACCTAGTGAAACCCACTATGAGAAGGAAGGAATCCATCATGGCATACCAAGCCCGAGGGGCCTGTTTGAGGCCATAGATAGATTTCCTAAGTCTGCATACTAAGGAAGAATCCTAAACAAATCTTGGTGACTGCTCCATGTAGATCTCCTCCTCTAGGTCTCCATGAAGAAAGGCACTCTTCACATCCATCTGGTGCACATCCTAACCATGTGTTATGGCAATAGCCAAGGTGAGTTGAATAGAAGTCATCTTTGCAATAGGTGCAAAGGTCTCTGAGTAGTCAATCCCTGCCACCTATGAGAAATCCTTGGAGACCAATCACGCTTTGTACTTATCAACTGACCCATCTGCTACAAACTTGGTATGATATATCCACCTACATCAGACCATCTTTCTTCCCTTAGGAAGTGAATTCAAATCCCAAATGTGATTTTTGATTAAGGAAGAATATTCTTCCTCCATAACACCATCCCACTCAGGTACCCTTGATGCCTCTTGAAAAGTCTATGGATCTGAAACTAAAGCAAATAAGGCATGTGGATCTCTCTAAAAATCACCCTAATGCATCTATCATCTGTGGGATCTCCTACCCAAGTGTTAGCACTCTCAAGTGTCTGTCTAGCCCAAAGTGGCCCAGAAGTGGATGAGTTAGGTGCTAACTCCTCATCCTCTGACTAACTAGAGGTGGATGACTCTACATCACTATCCTCGCTGTCTGAACTTGAAGAAGAAGAAGATGTCTCTGGCTTGAGAAATTTGAATTTGATGAGGAATCATCATGAAGAAGTAGATCCGATGAGGGAGAAGAAGTGCCAAGTGTTGAGTCTCTAGGACTCTCCTAAAAGTGGACACTTCTCTCAATGAACAACTCATGAGTGATCAGGTCTAGAAGGTGATACCCCTTAATACCATCTAGATATCCTAAAAAGATGTAAGGCTTAGACTGACATTCTATATCTTTATGTTTCTTCTTTAGTATGTGGGCCATGGCTGGGGATCCAAAAACCCTAAGGTGCTCAACATTAGGTTTCCTTTTATGCCAAGCTTAAAAGGGTGTTATCCCTTTCAAAGCTTTGTGAGGAACCCTATTTTGAATGTACCAAGCACAATTGATGGATTCAGCCCAGTACTATGGTGTTAAGGATTTGGAGTGAACCATATAGCTACCCATCTCTTTTAAGAACCTATTTTTGCATTCTACAACCCCATTCTGTGAAGGACTATAAGTGACTGTGCACTATAAATCAATCCCCTCTATGGTTTAAAATTGCTCAAACATGTTGCTAACATACTCCCCTCCATTATCAGTTTGAAGAACCTTGATGGATTTCTCACTTTCTTTCTCAACAAGAGCCTTAAAGTCTAGAAAATTTTCAAACACTTCTGACTTTTGTTTGAGAAAATATATCTAAGTGTATCTAGAGAAATCATCAATGAAAGTGAGGATGTACTTGGCCCTTATCAAAAATGGTTTGGGAAAGGGTCTCAATACATCACTGTGGACTAACTTCAAAGGTTGTGAAGCCCTCTAAGCTTTGCCTTTGTCAAATTTTACTTTGGGATGCTTCCCAAGGGAGCACCCCTTGGAAATTCCTTTTGAGAATTGGACACGAGGCAAGCCAATGACCATGTCATGTTTTCAAAGTTGCTCAAGTTAGTGGTAGTTAAGGTGGCCAAATCGCTCATGCCACAATTTGCTAACTTCATCTGAATGAGTCAACAATGTTGTTGGAGAAGAATCTGGTGCAAAATGTGAGAAGGTGTATAACCTTGCTTGGTGATCTACCCTACCCACTGCCACTATAGTATCACTATGCAACTCCTTGATAGCCACTGAATCTGGTGAAAACTCAACTCTCATGCCCTGACCAATGTGAGTGATTTGGTACACTGATAGGAGATTGGTTGAAAGAGAAGGAACACTTAGAACATTATTGAATGTTCTCCTTCCATTTCAACTGACCCTCTCCCTACAATAGAAACTGATGTGTCATCACCCAAACTAATTGAAGTCATGTTACAAGGCTCTAAAGATGAAAACTCAACTAGTGAAGAGCCCATGTGGTGAGAAGCACCTTAATCAATGACCCATGATGTTGTAGAAGCTATAGTTGCTACAAGGGGCTTGCCCTTTTCTTTCTCCTTACCCTTGCCTTTTGCCTTGGTAGAATCTTGTGTAGATGAATTCTACTTGATGGACTCAGGAACAACTATGTTGTGCTTCTCTAGAAGATGAGATAGGTGATCTATTTGATTCTTCATGCATTTGTGTTCATCATGCCCTGTCTTCTTACAATAGGCACACTTAACCTTTTCCTTCTTAGGTTTAGCATTTGAGGAGGAAGACTCAGTGTTGTTTTTAGTAGGATTGTTGTTTTCTTTCTTCTTCTCCTGGTCCTTGTTCTTTTTCTTCTTCTCCTTTGTTCAAGTCTTATCCTTACCATTTCCAGTTATCAAAGCTTGGGGTTGAGTAGACTTCATTGTGCCCATTTGAATTAGCTTATCTTGCTCCCTAGTCAAGTTGGTAATGAATGAATCCAAAGAAGGCATTTTCCATGTAGTGCTAAGGGCACTTTTTGTGGCATGGAAAGTGGAGACAAAGACTAAATAGCTTGGACCTAACTTTGCGAGAATAGAAAGTATGAGTTGATCATCTTTCTTCTCTATCTTGCATTCTTTCAATTGCAATCTAAGGGCCTTAAACTTAGTGAAGAAGTCCTGTAGGGTGTCAAAGTTTCTAGGACTTAGACTTATGAGTTCATTTTCGAGCTCATGACCTCTCATCTCAAACCTACACTAATATAATTTCCATGTATGCACAAAAATATAATTTCCCTAATTAAATAATAGGGAAAAATAAAAACCTACACTAATAATGCCTTGGATCGGTACAATCAACTTATATCTCATTTCATTTCTAGTTTGGATGACTTAGTAAATGCTTTAGTTCAATAGTTCCAAACTAATGATCTTCCTGAAAACAATTTGGCCCATTTCACTAATTGCAAACAACATGAGAATGAAACTACCCAAGCCTTTGTTAAGAGATGGAAGACTTTTTAAAATAAATGTGAACATAACATGGTAGATTACAACCTTTTTCATCTCTTTACAAATTTTCTATTTCCTAAATTATAATATTGAGTCCTCACTCTCTCTCCACATACCTCTAGAGGAGGCTATTGACCAATCTAAAAGACAAGATTTATTAATGCATAAATTTGAGCCTCCCCAACCTTCTACAGGTCCTCATTTATTACTTAAGAATAAAAACCATAAATCACCAATGATGGTGTTATTGATTCTTATGATACCATTCACAATGTTCAAGCTATCATTCCTAACCCTTCTTCGAAACCAACTGCTTCTCAAAAATATATTAATGCTCATTTCTATTCACCCAATAACACCAATGTTTACAAACCTCTATTCTTAAATAAATTACTTAAGCATCTGCCCATGCCTCTTTCACAAGACCTTGACCCTACCCATCCTATGAAATCCTAGTATGATCTTAAAAAGTTTTATTGGTTTCATGCTAGTTGGGGTCATTCTCATGAGACCTATAGACAACTTCATAATTTAGCTATGTATTTTCTTCTTGGACCTAATTTTGATCACAATTCCATTATCTATAAGTGTTAATAAGACTATGAGATTAATTTTAAGAACTATAAATCAAATGACAAAACTCAAGCCTTGAATCAAGAAAATGCTCATTTGTCTATCTATAAAGATCTTTTACCTAATCATCAACCAATTCAATAAAATTAAGACAAGCCCAACCCTTCCACCAATAACATAGAAAGTCTTGTTGACCAACTTCCAAAGAGAATGTGGTTAACATGAATAATATGCAAAGGGTGGTGGCTTTCATTGATTCCCAACCTATCTACACCCCTCCTTCCCATAATACATATTGTGTTATCTAAGATTCCTCTCTAACTCATTTAAATGAGTTGGGGAAGATGATATTATCACTTTTGATGATCTAGTTTATGATTATCCCTTGGATAACACATCCCATACTATTTCTACAACTCTTCCATTATCTTCCAATGATAATCATAATCAAACTTCTACTAACACTTTTAATTCTCAAAATCAACTTAAAATAATTATCTCATCATCTCTACATGATTTACCACTTTATTCTAAACATTCTTATTTTTACCAAAAAAAATTCCAATGTACTTTGGCTCCTTCTTCTAAGGACCTCTTTAACCATTATGCACCTATATCTAATAACCTTCTTATGGGATATGATGAGTGGGATCCCATTATAAAGCTCACTAATCTCCCATCCCAAATTCCATTTCTTGAGCTTATGAGGACTTCCCCACATCATAAAAATTGCCTCATGTAGCTCTTATTCAAGATGAATGTCCCTTGTCCTCCCCTAGTAGGATGGGAAGTTGCTTTATCTAGTTTAGAAGATAATATTTTACAACAATGTGAAGAGATGTCTATCAACATTGATGAAACTATATACACTTCTTTTTCTCTAAAATTTCCTATCACATCTATGATTCTTGATAAGATTATACTTTATGTAGATGATCCTCCCTTATTTATTAGCATATAAATTAGTGATATCCAAGTTAATCATGCATTAATTGATGAGGGTTTTGAAACCTATTTCACTTCTCTTGATTTTATTAAGACTTTTAGATATTCTGAATGCAATCTCAATTCTACATGCAACACATGCCAAGGATATGATAAAAGGCAAATGCCTCCTCTAGGTTGTATGTGGCTTCTCATTATCATCCCACCTATCACCATCCATATGAAGATGATGATCTTTAACTTTCCCCTTTCTTATAACATCTTACTTGGTAGGTCGTGGACTCACCACATTAGAGCTCACTTCTTCCATCTGCCAATGCATTAAATTCCCTCACAATTGAGCTATTTATAGGATTTAAGGTGAAATTAACCCTTAGAATTTTGAACAATTCCAATATCATGGTGTCTTCGAGATTCCTACTCTTGAATCTTTGCCAAGTGTTCCATTTCATGAGTCTTAATGCTTTAACTTTCTTGTTAACTCAACTTGTGGTTATAATGAGCACCTTGAGCTCATTGGTAAAATTCCTCCTAATCTTTTAGATTATGATGATGATGATGATGATCGTGATGAGATTAAATTAAAAATCAAAACTTTTGATCTCTTGCCTCATCTCATATCACAACTTCCTGCTTCCTTTCACCATTATTCTTGCAAACTTCTTTGTGATGACATTCACATAGTTTTGACCAAGATTAGGCATTATATTCACCATGTTTTATCAGATGACAAGGTTATCCCTACATGTTTCATTAATCTTCACACCTTAGATTATGATGATGGTTATTATTTAAATGATCTATTGTTAGGTAATCTTGTACAGGCTCATGATGTCAAGATTGTCCATTATCATTCTTCTTTACTTGATTCTTTACATGCATCTCATTATATTCCTTCACTTATAGTTCTTGATTTTTGCATGTTTCCCCTTTATTATAGGGTAGAGATAGAATTTACACCTCCAATTTCTAAGGATCCACATAGGATTATGCTCATGGATCATGCTATGACTGAGCCTTATTATTTTGTTAGGTACCCTAACCCTCATAGCTAGTTTACCCTTGAGGTTAGTGAAACTCTCCTTAGACCCTCTATAGATCCCACTCCTCCCTTAGTAGATTTAAATATAGTTACACCTCTTCCTACTACTATTATAGTTTATCTTATTCCCACTCTTACTATTATTGAGCCTACCCCTACTATCAGTTGTTATCGCTCCTTCCATTGAGCCTAGTTATATTCCTTCCTCATCATCACCCTCCTTTGGTGATATTTTTATTCCCTTGATTAATATGGCTCATCTCCCCACAAAATGGGACAATGAGTGTTCTTTGTCTTCTTCTAATCCATTTTTACCTCCTTTTGTGAGTACTTCTACAAAACCCACTCACAAGCATATCTATTGCTTCCATGGGATAAATAACCATTCTTCCACTCATTTTTTCAAGTTGTGTTAATTTATTGATACCTTGTATCCTTCTTCCCCATCATCAAACAAATCCATACCTCCCCCAAAGGTACTTCCTAAATATTTTTCCATGTATGGTGAGGTATATTATCTATGGCATCTATGAAGTACCCATCACACTGATATTTGTCGCATCCTATAAAAACATCTCAATTATCACCTTATAGCCATTTCTAGACCTTCTTATACTCCTCCCATATGTCATTTCCATAAGAAGGTTACTCCTTCTTCTCTTATGGTTCCACATCCAATGGTTCCATCACCTCATATGGTCCCTTCACCACTTTTTGTGCCTCCACCTGTGATCCCTTCACCTATGGACTTTCACTAACTTATGGATCTGTTTCCACCCATGATTCTTTCACCTATGGATCCTTCTCCACTGGTGATTCCTTCTTCTCCCATAGATCCTACTCCCATGCATTCTTCTGACCAACCTTTACCTAATTATCCTCTTCAACATGATCCTTTGAGAATTCCTACTGTTTTAGTTGAGGAGATCAAAAAAGAAGTATTTTCCTAGTATTCATTGAATATTGATGAAACTTTAGCATCAATTTGATTACAACTTCATAGAGACTTATCTGATGTATTAGATAATGTGTGGATATATTTACTAGTATTTATGAGCACATGCATGGTGATTTGACATTTATATTGGATTGGATGTGTGTTCTAAAATTATTTATATTTGTTATATCATTTGACACTATGTCAAAATTATTATTATATTATATCATGATTTCTTACTTATTGTACTATATATTTCTTATCTTTTATATCTTGAATATGATTGTCATTTCTTTATCATTGCTTTCCCTTCTCTTTTCCTAGAGTTTTTCTCAAAACTCTCTTCTTGTATCTTTACAATTTTTTTGTTTTCTTATCCTTATTTTTCATAGATAATTTGTCATGGTGATTTAGTTATACATACCCTATACCCCTTGATTATTATCTCCCTTTACCATGTGATCAGTTAGTAAACAATCTATCTCATTACTATCACCTTTTACTAATCCACTTTGGATTTCCTTTTTCCATCTTCCTTTTTCCACAACATAAGAATATACATGGTTGAGACTTGATATCACACACTATTTCATTATCAAGCCTAAGTGTATTAGTTAGTATTTATATTTAGTTACTTAGCTTCCTTTAGCCTTAGCCTATAACTCATTTGTGTGTATCACTATCTCTCTCATTATTGGTCATTTCAAGTTTTTATGGAGGAGGAATCTTAAAAAACCTTCAAAATAAATTTAAAATCCAAATCATTTAAACAAAAGGCAATGATATAAAAAGGAAAAATTATTCTTGAAAATTTAATCGCACTAAAAGACATGATTCAAAGCACATCTCTTTCTTCTATTCAAAGCTTAAACTCCACAATTGATCTCATGATATATCTGAGGTCCTTTGGGGTGTGGTAGGCTAGTATATTAGAAGAGGATAATAAAAATATATTTTAGTGCTACCTACTTTCTCATGCAAGTACCCAATCTTCACAGTAGACTGATGGCTCTATAAGGGGTCCTGAAGAGCTAGGAACACATCATGGGAAGGTAGGTCCATTTTAATTTTCCTTGTGCCAATATACCTTCATGAGTTGATCTTAGTAGCAAACTTATTTTTCTACAAAACTTTGTGTCTATCGAGAACAAGTTTCCTTTGTACATAGATGACCACTAGTTACTTAGTGTCTTCTCATGTTCTTAGTATGCCTCTTGCCTCCTAAGGTCTTATCATAAGACACCTAAGTCTTTCTTTTTTACATTCCCTTTTTCACTCTTTATATCCTTTATATTTCCTCTTGAGAAATATTTCTTTGTTTACTGATCACTCCCCTTGGGATTTCATTTGTGAGTTACTTTGTAAGACTGTAGATAGGACCCAACCATCCTCACAAATTACCATCTTTTCCTTCATATTACCCACACCCTTGATTACCTAATTTTCCTATTTATTCCACCCCAGTGGTGTTCTCTTTGTCAAGCTATAGTGTAAGACCATAGATAGGACCTGACCCTCACAAACTTTTCCAATACCCAAGTCACCATCCAAATTACATGTGTCAAATTTGAGATAATATTTAATAAATTTTGAATTTACACATTATATTACATGTCTCCCATCTTGATTTAGTATATTTTATGCTTACTTTATTTTTCTTTCACATTTTTATCTTTTTATTTTATGAGTTCATGTAAGATTTGAACCATTTCTTGAATTTTTCATACTTCTCAGCTTGAATGAGTGTGATCAATTTAAGACAAATCTTTTTCAAATTTTTTTCTTTCATACTTCTCAACATTATCTAGTATTCTTTATTGACTTAATTAATTTATTTTTATGACCATTTGTGCCCTTTTTCATACCTTTCATTTTATTACTTTGTTTGTCATACTTCCCAACATGATATTAATATGTTTTTACTTGTTTTAATTTGGTGCAAATATCTTTCATATTGTTTTAAAAAGTAAAATTCCTTTTTACCATCTTGTTTTGCCTTTTCTTAGTTCTTTATACTTAGTAATTTATTTTTATTACACATTTCCTAGCTTAAAATAGTGTGTAGTACATTTTCTTGATTGATTATATTTTTCCAAGTCCTTTTACATGTTTCTTTTTAACCATGCATGTGTTTTTCATAATGATATAAAAGAAACCACATCTCATATATTTCTTGTAGCATATACAACAAAGCTAAATACATGTGATATAAATAAATATATCCTAAGAATCCATATCCTTAACCATAATCAATAACTAGAATCAAAAACCATAATCAATTATAATGATGACAACATACACATCCAACAAGAATATGCCAAAATGATCTATATATATCCCATGACTTTTATATAATAAATAAAACCATATACAATGATCCAATCTCTATGGTTGGGTCCCATCCTATCTATCTCATGGCCTAGCCATGTTGCCTACTAAGGCCTTAGTCTGACTCCTTTGAATGGTATGTTGTAAGGAGGTCATCTAAGATCTCAATCCCTCCACCTATCCCTATAGGTGTGCTTCCTACATCTATGACTCTGCCAACTGGGTTTAGATCTCTAAAATCCTTGTTACTATATCTAGATGTGTATCTCTCTCATCTATTAAGGCTTATCATGCCTATAACTACCCTATATCCATCACTATTGGTATTTGTATCCTCTTTCTCTTCACATGTATCTGCCTTACTACCTCTCTAGCTAATTTGAACTAGCTCACTTGAGTTGGGGCAAATGGTACACTCGAATATTCTAGTGTCATAGGTTTTTATGACTATAGATTCTTATCTAGGATGTCATGGAGTGCTCCCCTCACCAATGACCCCCATATTTCCTCCTCGTCCTCACCTACACCTATAAAATCATGTAATATAGATATTAGATCATGGTTATATCTCATAATATCTATCTATCTATATAAACAAAATATAAGAAATAATTTAACCATCTCTTTTTACCTATATGTGTCTCAATTACTATGGTCTTGCCATTTGCACAACTACCTAGCATAGTCTCCCTGTCTATGTATCCTCATATCATCTCCTCTATATGTCATCTCCTTAGCTCAAACCCAACTATCATGGTTTATGTCAATCTCATCCTGCATCTGAGTGGTCTTTCTATCATCTCCTCTAGCTCACCTATGGGGTCATTTAGGATGGTAATAGTCTCCACTCTCTCTACCTCCTTCTTCCTTTAATATCATCACCTTGGTGGCCACTACTCATCTTGATGTGGATCTGGTAGTGGTACATCTGATATTTCTACCTCTACATCCCTATCCTCTTTCTCAACTCCTCATCATTCCTAACCATTCCATGGTCACTCTCAATGTGGCCTTAGTGTTAGCCTCACTACTAGTGCCCCAATCATTTCCTCCCCATGGCTCCCTCACATTCTAACCCCACTACTTGGGCATTAATATCAATGTCACTAGATGAGGTAGGCTTATCTACCCTAGCACCTATGCCACTAGATGTGGCTCTCTCCATCATAAATAGTGTCTAATAACCTTTATCCTCTTTATCACTAGTGCCACTATGTCCCAGCTTTCCCATGTAGTTGTTATGTGCTTGTATGGATACCACATGATTTCTACACATCTCACTGACTACAATTCTAGAATTTGAGGTGTGGTTTATGCTACCTAGTCCTCCCTCCATCTCCACACTTGAGGTAACTATCATTGACTTCACGGAGCAACCTAACTGGCTAATACATAGGAAACCTTTCATATATCAAATTTATTGTCATTATGATTGGTCCCATGGTCCTCTACCATTTGACTATCATTTTATACATATCATGTACTAGTTAGACCCAAATGACATATCCTAGGTCATATAGAACTCATTCCTCCAAGATTATCTTGCTCAAGGCTACCATGAATAGTGGTACCTTATCATCTAACTTATGACATAGCACCCATTATGTCATGAATTCTATCATATCCTATCATAGACATCAAACATACTCACTCTCCTACATAATAATATTGTCTCTGAGATTATAGCCCACATGACTAAGGCTTTCCTCTCCTCTAGACTATCTAGTATCCTTGTGGTCGCCTATGCTCCTACTATAGGTAGCCCTAAGATGGCATGGACATCCTCTAACATGATAGCCACCTCTAATGTATCCCCATCCACCTCCCATCTGAAGGTGTTAGTCAATCATTCTTAACAAATGAGGAACATGACTAATAGGTCAACACTAAGGGGGATATATCACATCTCTATTATCTTACCTAGACTTATAGATCCTAGTCTATCCCTGTCTCCATCTGACAACCTATCTAATAAGCCCAATAACCATGCTGCATCCACAAGTCCCCAAAATATCTATCATCCCTCCATGTCATGTATAGTCATTATACATTCTTTATACATTTTTAAAGCAAAAGCAAGCCTAAAATTACTTTATTTTATTCATTTTAGCTTACTTTTAGTTTTCTTTATTTTCTTGACCTTGTGTGGTCATTTCAAGACATTCTATCCCTCTTTCAACTTTTTACACACTTTTTCATATTCTAATTATTTGGTCAAACTAATTTGACCAAAAAAGTTCTTATCTTTTCACTTGGTTGACTGAAAAATCTGAGTCAACCCCTTTATTTTCCCCTCCCTAATGTTGAGTTTCTATTATGGACCTTTCAGACCCCTTGGCAACTCCAAACTAGGCCTTTAGCCTACATATCATATAAGGTCAACACAATGGATTCTACGTATTTTCTAGCCTACTAGGTCAACTAGGTCAACCCAATGCTTTTTTCTTATTGACCCCTTACATTTTCTAAAAAAGTGCAATTTTCTTTATTTTTCCCTAAACCCTCCAAACCCATTTCCCATCTTCCTATTTTATACCCTTAGAGTATGATTTTATTCCATTTTGACATCTATACATGCTTAAAATTCAAAATTTATAAAAAATCACTTAATTTAATACAAATTTCAAAAATTGATTTGAGATTCATAGTTGCATCCCTGTAGTGCATCTACTACCACCTTTGGAGCCTCTCCCTATCCATCATGTCATATGCTCACCATCCTAGCTTGTTTTCTCTCTAGAGCTCTCTTTTCTCTCCTTTACAAGTCAAAATAACAAATGACTTGTCTTTTCCCCTATTTTAAAACACTTTTCAAAATATAAATCTTTCAATTATTAAACTGCATATTTCTTGTTTTGATTCTGTCATTATTTCTACTCATTCATTTTTCAAACTGTAAAATGCATTAGATTCATGATGACGTAGAAAAGTTTTTCCACTACCATATGCCTATTTCCTAAAAAAAATGATTTTTTTATATTTTTTGCACTAACTTATACATGTTCATCTAGTGTTCTCTACATTGGACACCTTCACATTTTTTTATCTACAACACTAAGGTAAGTTTAAGGTATGTGTTTTTCAATTTAGTCCTTTCATTTATCTTATTTTATTTTTACTACACTTTACTTAGCATTAACATTATGTGTTATCATGTTTTATCTCAAATCACCATCCCATATTGCACTTATGTGACACGTGATGAGCTTCGAGTGGGGCATATGTATACACATAATATTTTTAAACTTTTATTGATTACTAACACTTTGTATCTTATGGTAACCTATCGAGTCTCAATATCTCTGAGTGCATGCCTTAAGGGGTGTACTAAGAAAGGGGTGGGTAGACCATTGATGCTTCATAAGATTATTGTCCCTTTTTTCACTTTCCATCTACACACGTGTATCTTAAAAACATTAACCCCAAGCTTAATATTCTCAGTCCTACATATTATAGTTTTTTCCTCTTTCTATTCCTCCTTTTCTTGCCTTAACACCCTTTTAGATAGTTGGTTCTACTAGGTTGACTGGGTCAACCCAATACAATTTAGGGATATTTTTCACTTTCTTAGCTTGTCAGCCTTTTAGCTGACCTAGCTTAAACATAGTGATTTGTCCTCAAAAACACATTGGGTCAACCTAGTCAACCCTATATAGATAACATTCCCAAGAGGATTTAGGGCAAGATCCACCTATATATACAATTTCATTTCCCACCATTTCATAAGATAAGAATTATTAGTAAATAATTACAAGCAAACATCTACTTATTGACTATTTTACTTGAGTAATAAAGCTTAGGATTCCATACTTTATTTAGAGATATGAATTTTACCTTATGGATAAGTCTTTTAGATTCTTAGATAGGTTGTGTATCCTAGATCTGATTTATCTTGATTATCCTTACATACCAGAATAATCTCTTGTGAAGCACCTTGGCAAAGGGAGAGATTAAGGCTTAGTGGGTTCATCTTCAAAGGTAAGTATTCCTAACTTTATTTCTCCTTTGTAATAGTAGATAGATAATGCATTTTTATTCTTCCCACATGTATTAGGATTCTATATACATTGATGTGAGTATATATCTTCTAATACATGTTTAGTTTAGTTTTTTTATTGATTCTAACCCCCACTTTATGCCACAAGATTTGGTGTACACTAGATTAGATTTTACTTTCTTGTTATTAAAATAGAGTGAATGCTTTAAACCTTAATAATCCATTGGGTTTGTTGTGAAATTGTGTTAGGTTTTAGGCTTTGGAACCCTTCCTAGCATGATGTGTTGTGATAAGTGATCCCCTAATTAGGTATAGTGGATCCCCATATTGTTCATGCTCCCGCTTAACAAGTGTATCCCTAATCAAAACTGTAGGTATACTCTATGTTCCTTTGAGTTAGGATTGATTTATAGAAATGGTGTATTTCTAATTACATACATATTATCTTTATAGAGAAAGTAGGTATGTTAGAATAAGAATATTTCACATATGGAATCTCTTATGGAGGGTAGTAAATATGGGGAATTGATACCCCAATGTGACTAATTTCATTTCATATGTGAAAAGATGTAGGTTGTGAATAAGGATGAGCCTTTTTGTATGAATGGCTTGAGTACATTATTGAAAATGTGATGGCATAATTTATGGTAATTCCTAAATTTTTTGTTGCATCACTCTTTATATGATGTGTAACACACTGATGCCATAGATTAAAAAAACCATCATGTTTAGGGATATGCTCTGGAATTATCTTAGGTAGATTTAGGTTTTAGTAGAATGTGTATTTTTTGGATAAAGTGCATTGATGTATTACTGAATATATCGGTAATGAGTAGAGGAATGCATGTTTATGTCATGAAAATAATAAGCACATCTCGCAGTGGATGACTTTGGAGGTTAACTATCTATAGTAGGTGGAACTTGAAGTCTACTATTATGTTATGAATCTCTGATGTGCTCAATAATCCTTAGCCTAATGATCAAAAACCTTATGTAACTCATAATATGGCTCAAATTACCATTATGTAGGTAGGGTATCAAGCTTAAGAAAAGGTAATATGCCATCACCATCAGTAGGATAACTCAAAATAGAGTATAGACAAGGCTCAACATCTATGAGAGAAGATATCAATGTGCATTAGCATAATGTGTCCAACATCTCAAGAGGGAGCATGCTCAAAAGATTAAAAAAAACAATTCAATATGGTCCCATTATGAAAATATCAAGGATCATTCTCTAAAGAGGCTCAACATTGACTAGGTGAGAAGTAGTGTGTGTGTATGTGCTCCATCTTAGACTTGTGAACATAAAATGAAGAATAGATAATGTGAGTTTCATCATAAGGAGAAATAACTACATCAATACAAATAATAATATGAAAAGGATGTAATAAATAATGATATCTAAGTATTCTTATTTTTTATCTTGAGCAAAGATAGCTAAAAAAAGGTCATCTAGTGCATATCCATCATCATAATCAAGAATATGAAGATAGTTAATATAATAATATATGATTTTATCAGTCGAAGAAGAGTGAGGAATGGAATGTTTAGTATTTGTTAAATTAATGGGAATCTCATCGATTGGTTTTGTCAAGACTAAGGTCATAAATAAGGAGATAATTGAGTGATTATGTGAGGAGAGAGATATGATGTTTTGATTTTCAAACTAATCTTATTAGGCTCATCATCATTATAATCTAAGATATCAGGTCATATATTTCTCACAAGTTATGTGTGGACATTATAACCTCTTATAGAGTTCATAAGATAATTAAATCATTGATATTCATGAAAATGAATGATAGTTAAAGGTTCAAGGGTGGGTATTTTAAAAACACTATGTTCTTGAAATTGTTCAAAATTCTAAGGGTTCATGTCTCCTTGAATCTTATAAATATAACCATTATAAGGAAATTTGACACATTGGCATGCTAATGAGGCTAAAACTCTTGTGTGTGTGTCCAAATTTGACCAAGTAAAATTTTATAGGATAAATTTAAATTAAATATCATAACTTTGATGTGAACTATGATAGGAGGAACCATGATAAGAAACCAAACATAACTTAGAGGAGTCATTTATCTTTTATCATGACCTTGGCATGTTCTTTGTGTATATTTAATATTGCATTTAGAGTACCCATGTGTATTAGTAAAGTAAAGGGAGGTGACACAAGTGCCATAATTTTCATCAATAAAATCATGCTTTACTTATATATCACTAATTTGGACACTCATGAATAATGTAGGATCATCTGCATGGAGAAATATTTCATCAGGAATCATTGAATAAATATTAAATTTGAGTGAGAGAGAAGTATTTATAGTTAATCAACATGTATAAACATATTTTCACATCCTTGAAGAATGATATCTTCAAACCCTAATAATGTGTCCTCTTTCCCCATAAGTGGAGGTCAAGGGATTTTCATTTTTAATAAGAGGTACATTAGATAATTATGATGATGATGATGAGAATCCCTCATGAGTTATAGAAAATTAATTTGAGATGGGAAACAATAAAATTCTATTATAGTATCCCATTCATCACATCTGATTAGAATTGTATCAAGTAGAAGTACATAATGGTAAAGCAAATCTATTGAAGGAGAAGCAAAAGTGCATAGAAGTTGATGTTGATAACTAGTATTTGATTTAGGATTAACTGATGTGGTTTTGTCAAGTGTATCCAACTAGGTTAAATTAGGTAATGGTTTTAATGTCATTATTGGGTTGATGCTTGAATCTTTTGAATATTTTATAGGTGGTGAATAAATCCAAGTAGGTTTAGTTGGAGTTTTAGTTAATTTGAATTAAGGGGAAATTGATGATAAGTAAGGACTATAAGTTATATCAATAGAAAGTGAATGAGTATCCAAATGTGTCATTTGATTAGAAACATGTGGGATATTAGATAGAGTAAGTTGTGTTGTTAGATTTATTGGAATCATTGTTGTATGCCCAAGTTCTATAAAATGAGATGGATAAGAATCTTGAACATTATAAAAAGTTGGTAAATTATTATAGTTACAATGTGGATAAGGATCAATATAAGAAACTAATCTCCTCATATTGTTCATATTGACAACCTTATCATCATTAGTGATAGAATTAGGATCAATATAAGTTTTTATAGTGTTGTTAGTGAGAGGTTTATTAGTACTTGATTTATGATTAGGAAGAGGATCCTTGTAAATAGTGAGATTAGTGTTATCTTGATTAAGGACATCATGTTTATTTTTTGTTTAATTAACCTTAGATTCCTTCATAAGATTGTTGACACTCATGAATTAGGGTTTTGTGATCAAAATTAGGAAACAAAATATATTCAAGAGAAAATTTATTTAATTGGTGACAAGTCTCATGATAATGACCCCAAAGTTCATAATACCAACAAAATATCTATGAATCATTCTAATGCGGGGTAGGGTGAGTAGGGTCAAGATCTTATGGTGAAGGCCTAGGAAGACACTTTTGAATTTCTACTATCGAAAGAGGTTTGTGAAAATCACAATATTCACTTGGGAAAATGTAGAACTAGGTTTTGGTACAGTCTTATTTTAAAGTGGTTATGAAAAAGTAGCATCACTAGAATCACTTAGGATACTAGCATGAATATTGTGTATGTAATCATATGTATCCATGACACCATAAATGGTAGCTTCTAAATTTTTAGAATTCATAAGTATTCAATTTTTGATAGGAGTATGTGAAGGCTCAAATTTTCTTATGAGAATATATTGATGTTTGGCTTGGTCGATGGATTTTTCTAAATATTTTGGAGAGATATTCCTAACATGATATTGTAATTTAGAATGAAGATCATTAGTGAATAACTGGATGAGATTGTCTTCTGACATGTTATGTTCAAATTTATTGGATAAGGATTTCCATCATTTAATGAACATTTGGGAATTTTTATATTTTTATTGTTTATAGTTGATAAAGTGATCTAAGTTATTTTTAGTAATATTTTTAGTTTGGAATCCTTATACTAATACACTAAATAAATCTTATAAACTAGATATATTATGAGATTTGAGTTGATTATACCAATCTAAAGCATCACCTCAAATATTTTAGCCAAGATCTTGGTGGCAAAAAAGGCATTGAGCTCAATCCAATATTTATACAAGTTTCCAAAAGTTTTAAAGTACAATGTGGGAATAATGGATCCATTATAAGTGATAGTAAGAACAATACCATCTATGTCGATGTTTGAAATTTCAGGGACTAAGGGTTCATTTTTTAAGTGTTTGATAGCCTTATTAATAAGTGGGGGTTGAGGTATAAGGATACCTTATGAATTTATAATGGGTGTGAGGGGAAGTAGGATTTTTCACTCCCCATTTAGTGGGTTGAGAATAATTTTTTAATTAAAAAATTTAGTTTTGCATTTTCACCATTTGATTTACTCTACTAATTTGAAAAGTAGCCATTTGATTCATGGATTGTAATAGAATTTGATTAGTATTAATAATGGATTGAATAGTATAAGTGATTTGAGACGTAATAAAGGTAGCATTGATTTTAGTATGAAAATGGGCACTTCGATTAGGCTCAATAGAAGAAAGACTAGCCATAATAGTTGAGATACTAGGCAGGGTAAAATAAGTAGTAGAGAAAGTTGAAGGCATGGAAGAAGTAGGCATGGAAGAAGAAATATTCATGGAATAATTCATAGGGTGACTTTCCCCAAGATTTGTATAAAATTCATGAGAGGTTAAAGGTGGACAATCAAGCTAAAGTACCATCATGAGATTATAGATTATTGTGGGATCATTTCTTTGATGTTGAGGGTTTTCATTTATGAAAAGTATCATTTTGATAGTATATTCAATATCACTCTCATCCTTGACAATAGGAATTTATGGAGGATAGTTAAGAGGATCCAAAGTTTTGGAAGGAGGTGACATAATTTTTTCTAATGGCCACATGAATATTACTTACATCTAGATTTTCTATGAAAGTTTAAGGAAGGAGAGAATGAGGATGTTTAAAGGGGTTAGTTAAATTCATCATATCATTTTGATTTTATAGTTTAGTTTCATCAAAAGTGTACTACATGGTGAAAGGTAGAGATAAAATTATAAATATAGAAACCTACTGGGTTGATCTAGTCGACCTAGTTTGGTAGATAGGGAAAATTAATAGTCTGTAAACTCACTGGGTCAAGCTATTCAACCTAGTTGGGCAAAAAAGGAAAAATATTAGTCTAAAAACTATTGACATAAAATTTGAAGTGGTTGGAAATATATATTTTTATGTTAAAAATAGGTTGACTTTAATTATATTAATGTAATGCAAGGGTAGTATTAATTTGAATCCTTAGTATTCACTTAAAAAAGTAGTGCCTATATTCATAGTAACTCATACACAATACATAAAACACAATAATTCCTACTCTAAATCTTCTATTATATATATATATATATATATAATAACCATTAAATACAATTATTCATATATTATTTACTCTATATTACCTTAAGTAATCATATGGGTTACTTTTATCTATAGCCTCTTATAATTCGTCTCTGTTACTTATCTTTTTTATGCTATATCTAATATATTATAATGTTGATGCATAAATACTAACCCAATACAACACAACTCAAAGGTCATGTTTATTTGATACATGTTTTTTCTCTAATTAGGTCATCATTTGTCTCCACAAAGTCTTCTTTCTTCCTGCAACACCCATTCAATAGAATCCTATGTTCTATCAGCTTGAAGAAGTGTTATGTTATTGTGATAATGAAATCAACTTTGTAGTACCAATAGTTTGGTTTTTAGCTAATTTAGAATCCTTCCAACATTTTCCTAGATTTTAGACCTTTGTCTCATCCTTGAGATAGCCCCAAGTTGTTAATAGGTACCAAAAAATTTGTAATTCACCTAAGTGTAATAAAATTTTATGAATGTTGCAGTACTCTACTAGAGATTATGAAGTTGATGTCCCTTATTTTGGAAAATGTTAATCACACTTGCTTTCCATAATCTTAAAAAAATATTCCAATCCAATAAAATATTCTTTTCATCTATAGTCATGTTCTTTATGGCCATGTTATCTTTTGTTGTCATGACTATGTCATTTTGGACTAGAGATTTGTCTAGGGTATCTACATAATTTGTATGTGTTATAAGGGAGGGAAATTTTGAAAATGTGCCCAATGGATCTAAATTAATTATTTTGATGGAAGGATACTTTTGTTTGAGTTTCTTAATCTATTCAAATTAAAGAACTTGAGGGATCTACATTATCTTATGTAATTATCTCATAAATTATCTTCACATTAAGTGTGAACACTTCACATGAGAAATAAATTCTATGGAGTGTCATTGCTTAAGTGATTTTGTGATTTTTAACATTAGCGAGCCCTTAATTTATAGCATGTTTGTTCTATCCATTAGTCACACTAATTCATTTTTAGTGTAATTACTATCACTTATTTTCTATGTTTGATCCTTCATTCTACTTATTTTGGTACTTAATTGTATATCTTGTCTTCATTTATTTCATGTTAAACTATTTTAACATTTTAGGGTTTAGCTTATATAAATATTATGTTTGATTAAAGGGATGATTAGTCTAAATTAGTGAAATAATATGCATAAAACAACCACTATTTTGTTATATATTTGACTATCTTTGACTTTCTAAAAATAGTAATAAATATGTTCAAATAAAGACTTATCTAGAAAAACACTTAATATAGAAGATCTAAGTGCTATAAACTGAGATGTGAATATGTATGAGTGTCATCAACTAGATTCTTGTATCATAACCCCTCCTAGATAGTAGCACCACATTTTCAAAGTATTACCATGTGGATCTAGTGTCATGATAATGGTGTTAGTGTCCTCTATGCAAGACTACTCTGAACTTTTAGGTGTGATTGTGACTATGTTTCTAGGTTCTATTCAAACATGCATGAAGTCTAAAAATATATATTATGCTTATAAAAAATTATTTATTATGTAAACCCTAATAATCCTTAAAAATAAGGCATGATATAAAGTGTGTTCATTATTGGGATAGGTTAGACATCCTCAACACCCTATTTTGAAGAGAGTTTCCTACATACCAATACTCTAAGGATGGATCAATCCTGATATAGTTCTCCCTACCTAAGTGTTGGTTTAATTGAAAGTGATGTTAGAATAATAGTGGTATTGAATGCCTTGAGTTAATTTGATATTGAAAATCTATAAAATCTAAGCTTAGGGTAGTTTTAAATGGTAGTATGCAAAAGTATAGTATATTAAGGATTAATAACTTTGATTTTGTTCAACTTGTTTCATGTTTGAATAGGTATTTTGAATATATTTTATATCTAGTGGATGGAGGTATAAAATTCATGTATTTATAGTGTCATGTAGCTTATGTAGACAAAAAAAATATGGTTAGGCTGACCTTAAGAGGGTTTTAACTTTGAAAATATATTTATTCAAGAAAGATAGGGTAAAGGAAATTAGTGCCTTTTTTGGACACTAGCACCATGTGGATCTAGTGTCCTTAATGTGGTGATAATGTCTAACTAGTATACTATTGGGGAGAAGGGATGGGATCAGGAAATGAGGGTTTTATATTGCATTTAAGCCAATTAGGGATGCCTTTGTTCCACAAAAAGGTTGAAAAAGTGTGATAATAGGCTCTAGGATAGGTCAAGGGATAAGGTAGGAATGGTTTATCTCAAGTAGCACTCTTAGAAATCAAATAGAATTTTCAGGTGATTATATTCCCCCCTTTATGTTATAAATGTATCAAAGTGAAATAACTAGTATAAAGGAAAAATAAGCATACTTGGACTTACCTAGGAAGTGAAGTTTGTGAAGCTGAGTCTGAGTGTATGAAGTTGGGTATACGTATGTGAACCATGATCCAATACATGACCTATAAATGAAACATGCATAAATTAGTCCTTAAGAGATATCAAAAGTAAAAGACTATGCTAAGTAAATAATTAACTAAGTAAAATTGAGTAAAGAGATGGGAAAGAGGAATGGAATGAATACACCTCATTGGGTATATGAACCAATGCATAAACCTAGTGAAAACCTATGTGTATGAGTGTATTAAGCAAATCATTAAATATCTTGGACTAAGATAATAGCTTAATCAATCTTCATATGTGGGTGGCTCAATAACTCAATCCAATTTTTATGCCATCATTACCCACCCCTATTTGGTGGATCATGACCTATGAATAACTTGGATTGGATTGATAGTGTGTCCAACCCTATCATGTGAGTGGATCAAGAAATAAATTAAGATATGATTCCATCGTTTCCCACCCATGTGTAGTAGATGCATCTGAAACTAAACTACACAAAGTGATAGAAATATATAATTGAGTATATCTAACTATGTATGTCAGCTATGTGGCCACTCAAATCCATTAGGTAGCTTTGGGCCACTTAGGAATACCAACCACTAAAGATGGAGTAAGGAATGAAATTGGTGATAACTTGTAATATGATTTCAATTTTTAATATGAATTAAATTGGTGCTTCATGAAATAGAACATGATAACACACAATGATGATGCTACATAAAGTGAAGTAATCAGAAAATAAGATAAATGAAAGAACAAAATTGAAAAACACATACCTTTACTTACCTTAGTGTTGTATATAAATAAGTAGACTGTAATATAAAGTGAAGGAATGTAATGTGAAGAACACTAGGTGAACCTATAGAAGTTAGTGAAAAAAATAGCCAAAAACCAAAAAAAATGGAATATAGGCATATGATAGTGGAAACTATTCTCTGCGTCATCATGAATCTAATGCATTTTATGGTTTGAAAAATGGATAAGTAAAAACAAAGTTATAGGCAAAATAAGGAATATAAAAATGAAGAATTTGAATTGTTGAAAAGTGTTTTTAAATAGGAGTAAAGAGAATTTATTTGGTTATTTTGACTTGTGAAGGAGAGAAAGAGAGCTCTAAAACCAAATGAGCTAGGATGGTGAGGAGATGATAAGCTAGATGAGGGGGAACTCTAGGAGTGGCAATGGGTGCACTACAAGTATACAACTATGAATCTTAAGCCAATTTTGGAGTAATTTAATGAATTAAGTGTATTTTTAGGAAAAATTAATTTTTAGCACTTCTAGATGTCATAATGAAGATGAAGTAGATTCTATAGGTATGAAAAACCAATTAGGCAAATGGATCTAAAGAAATTAGGAAGAAAACCACAAAAAGGAACTTTTTAAGGAAAATGCAAGGGGTCAATAGTAAAAAATAACTAGGTCAACTTAGTCGACCTAGTAGGCTGAAAATAAGCAAAATCCACACTACCAACCTAGTAAGTGTGTGTTGACCTTGTATATTTTGCAGACTACTAACCTATTACAGTTTGCCAACTAATCTAAAAAGTTTAAAATGACAATGCATTACTAGGGAGTGGAAAATAAGAGGTTTGATTTATATTTTTAAGTCAACCAGGCCAAAAATAGGAAAATTTTGGTCAAACTAGTTTGACCAAAGAACCAAAAGTGTATAGAAATGCATGCTAAAAGCTAAAAGAAGGCTAGAATGGCCTGAAATGACCAAGGGAAAAAAGGATTGAGTAGGCTAAAATAGGTAAAAATAAATAAATTAAATCAATTTAAGCTTGTTTTTTATTAAAATTGTAAAAATAATGTATTTTGACTATACATGACATGGTGGATCTAATACATCTTTTGTTATTTCTTCGTTGTAGGGATGACTCAAGTTTTGGAGATTGGTAGTTGTTTCTTGGATATTATATCTACTAAAACATCTAACCATAAGAGATAGAGCTAGGCTAGTAGTTATATGCCTAGGAGGGATAGCTAACATGTGTAGAATTCCCTTGAGCATGGATTTGTTAGTCATGTTCTTGGGATGTTGATAATGATTGACTAACACCTTTAGATGGGAGGTGGATATGAATATGGACATGGTATAGGTATCTATCACTCTAGAGTATGTGCATGCCATCTTAGGGCTACTTATAGTAGGAGTACTAGTGAATATAGGTATACCAAATAGCCTAGAAGAGATGAGAACTTTAACCATATGGGATAAAGACTCAGATACAATATTGGTACGTAGGAGAGTTAGTATGTTTTATTTATATATATCATAGATTCTAGATATCTAAAAATATATGATATGATTTATGACACAATGAGTGCTATGTCATAATTTAGATGGTAAGGTGCCACTATTTATGGTAGCCTTGAGAAGGATGATCTTAGAGGAGGGAGTAATATATGATCTTGGATTCATCATCTAGGTCTAGCTCATACATGATTTATATGAGGTACTAATTAGAGGGTAGAATTTGATAAGACTAATCATATTATTGATGGCTTGGATATATGAGAGGTTTCTCATGTATCGATCAGTTATGTTATCACATGCAGTTGATGATAGGTCACCTTGAGTGTAGAGATGGAGAGAGGACTATGTATCATAGGTTTTTCCCCACATGTCAGCACTATAGATGATGAGATACATAGACATAGAGACTACATGGTTGAGTTGCTACATAGTTTCACCAACTATAGTGAATATAAAGGTGATTAGACACTATACCTAGTGGAAAAAGCCACATTTAGTGGCATAAGTACCAAGACATATGGGCTTACTTTATCCAACAACACTAATATTGGTCCTTGATTAGTAGGCTTAGCATGTGATAGAGCCATGAGGAGGAGGGGACTAGGGCCACTAGTGATGAGGCCAATGCTTAGACCACATCATGAATGACCATGAACTAGGTGAGTATGATAAGGAGCACAATAGGAAGAGAGGGGTAAAAAGGAAATGGCACTAGAGATACCACCATTAGTTCCATATTAAGATGAGATAAGACCACTGAGTACATGGCATCAATAGAGGTAGGAGTATTAGGAGAGAGTGGAGACTATCACCATACTTAATGACCCAGTAGGTGAGCCAAAGGAGATCTAGATGATAAAGAGACCACTCAGGTGCAAGTTGAGGTAGATGTAATCCAAGATAACTAGATTTAAGCTGAGGAGTTGACCTATAGATGAGGTATTATGAGGTTACATGGATGGAAAGACTATGTTAGGTAGTCATGCAAATGGTGATACCATAGTATTTAAGACATAAATAGGTAATCAAGATGATTAAATTATTTCTTAAGTTTTTATTTTGAAATAGAGACTAGAGATAAATAGATATTGTGAGATATAATAGTGATCTAATATCTATCTAGGTGTGATTTTGTAGGCATAACTGAGGATGAGGAGGAAAGATGGGGGTCCTTTATGAGGGGAAAACTCCATGACATTTTGGATGAAACTCTACAATCATATGACCCTACTACATTAAAGGACCCTAGTGTACCATCTACTCTAGCTCAAGTGAGCTAGTTTAGATTAGCAAGGGAGGTAGAAAGGTAGATATGAGCATAGAGAAAGAGAATTCAACCACTAGCAGAGATGGGTTTAGGTGATATATGGGCATGATTGGCCCTAACAAAGGAGAGAGATGTGCATCTAGATATAGTGACGTAGATGACACATATACATATATCAAACTTAACCCATCTGACACAGGTGCAAGAATAGGAGAGGGTGACACACATGGTGACCTTAGCCTAATTGGCATATGTATAAGAACATGTGTCACATCTAGAGGGATAGGTAGATGGATTAAGATTTTGGACAACCTCATTATAGCATACTATTTGGAGGAGTCAAACTGAGGCCTCGATAGGTAGCGTGGTTAGGCCATGAGATAGATAGGATGGAGCCTAGCCATAGAGCTAGAGCATTGTATATATGGTTATACTTATATAAAAAACTCATGATATATATATATATATGTGATGTATCATTTTGTCATATTGATGTAATTGTGTATGTTGTCATCGTTATGGTTGTGGTTATGGATGCTTTGGATATATTTCTTTCTAGCACATGTTTTTAGCTTTTGTTGTATATGTTATAAAAAATATATGTGATGTGTTTTTTTATAGCATTATGGAGAACACATGCATGGTTAAAAACAAATGGGAAAAAAGGACTTGGTAAAATATAATCAATAAAAAATGTAATAACAATAAAATGACTTAGTATAAAGAACCAAGGGATGGTAAAAAGGAATTTGTTTTTAAACCAAAGTGAAAGATTTTTGAACCAAATTAAAACAAGTAAAATCATACTAAATCGCATTGGGAAGTATGAAAATAATGTAATAAAATGGAAGGTATGTAAAAGAAAACAAATGGTATAAAAATAAATAAATTAAGTCAATCAATCATACTATATCATGCTGAGAAGTATAAGAGAAAAAAATTGGCAAAAGATTGGTCTTAAATTTATCACACTAATTCAAACTGGGAAGCACGAAAAATTCAAGAAATGGTTTTGTTCTTACATGCACTAAGAAAATAATAAAATAAGAGCCAAAAAAATTAAATATGAATAAAACACACTAAATCAATATGGGAATCATGTCAATGAAATGTAACTTCATAATCAATCACATCTTATCTCATATTTGACACATGTAATTTTGTTTGTGATTTGTATTATTGGAAAATTTTGTGAGGAATGCCAGGTTATATCCATAGTCTTTAACTACAACTCATAAAGAGAACACCACTGGGGTGGAAAAATTAGAACAATTAGGTAACAAAAGATGTGGGTAATAGGAAGGGAAAAGGTGGTAATTTGTGAGAAATGTCAGGTCCTATCCATGATCTTATAATGTAACTCACAAATGAGATCCCAAGGGGAGTAATTAGTAAACAAAACAATATTTATCAAGTGGAAATATGAGGGATATAGGGAATGTAAAAATCAAGACTTAGTCATCTTATGAGAAGACCTTAGGAGACAAGAGGCATACTAAGGGAATGAGAAGACATTAAGTGACTAGTGACCATCAATGTATAAAGGAAACATGTTTTCTAGAGACACAAAGATTTGTAGTCATATAAGCATGCTACTAAGATCAACTCATGAAGGTATATTGGTACAAGAAAAGATAAAATGGACCTACCTTCCCATGATATGTTCCCTATTCTTCAGGACCCCTTACAGAGCCATCAGTCTACTATAAAGATTAGGTACTTGCATGAGAAAGTAGGTAGCACTAAAATATTTTTTTATTCTCCTTTTCTAATCTACTAGCCTATCACACCATAAATGACCTTGGCTCTACCATGAGGCAAACTATGGATTTTGAGCTTAGAATATAAGAAGGAAATGTGATTTGAATCACATCTTTTAGTATGATTTGACTTTTAAGAATATTTTTCCCTTTTATATCATTGCCTTTTGTTTAATGATTTGGATTTTAAATTTTTATGGCTTTTGAAGATTCCTCCTCCATATGGATTTGGAATGACAAATAATGAGAGATATAGTGATACACATAATGAGCTTTAGGCTAAGGCTAAAGTAAGTTAAGTAACCAAAGATAAAGACTAACTAGGACACTTAGGCTTAACAATGAAATAGCATGTGATCTCAAGTCTCAACCATCTATATGCTTAGTTTATGAAAAAGGAAGAAGTGAAAAAGGAGATCCAAGTGGATCGGTAAAAGGAAAGTATAATGAGATGCATTGTTTGCTAATTGATCACATGGTAAAAAAATACAAGGACCAAAGGGAATAGGGTTTTTATAACCAAGTCATAATGACAATTATCTATGAAAATTAGAGATAAAAAAGAAAACAATTATGAAGACACAAGAAGAGAGTTTTGAGAAAAACTCAAGAAATAAAGAGAAAGTAATGATAAGAAAGACAATAATATGCAAATATAAATGAAAATATAAGAAAGATATAGTACAAAAAGTAAAGAAGCAATATGTAAGAAAAATATGATTTTGACATAGCATAAAATGATATAACAGATAGATAAAAATAAAATTGGATCACACATTCAATCAAAATGTAAATGTAAAGGCACCATGCATGTTCTCATGAGTAATGATAAATATACCCACACACATTATCCAATATTTTAGATAAATATATATGAATCTAGATATAAACTATTGATAATGTCTCATCAATATTTAATGAAAATTAAGAAAATACTTCTCATCTAATATCCTCAATTGAAAAAGTAGGAATGCTCGAAGGATTGTGCTAAGGAAAATCAGGCAAGGGATGCTTGGGAGAATGCATGGGAATGAGATCTATGGGATATGTAGGAATAATTGGTGGAGAAGGATCCATAGGTGAGGTACTCATAGGTGGAGAAGGATATACAAGTGAGGGAAGGTCCATAGGTGAATAAATTATGGGTGGAGGCACAAAGGGTGATGAAAAGACCAAAATAGGGGATGGAACCAGTAGAGGTAGAGCCATGGGATAATAAGGAGGATAATTATTGTAGTAATGACCTATATGAGGAATAGAAGAAGGTATAGGAATATCCATAAGGTGATCCTTAATGTGTTGTTGAAGGATTTGATAATGATCGGTGTGATGGGTGCCACATTAGTGCAATAGATAATACATCTCACCATAATTAGGTATATACTTAGGTAGAAACTTGAAGTGAGGCATGGATTTTTTTTAAAAAGGAGAGGAAGGATGAAAAGTATCAATATATTATTGCAACTTATGATAATGGGTAAAATAATGATTATCTATCTTATGGAAGAAATGAATATGCTTGTAAGTAGTCTTAGGAGAAACACTCACAAAAGGAGATGTAACAAGAGTGGAAGAATCCAGAGAAGACTCATCATCCCATTTCGTTGGAAACAAATCAATATTAGGTAAAGGAAAAAACCATCACCAAGGTAAGGTGGTGATAGAGGAGGAATGGAACTAGGCTCAATGAAAGGAGCAAAGGGATGAGAAGTAGGGGTAGGCTCATTAATAGTAGGAGCAAGAACATGCTCAACTATAGTAGGAGTAAGAAAAAGATCAAATAAGGGATATACTAAGGGAGGAGAAGGATATATATAAGGTTTAAGGATGGTCACAGTAATCTTAGGATTAAACCAACTATGGTGATCAGGGTACCTAGCAAAGTGAAAAGGCCTAGTCATAGCATGATCCATGATCATACTCCTATGAGGCTCCTCAAAAAATTGAGGTTTTGGCAAAAATTTTACCCTATGATAAAGAGGAAAAATACTAAAATTAATAACTATAAATGAAGGAAAATGGGAAGATACATGAAAAGACTCAAGTAAAAAAGAATGATAATAGATAATCTCACCATCACGGGCCTGGATAAGACCACCTAAAAATGGATCATCTATGGAATAACCATCATCATAATCTTGGGTATAAATATCAATGACACAAGTAGGGATAACCTTATCCTTTGAGGAAGTGAAGTGAATAAAATTCTAAGTCTTGGTCAAGACTATGGGAATATTTTTTGACCAAATTTGACTTTTAGGTCAAATTAGGGAATCCCTAGGTAAAAACATGACTTTTAGGCTTTTTAAGGGGCTAAAATATATGTCATAAGGTTTTTTATAATTTAATTAATGTCAATTAATGTTTTACTAACCTTGGTCATTAGTTATTTAGTCCTTATATCATTTTTGGGTCATTTTAAAGGTTAAAATTGAGCATTTAATGAGTTATATGGATTTATTTGGAAATGTGAAGGCTCCAAAATGTTATGTCACATGACATGTGTCTTATTAAGTCTTAATAAACTATTGGTAATTGAAAGTGGCAGGTTCATCTAAAAAAAAGTTAGTTTTGTTGGGAAAATAAGAGATTTTGGTACTTGTACAACTCATTGGGAAGTGTACCACATGGGATAAGAGCATAATATTACTATTTAGCTTCCTTAGATCCATCTCAATGATTTAAATTCTTTGAAAGTTCCATTTTTGGCCCAAAATCATTATGTTGGTTTTTCACCCTTCTTAGTAAGCACAAGTGACCTTTAGGTTTTTACTTGGTAAGACAACTCAGGAGGTTCCAGATCAAAGGCATTGGGAAGGTTGTATTACACTTAGATACATTAATTTAAATATAATTAGTTCAAATAATGGTGGCATGTGCTTCATAAACCATATTCATTAAGCTGATTGTATTTTTCTGCCTGCTTATCTGTGTACCCCATAGGTTTTGGCTTAGTTTGAGAAATTTTGTATGAACCAATTGCTGATTTTGACGAAATATTATTTTTAACTCCTACTTATATGCTTTCCATTTTTTTTAAAAAAAATTCATGAGGTCTTGATATGCTAATCATCTTAAATTGTAAAAGGAAGCATTTTTCTATATTGTAGGTAACTTTTTCCTCTATTTATAGAATCTTCATGTTTTGATCCTAATTACAAGGTTGTGATAGTTTAATTTAAATGTCTTGAATGTATTATTGGTCTCCTCCTTTATCAATTTCATCCTCTAAGGAAAAATCCCCATGATTTGTAATCACATGCAACATTCACACTATTTTGCCATTAATGAACATGTACAAGTGATCTCATGGATGAATTCACATTGAAGAGAAGGTTTTGAAAAATTTAAAGTGTTTTTAAATGTGAATAATGGTTTTTTAGGTATGTATATTATTATATAACTCATTAAAATCTATATGATACTCATTTTTTACACTTGCATTTACTGCCTATAGACTTGGCAATGTTCACCTATAAGATTTATTGGTAGAGAGTAGAGGTACTTGTTTATAGGTGTCATAACAAATAATGAATCCATTATTGTAGTTATATCATGAAAAAATAATCATAACATTCATTCCAAGGATACTATACCACTGAACAATTTGAAACCACATTCAAGAAGATGACTATAGTATTAAGGGACTTTTTCCCTAAAAATACAAAATAGAGGTCAGGGGGCTCCTTGTGAACATCTTAAAACATGGTGGTAGAAGGTATTAAGAAATATATATATATTTGATTTTGGTATATAATATCATGGAGAGGTATTTTGTCAAAAATTGGAGTAATAAAGTGAGGAATGTATGGATTTTTTGAGCCTTGAAGTGGCCTACAAAAACAATGTTTCTAGGTAGTGTTATCTACATGAGTTTAAGTTTGAGCAACCTTTGTGTCAAATTGGTATTTGATCATTATATCAAGGTGAAGTAGTTCCATGTGTTTCAAGTAACATTTATGGTCACAAATATCATCAATTGGAATGGTAATTTATGTTTAGACCCCTATGCTTATCTCCAGTCCATACACTGAGCCAATGTTGACCTATAGTAAAGTATACAATAGTGAGCTAATATGGGTGTTTGGGTGTTGTTTTAGGACATATAAAATGAATTAAAGTGTATAAAAGTTTTATGTGAATTTAGATGATGAAAATGAGGTCTCCCAACATCATAATCCAAGTCCAAAGAGCCCATGTGTACCTACAGTAGTCAAATAGGTAAGGGGTCTCAGTCTAGTAGGGGTCAAACTCATACACAACCCAAACATGAGGAAAAATGGGTCCAAAACCTTACCAATGAATTAATATGGTGTTGATATTTCTCATTAATGTTCCAAATTTGAAATTAATATAATATAATCCTACAGGTCCCTCTTATCACAAAGTATGCCTACAGGTTGGTTATAGTTTCATTTTGAAGGGTAAGCTTGACAACTTTGGGAAGTAGACTTCATTCCAAGAATGAGAGGTAATTGAAGGTAAAATTATGTTTGGGGAGATTTAGGTAAGTTAATTTTAATTTAATTCAAAGCTTATAACATGTGGGAGACACCTACAAACCCCATACAATCAATTGTAGTTAACTGTGAGAGGCAAAGAGTAATATTTGAGTTTTTAGTGAGAGGATGTCATGAAAAAATGGTATAAATAGTGATATATGAATTAAAGGAATCATAAATAAGTTTTTGGAATTTTTTTTAAAACTTAGAACATAAATTAACCTACAGTAGGCATCCTTAAGGGGAGGAAATGCAAGATACAGTCAGGTGTTGACTGTTATAGATAGTATCTAAAGAAAGGTGTCTAGGTGTGGGAATGGCATCAGTTTAAGAAAAAGGAGAAAAAAACCTAAAATATAATATTTTAATGTTTAAATTAAACATTCAAACATCATTCCTAATGCATAACCCATGAAAATTATCACCTACAGGTGTGACATTTTGAGGGAACACAACCAAGAATTATAAGGTAGCCTTAGGAGTTTTAAGAGTCTGATAAGTTCATGAATATTTAGAGAGATTATTTAGGATTAATTTTCTTTAAATATAATAAAATTATCCTAAAAATAAAATCTTAATGGATATACCATATAAATGGAAGCTTTAAATAGGAAATATACAATTTAAAGTGAATTTCTTGCAGATAGTCTCTGCCTGGTAGGTCAGTCTTGGATTTTTGAGAGTTTGAAAGGTCAAATATTATTTTTAGGAGCTAAAATTTTTTATAGATAATACTTATGAATTTTATATATTTTTCAAGTACTATTTTTTGTCTAGGAAAATAAGGTAGTGCCCTCTATTTTATCTCAGATAGAGGGCACTCCCCTCATGTGCAAATTGATAGTTTTAAGAGAATAAGGTAGAACTGTGAATCCAAAAGATGTAGGAACCTTGAAAGAGGATTTTTAAATATGAGAGAAACTAATATAAATCATTGAAAAAAATCATAGAGAGAGGAAACTAGATAGGGTATTCTAAACCTCCAAAGTTACAACAAGCCTATTGAACAAGGTTTAGGCCTAGAGGCCAAATGGAGAGTCAATTCCAATTGTGACATGGGGTGATCATTATAAACTATTTAATAATGATTAAAAGGTTAATTTATAGGTTTTTAATCTATTTAGAGCCAAGGGAAACAATCAAAAGTCACTTGGAGCTCTAAAGTGTAGTTAGGCCTACTAGGCACGTTTAGGCCTAAAGGACCAAATGTGAAACCAACATCACTTCCAGCCATAGGAGTAGATTAAAATGGTCCAATACATGTTTTTGAGGTTGTTTAATAAATGTTAAATTGGTTTTATTTTATTGGAAGCACAAAATAAGCCATTTTTGGTCTAAAAACAACATTAGGCCTGTTAAAAATGTGAAAACAAGTTCAATAGGAGAACTTTGGATGCTCACACCTTTCATGATGATTTTCATGGAAGAATAAGAGGTTTATATAATTTAATAATGTTATTGAATAACCATTTAGTGGAATGTTTTTACAAATTTAATGTCCTAATTTTATGAACAAAGCCTAAGAGGGCAAATACGCCTAAAACCCTTGTTAAACCCTTGTAGAGACCTGAATGGATAAATGAGACTAAAGATGCATCTAGATGGACTAGTTTGCTCATGAAACATATTTTAAATTTTATATGACTCACTTAAGATCCCTCCATTTAAATTAGTTGTATGGAATTGTATGGATATGGCAAAAACATGTTATTTTTGACCATTTTTGTGTTGTGTAGGGTACAAGAGGATTTTGAAGGTGAAATCAAGTTTGGGGGAATTTTTAAACTTTTTGTAACTCCATATGGTCATTTAATTTTAATAAAAAAACTCCTAAGTATCCAAACTAGGTGCTTCATCTTAGCCAATCAAAATTGGCATATTGGACAAGCTAATGAGAAGTGTGAAAACTCTAGGAGAAAGTGATTTTAAGGTGTCTTTGATGATTATATGGACATGGAGGGTATTTAAAGGTGTTATAAACTCCATAACATATATTTTCATGATAAATTTATGCCTTTTTGGATGTTAAGTGTGTAGGGTGCATGAAAGAGAGGTTTTCTAGACTACTTATGATGATGGCTCTTTTCCAAGTGATTCCAGATGACAAGTATAAAAAAATGCATGGAAAGGCATGTATTATTTCAATAACCTTAATCCAAATAATTTTAACTTGTCCTAATTATTTATGAGGCATTCAAATAGGGTCATTCATGAGGTTAGTTTTTTGAGCCAGTTTTGAGGAATCTTATGCTACTTTTCATGAGGTTTATGACTTGGATTGAAATTTTTACTTCTTAGACTTGTAAGGTTTTACACATACCCTCTTATAATTCCTAATTAACTAATACTCTCATATTTACAAGTGTCCTTGTGACCCTTAGACTTCTCTTTTCTTCTCTCTCTCAAGTTCTATAAGAACTAGCCATTTGGGCCATTGTACTTTATGTTCCACTTGAGTATGGAAAATACCTACTCATTTATATACCTTTTGATTAATAATAATACTTATTTTTACCTATTTCATGACTTTTATTAGTGTTTTCATTTGTAATGTTTGATTTTTCATAAGTGAAGACCATGGATTCCTTAGTATGTTGTTTCATTCTTTCATCCTATTTGTAGTTGGAAAGTTTCTTCTTTCAAGGCATGTGAAGTGTTTTAGAATATGTCAAGGGTTGAGTGAGTTAGTATTTTCAGTAGTTCCATTTAAGGCTTCTTTCCTAGTCCTCCTAAATTTTTACATTTATCCATAACCGAATAATGTAACATTGATGTGAGAAGATGATGATTGGAGAAGTGTATGTTTAGTTTGTCTCTTGGTTTTAAGTGTAACATGAAATTGGTTGGAATTAATAATCCATTTTTTTGTATCACCTCCATTAGGTTAGTTTTATTTTATTTCTCTCTCCCTTTTCACCCCAAATTTAAGTGTAGTTGCAATCCCAAGTGGTACATCAAGGGAGCTAGCCCTATCTAGAGATTCACCTCATCCTTAGGTTACCCAAAAGCCTAGAGGTGCTTCTATTTTTCCACTTCCTTAAAGGGTGAAAATATAAGTGTTAATAATATCATCACAAGGAGGCTTACGAGAATGAGGCTTCAAGGAATAGGAAGTTATGAGATGAGGTGAGGAAAGAGATCAAAGTTTTTAATATTTAGGCTAATCTCATTGGTATAATCATCATTAGAATCTAATAGGTTAGGAGGAATGTGTCCAATGAGTTCAGGATGTCCATTGTAACCTCAATTTGAATTAAAAATAAAATTAAGATGTTGACACTCATGGAATAGAATGTTGGGTAGAGGTTTAAGAGTAGGAATATTTAAGACACCATAATCTTAGAATTGTTCAAAATTATAAGGGTTAGTGTCACCTTGAATCCCATAAATGGATCCATTATGAGGTAATTTAATGTATTGGTAGGTGGAATAAATAATAGCTCTCATACGGTGAGTCCATGACCTACCAAGCAAGATGTTATAAGAAAGGTAAAAGTTAAATATCATCACATTCATGCAAATGGTGATAGGTGGGATAGTAATGGGAAGCCACACACAACCTAGAGGAGGAATTCGACTTCTATCATATCCTTGGCAGGTGTTGTGTGTAGTCTTGAGATTATATTATGAATATCCAAGGGTCTTAATGAAGTTGAGAGAGGCAATGTAGGTTCCAAAATCCTCATCAATCAATGCATGCTTAACTTGGATATCATTTATTTTAACACTAATGAATAAGTGAGGATCATCCACATGAAGTGAAATCTCATCAGGAATCATAGAAGCTATGAGAAATTTTAAGGAAAGAGAAGTGTCCATAGTTTCATCAACATTGATAGACATCTCTTCACATTGTTGTAATATACTATCCTCAAATCTAGATAAGGCTACCTCTCATCCCACTAGGGGAGGATGAGGGACATTCATCTCAAATAATAGTTGCATAAGATGGTTTTTATGATGTGGAGAAGTCCTCATAATCTTAATGAATGGAATCTAGGATGGGATATTAGTCAGTTCCATGATGGGTTCCCACTCATCATAACCCATAAGAAGGTTGTTAGATATGGGTTCATAATGATTAAGAAGGTCCTCAAAAGGAGGACCCAAGGTGCATTAAAATTTATGTTGGTAAGAATTAAAATTCTTAGAATAAGGTTATAAATCATGTTGTGATGATGAAATAGCTGGTTCAAGTTGATTTTGAGAATTTATAGAAGTGTTAGTATAATTTTGAGTATCATTAGTGCTATAAGATAATGTAAGAGTGGTAGAAATAAAATATTAAGTGTTATCCAAGGGAGAATTGGAAATTAAAATGTTAAAAGTAATAAGGTCATCTTGCCCTAACTCATTTAAATGAGTTAGAGAAGAATATTGGATAACGCGATATGTTATAGATAAAGGATGAGTGTAGATAGGTTGGGAATTGATAAAAACAACCACCCTTTGTATATTAGTCATATTAACCACATTATCTTAAAAAGTGGGTTCAAGAAGACTTTATACATTATTGGTGGAAGGGGTGGTTTTGTCTTGATTATCTTAGATAGGTTGATGATTAGGAAGAGGGTCTTTGTAGATATCTAAATGAGCATTAGCTTGATTTAAGTCTTGAGTTTTATCATGTGATTTATAATCCTTGAAATTAATTTCATAAGATTGTTGATGCTTTTGAATGATGGAATCATGATCAAAATTAGGACCAAGAAGCAATTCCATAGCTAAATTATAAATTTGTCTACATGTCTCATGAGAATTACCCCAACTAGCATGAAACCAACAACACTTGTTAGGATCATATCAATATTTCATAGGAAGGGTAGGGTCTTGTTGAGAAGGGAGAGTTAGTTCTAATGAAGGGATAAGAATGATGGCTTAAACATTTTGAAAGGTGTCATAAGAATATATAACACCATCATTGGTAATATTATAATTTTCATTCTTAAGTAAAAGACAAGAACCCGCAAAAGGTTGGGGTGGATCTAATTGATTCATAAGGAAATCTTATAATTTAACTTGGTTAATATCTTCTTCCAATATACATGGAGAGAGATTGTGGACCTGATATTGATGTTTAAGAAAAAGGGCATTGGTAAAGAGATGGAAAATATTATCATTGGCCATGGTATGTTCACATTTGTTTGACAAATTTTTCCACCTTTTAACAAAGGCTTGAAAAGTTTAATTTTTGAGTTTTTTGTAATTTATGAAGTGAGCCAAAGTGTTTTTAGGAATATCACTAGTTTGGAATTCTTTAACTAAAGCATTAACTAAATCCTTCAAACTAATAATGGAATGAGTTCTAAGTTGGTTGTACCAATCTAAGGCATCACCTATGAGAGTTTTGGCTAAGAGTTTGGTAGTGTAAAATGTGTTAAATTTGACCCAATACTTATAAATATTTCCAAATATTTTAAGATGAAGGGTGGGATCAGTTGATCCATTATAAGAAATTGTAGGTGTGATACCTCTTATATCAATGTTAACAGTTTGAGTAGTAAGAGGTTCATTTTGGAGATGCTTAATGATTTTGTTGACCAAAGGAGGTTGAGGAATGAGATTAACTTAAGAATATCGAAGAGGGGGAGGGAGAAAATACTAGTTATGGGTGTCCCAAGCCATTGGTTGAGGATGAAATTGAATATTGAGAAGGTGGTTTTTCATTCTCATCATTTGATTTATTTAATGAGATTGAAAGGTATTCATTTGATTGATCATTTTTAACAATAGCTGATGTGTTTTATTATCATTGTTATAAGCATTAGAGTTGGTATTAATGGATTGTGTACCACTATTGGTATTGATAAGAGCTTGAAAGGAAATATGATAATGTGAAGCACTAGTGGAAAAATTTAAAATATGGACTAGTGAATGGTTGAAAATAATTACTAGTAGCATGATTAACTTTTGTAGCAAGCAATGCACTAATGTAAGGATAAATGATAGTGGATCTTATGAGAGGCCTATTAGATGTAGAATCTACCATGTTAGTGGATATACTAGGCATAGAAGTGGAATAAGTTAGAGAATAAGAGGTCATGGTTTGAGAAGGGGTCATAATCAAAAGAAGAGGATGAGAATCAAACAAATTAGTACCTCTAAATCTAATTGAGAATGTAGGAGTAGGTGAATGAGGTTCTTCAACTTGACAACTAATCATAAGATTGTAAATAGTAGAAGAAAATTCAAAGATAAAGAAAATAATTTAGGGGGTATACTCTAATTTAGGTTGCTCTTATAATGATAAAAGAGGATTATGCTATGAATAAGTATTAGGAGGGGTCTTATAGTTCATTGTGCTAGTGGAAATATGAACATTACTAGCATCCAAGAGAGGATCCTTACTCTGTCTATGGGAGACCCTATGAGGGTTGGTAATATTCATCATGTATGTTAACTACAACTTAGTATTATCATCAAGAAGAAATTCCATGATGAAGGGAAGGAAAGAGATATGAAAAATGAAGAAAATAGGAAATGACAAAAATAGTACTGGGTCGATTGGGTTGACTTAGCATAAAAATAGGGTCTGTAACTAATACAGGGTCAATTGGTTTGATCTAGTATAATCAATAGGGAAAATTAAGAAGCATAAAACATATTTGTGAAATGAATCAAGATAAATTTTTCAATTAATTTGAAAATAAATAGATGAAGGGAAATAAACAATCAATTTGATTAATGTTGGCCAATCCAAATGAAACACATAACACAAAACCTTGTACTATTGTTGGCTAATGCAAGTTTTTATTATAAAAACTACAATTGAGAAAAGAGCAAGAAATCAACTTGGAAAGTAAGGATCTAACTAATTACTCAGCTTGAATGTTTATTAGATTATTAAGATATGATTTTAAATGTGATGGGAAGTTGTTTGTAATCAAGGAACTAAAATGGCAATCTAAGTATGGTTTCAGGTAGTTTGGGTTGAAAGGGACTATAGTGGTAATGATATAAGCTTGGTATTAGGGCTTACCCCCTCACTTCACACACCAAAATCATAAGGGTGTCAAGTGCTTATCTATAATATACCATTAACCATATTTTATACTTGATTAGAGTATCAATTCATCTTCCCCCTTAGTGATGAAATCCAAGTAGGTTGGCCTTGGGTAGATAAATGTTAAAATGTTTGTTTAGATTTTATGATTTGTTCATGTGTGTATAAAATCAAAAATAGTGAAACTAAATAATTAATTGAAAACCACCTAATTAAACTATGTGATCTATTCTAATCATGTAAACAAAAAGAAAAGAAAGTGTGAGCTAATTACTAACATATAAGGTTAATTAAAATTTTAAAACAAGGTACAATGTTGATATAGTCAATAGTGTATGCATAAAATATAGAACATGGTCAACAAGGGCAAACCTATACTACAAAAGCAAGGTCTCAAAATGAATGGGGTCATTAGAGTCAACCTAATTATCTAGATAGCACACTAAACATAGAATTAGATCGGTAGGGTCGATCCAATTGACTGTGTAGGGGTATTTTTAAAGATTAAAAATTGTGAAAGGAAAGACTATAAATAAAGAGACAAAGAGATAGAAAGTAACCTTGGTGGATTAGAGATGTAGAGAATGAAGATTTTTTTTCAAAAACCTTGATATATTCTTACAAATTTTGCTAACTTGGTTGACTGGGTTGATTAATCTTTGTAAAAACCTACTACTGAGTACTTGGAATGTATAGGGTCAACCTAGTAGTCTAGACTAGATGTCTAAAAAGGTGAAAACCTATACTGGGTTGACTAGGTTAATCTAGTAGCTTGTACTTGAAATCTTGTACATATAAGTTAGATAATAGGTCGATAGAGTTGATCTAGTATGGAAAATATATGACAAAAATAATGATTAAAGAATGAAAGAAATGAAATAAGGTGAAAAAATCCTACAAGGGTTAGTTTACATTGGGTTCACCAAAATGTATGCAATCAAAAATGCATCATGTCTAAAAATCAATCTTAGCTCGAAGAAGATAGAGCATACCTACACTTTTAAATGGGAGTACATTTTTTAAGTGAGGGCATGACCAATATAGGGATATTCTAGACCTGATTAAGGTATTACTTGTCATAATACACCATGCTAGGAAGGGTTACAAATCCTACAATCTAACACAATCACACAACAACCCTAAAAGAGTCCTAGGTTTAATGTTCACTCTATTCTAATAAAAAAGAAAGTAAATCTAATCTAGTGCACACCAAATCTTGTGGTATAAAGTGGGGGTTAGAAACAAAATAAACTAAACTAAACATATACAGAAGACATATACTCATGTCAATGTATATGGAATCCTAATGCATGGGAGAGAAGCACAACTACATTATCTATCTACTCTTACAAAGAAAAAATAAATTTAGGAATACTTACCTTGAAGATGAATCCATCGAGCCTCAATCTCTCCCTTATCCAAAGTTATTCACAAGATATTATTGTGGTATGTAAGGATAACAAATACAAATCAGCTCTAGGGTACATAACATATCTATGTATCCAAAATACTTCTCCATAAGATAAGATCTATATCTCCAAAAAAAGTATGAAATCTTAAGCTTTATTACTCAAGTAGAATGGTCAATAATCAGATGTTCATTCAAACTTATTCTTTTTCTCTTCTCTTCTTAAAAATGGTTGGAAATGAACTTGTATATATAAGCAAATCTTACTCTAAATCCTTTTAAATATGTCATTTGTACAGGGTCAACCCAATTGACCCTATATGTTTTTAGGAGATAATTTACTAGGTCCCAAGCTAGGTCAGCCAAAGGGATATTCAACCCAAAATCCTAATGAAAAATACCCTAAATAGTCTAAAGTTGACCTAATCAACCCTGTATAGTAATCAGAGGTTAAAAACTATACAAGGTTGACCCATTCGATCTAGTATAGTCAACTGGTGAAAGGGGGCCAAGGCAAGGAAAAGGAGGATAAAGCATGATAAATGAATAGAATGGGTATAATTGAGAATAATAATTTTAGGTTAAATGGTTTTGGGAGAAAAGTATGTAGATGTCAAGTGGAAAAAAGGAAAATAATCTTACGAAGCACCAATGGTCTACCCACCCCTTTTTCAGTACACCATTTAAAGTATGCACTTAGAAAGATTGAGACTGATGGGTTCCTAGAAGATACAAAGTGTTAATAATCGATAAAAGTTTGAAAATATTATATGTATATATAACTTACCATTCCATCTTATTGACTTGTATATAACTAGTCATATGGAAATAACGTGCCATGCACATACCCCCAATATGATATTTGAGTATATTAATTCTAGACTGGATTATAATAAGTGTATCTGGGTATCTGAACTAAATATGGGAATGATCATGCCACACATGATACCCCCAGTCTGAGCAATTGATATGAATCTAAGCTAAAATAGTGTGAATTTGAGCTTAATTATCAAACCTATAAGTAGATATGTGTAAACATGTATTGTACTTGGTGTTTTCTATCCAATCTAAACTATCCTAAAACTATATTTACTGAACAATATCACCACATCTTAGAAAATAACACCATGTGGTTCTAGTCTCTGTATTTAGGCACTAATGTCTATTTGGTTTATAATTTATGTCACTAAACTACTTTTTTGAGTCACTATTTTTTCCTATGTTTACATGTGGTTGATTTTTTGAAATTGGACCTATGTGTTAAAAAATGTTCTATGAAAGAAATGTAGGAGCCTGACCTCTATGACAAACCCCTATGAATTCCCCCTTGTTTGATGGTAGTTTTTAAACCTATGCAAGAATTATTCTCAAAAGAAATAGCTCTGTAAAATGTGTGTTAGCTAGAGCATGTATGATAACTACATGATAATCCAATATAATGTGTAAACACAATATCAAAATGTAAGAGAATCTGAGCAAAATTATGTAATGTAAGATGTATGTCATGTCTATCATTGCACAAGGGTATCAAGATAGATGTAATCAATGTATATAAAATAAAATTTGAGTAGAATTGGGTAGCTACCTATGGGGATGGGGCATGATGTCCATCATGACACCCAAGTAGGAAGGGTATATGCATGAGGTCCCTCAAATCATTAAAAGATGGTGTGTGTAACAAGTAAATACAAGTTTCATGTCCATGATGCATACAAGAAAATATACATACAAAACACATGAGGCACACAAAATAGGCCAAGGGGGCATAATATAAATGACACGGGCACATGTCACTAAATTTTAGAAAATAAGACATACAAGGACATGTTCAAATGTTCACATATGCAAGAAACAAGCAAGTTGGCTTAGAGCCAAATAGAAGGACATGTTGAAATTTCCACTTACACAATTAGGAAAGTACACACAAGGGACATGGGCACATGTCTAAGGCATTCATACTATGAATATAAGTGGCATAGATCAAAAAACAATGGCATATTTAAATTCCCTCAAATAGAAGAAGCATAAAAAATACAATCAAGTCTAAACTAGGTAAGCTATAAATAAAATTATGCATGAATATATTATAAATCTATGTAAGAGCGAGGATGTACATATGTTGAGTCCAAAGTAGTGATCGTAAAAAAAAATTTGAGTACAAATATCAATGATCAATATCAAAATATAACAATGCTAAAACTAAAATGTATAGAATGTAAGGATAGAACCTTATAATATAAACTATGTATAAGATGTCCCCAAGTAGGTAAATATGTCAAATGAATAACTATGAATTGGTGTATATGCCCTTGGTGGGTAGATAATATCAAGTCTAGATTAGTGTAGAGGACCTAAGTCCTATAAGTAATATGTAAGCACTCGATAAGAACAAGTGAATCATGTATGTATGATAAAATTGACTATACTAAGATAGATAGCATATGTAGTGTATGGAAAATATAAAAAACATAAACATAGCAATGCATACAATCTATAAAATTTGTGTTTTTTAAGTAATATTTAAATTTTTTATATTTTTGCATGTTGTATTATTTTTGTATTTTTTGAAAAAATAATCTATGTACAAGCAATATGAAAATGAAATATGTGCAATAAGAAAGAGAAAAAGAAAGTATTTACAAGAGGGTAGGAACCATACGAACTGATGAGTCTCATGGGAGACTCACAATCACTATGACCTATGTCAAATAAGGGAACTATGATCATACATGTTATTTGAATGGGCAATTTTGATCCCATAATTTGTTAGCCTGAGTGATTTATATCTATATCTATATCTATCTATGTAGTGATTCTATGAATCTATGGCACTGACTATGATGTCTTGTGAATTGTAGGGGTCTTAAGAACCCATATATTAGAAGAAATTGTAAAAGACATAGGTTCCCTATGTTGAGAACCTTGAGAACCTAATAATACTAATCTCAACATAAATTGAGTGGATTGAGACCCTCTAGAATTTGTGACATATATCTAATGTAGGGGTCTCTCTAATAATGGTTTCTATGGGAGAGTATGTGTATGTGTTGATACTATAGAAGTCAACCTTGCCTGCACTAGTGGATCTACTAAACTCTATGATGTATCCATATGAACTATACTCTAAGTTGTAACTAATAATTATTTTATATCTGCTAATGGCATCAGAACTATAATTATTGATTATGTTATAACTCACTATGGGCTAGGTAGCCATATGGGAGACCCTCAACTTTGATGACCTAATTTGTGTGTATGTATTTCAAACATATTTTGATTATGGATGGGATGTATCATAGTTTTTATAACCTGAACCTACATAATAACATATCAAACACACCTTCACTAGGTACTACTAAGAACTAAGTGGCTATATGTGTTGGTCCAGCCTATAATGGAAGCAAAATGTCCTCAATGGAGCTCTAAACTTGACCATTGAAACTATTAATAACTATTTTTGTGAGGATTATATCCTACATTAAGTACCCCAAATTTTGTAAAAGTGTCATAATGTACATACTAATTCTTGACCCGCTATCAACCATAACACTCTAGATAGGATGATGATTTATGTATGCTTTTATAAAGAGTCTGTGTAAATTTGTATCATCATCAACAATTTCCTACTTTGAGAAGGTGATGAGTGTTTTAAGTGGGACTATATTATGTTACATGCCAAAAAAAAAATTTAATTGGTGTGCCTCATAGTTTGATATGATGCTGGTGGTGGATGTGTCTGATATGTGTAGTGAACACCTGATGTGCTTGTTGTCTCATTTGTTGTGTTTTTTGGAAACAAATTTGAGAATATATTTAATGTCTTAGCTATTGTTTATTGTAATTTTAGTGTTGTTATGGGTATGACCACATCAATAATGTTAGCCTTAATTAAATCTTGTATCTTGTGATTTAGGCTTACGCATCTATTTATTACATGTCATGATGCCCTATGATAATCATATAATGCATTAGAATCATGTTTATTTGGAAGAGGTTGTTTTGTATCAACCTCTTTAATGAGAGGGAAATATGTGACATTTATTCCAAGATTTATTTTAAAACCTATGCTGGTGACTTTAGAAGTTTGGTGAAGATTCAGTGTTGGGAAGCAAATAAAACCAATCTAAAAGATGGCTCAGAAGCTGCATTGATTGTGGCCTTTTAATCACTCTTTTTCTCAGTGTCCCTTACCTTTTATTGAGGCTTAATTGAACTTTTAACAATTTATTTTGATCCATTGGTATACTTTAATTTTCCCATCAATAAAATATTGACCTCTCTCTATTGTAATATGTGGCACAAATCTATGAATGTAGTAAACTTATTAAACAAGATAGATTCAAGTATTGTTGGTAAAAGAATCTATTTAAATATGTCACAAATATCTTTATTTTCCATGGGATAGTCAATTTAGTTAATATAGTCTTGTATCATAAGATGTATTATATGGTAGGTTCATTTGACTTTTGTTTCAACTATGCAACTTGGGCATATGATATCTTGTCACTGATATTGATGGAGAAGTGTGCTAAAAACATGTCTGCCAAAGGATTGAATGTTTTTATAGATTTATTTGGTAAGTCATAAAACCATTTTAGGTCATAATCCTTTAAACTTCATGGAAATAACTTCATGAGAAGCCAATCATTGGACACATAGTCAAAATATGCTATGTGAAAAGCTTTGAGGTGGTCTTTTGGGTCACCTTTACCATCATATAATGTAATCTTAGGTGCCATGAATTTGAATGGCAAGGTATTTTCCACTATGTGATGTGACAAAGGTGTATGTAAGAGAATATTAGAATTCAAGGCATGTGATGTCCTAATGGCTCCCTTCTCAAAATGTAACACCTTATCCTATAGAGTATGAACCTTGTGCATAAGTTATTATACATCTAGAGTGGAGTAACTAGCCACAAGAGGTTTAGTTGTCATTGAAGGTTGTTGAATTACAATTTTAGGTTGTGCTAGTGAGGTGGCCTCACTGTAGGTGTAACAATGTTATTAGCTAGGGGAGTTAAAGATTGAACATTATTTATTTTTGTCTCGATTTGTAATATGTGTGCATTATCAAGGGGTTGTTCCTTAATTCTATCTTAGAAGATCTGTAATATCTCATCTTTGTTGATAAACATGTTATCATTATTAAGTGAAGGGAGAGTTTCCTGATTTTTAATTTTTATATCATCTAGTTCTTGATTGTATTATTCATCTTTGGATGTATTATCATTAAAATCCACATAATCAAGGTGTGAAGGGTCAACAACTAGAGTTATAATGTCCCTTATCCATATTATAGGCTCAAATAACATGAATTTGAATATTCTCTATAGGATTACCACCCACTCTAGCACTTATTCTTAATGGAAGAGATAGATTTTTAGATGGCATATAGTAAACAAATCAAAATAGAGATGATAAAATAGAATATATGGTATTTGAAAAATTTAAAATAGCTAATGAAAATAGGAAAAAAAAGTATCCAAACTCTAAGAGCATCTAGGGTTAGGGTTTAAGTAATGTTTGAAGTAAATTAGGTTCACTAAATGTTTTAACCTTTTAGGGTTTAGCTTATGTAAATCCTATGTTTGATTAAAAGGTTTAGTAGTTTAAATTGGTGAAATAATATGCATAAAAAAACCAGTGATTTGTTATATATTTGAGTAGATTTGAATTTCTAAAATTAGTAATAAATGTGTTAATAAAGATTTATCTAGAAAGCACCTGATATGGAAGATTAGAGTGTTAGAAACTGAGATATGAATAGGTATGAGTGTCATCAATTAGATTCCTATATCATAACCCCTCCTAGATAGTAGCACCACATTTAGATAGTAGTTCCATGTGGCTCTAGTGTTCTAATAATAGTGATGGTGTCCTTTGTATAGGACTACTCTAAAATTTTGGGTGTACCTATAACTATGTTCTAGGTTTTATTTTTACATGAATGAATTCTAAAACTATATATTGTGCCTATAATGTTTGATTTATGTTACAAACCCTAATCCTCCTTGCAAGTAAGGCATGAGCTAAAAAGTATATTGGTTAGTAGGATAGGCTATACATCTTCAATACTTCACTATGAAGAGAGTTTCCTACATACCAATACTCCAAGGAGGGATCAAACTTGATGTAGTTATCCCCACCTAAGTGATGGTGTAAGTGCAAGTGATGTTAGAATGGTAGTGGCCTTAAATTCCTTGAGTGTGATTGAGATTGGAAATCTAGAAAATTTGAGATTAGGAAAGTTGTAGATGGTAGTATGCATAAGTAGGGTAGAATAGGGATTAATAACCTTAATTTACCCAACTTGTTTCATGTTTGAATATGTATTTTTCATCTAATTTCCATCTAGTGGATATAGGTCTAGAATTCATGTATTTATAGTGCTTTGTATCTTGTGTGGACAATAAAATATGCTTAGGCCAACCTTAAGAGGGTTTTACCTAAAAAAATATATTTGTTCTAGAAAGATAGGGTAAAGGACATTAGTGTCATTTTTGGGACACTAGCACCATATGGCTCTAGTTTCCTTAATGTGGTGCTAATTTCTAGCTAGCAGACTACTAGTCACGAAGGTCTAGGATCAAGAAATGATGGTTTGAGACTATGTTTAATCTAACTAGGGATGCCTAGGGTTTGCATAAAAGTTGAAAAGTTTAATAATAGGCTCTAGGATAGGTCTAGGGATAAGCTAGGAATAGGTTGTCTCAAGCAGCACTCTTAGCACTCAAATACCAATTTTAATTGATTGCATTATCCTTTTTGATGTCATTATTTTAAAAACTTTTTCTAACTTTGTAATTCCTACCCTCCATTATTTGCCTATTTTAATTTATTTTAAACTATCCCACCTAATTTTTTAGTCGGCAAATAACAAACTCACTAAGATTATGCCTTATTAATTCTTATCTATTATCATAGTTTGTCATTTCCTTCCATAGGTGCATCTTTAAAAAAAAATCCAAACTGCGTATCTATGGATAAAATTTTGAGTTTATTAATTTTTAAATCTCTTTATATCTTACTGCTATCCATTATTTTATACCAAAATTTTATATTTTTTCTATTTCAATTTTATTATTATTCATCTATTTCTTATACAAATATGTTTTTCTCTTTTTTCCATTTTATATGTTTGCAGAACTAATGGTGAATGGCTTGCTTGTAAAATATCATTTTGTATTTATTACATCCTTAGTTTTATATTTTATTTAATTTCATTTTATATATCTATAAAAATAATTCTAATTATCTTTATGCATATTATTACCCATGTAATTACTACCATATGTTCTTCCTTACCACACATGAGTTGTATTTTTTTCACCTTCTATCTGTGTTATATGTATTCACTGTTATAACTATATTTTTCTCTTTATTTCTAAATGTACATTTTTTTCAAAAATTCTTTTATATTTTTCCCATGTTTTTATATTTCAACATAATTTTTTTCCTACATCATATCTTACTTATATATCCCAGCAATCTATTTTAGCACCATCAAATAATCAAATACCAGGACAATTATTTTGGAGATACTGTAATCACCTTATTAAACTTTCTTATCTGAGAGGACAGTGCCAACCTAGTTGGGAAGTGACACAATTTATAACCCAAAACTTAAGCATCTAGTATAGGGGACATTAGTACCTTATAGTAAACTTCACTTGGCTAGAAAGATAGTGTCACCTCATTAGTTTTCTTATCTTAATTTATATCACCTTCCATCAGAGTTGTTTATGATGTAGAGTTTTAGCTTAGATCAATTGGAAGACCCTTATCTCAACATACCTATTAATATTCTTAGCTTGATTTCTCTTGATTTTAAAATATTATTCACTATATAGGGTACAACCCATCTTATTTTGAGCTTGTTTGGCATTTTATACTTGCTATCATATAGCAACACCTTGTCCCCAATCTGAAATTCTATAATTTTTATATGTCTATCATGCTAATAGTTTTGGCATCTTTTCTCTTGTGTTTGGTTATACACTACTAGGAATATTTTTCATTCATTCATTCATAATGTTACCTTAAGTCTCAAAATTGGCAATATATACTCCATTGGCATTATACCTTTTAATCCATACACTAATTGGAAAGGACAATACTTTGTCAATAATTTATAAGTAGTGTGGTAAGCTCAAAATACTATTGGTATATTAGTATCCTAATCCCCCATCTTTGTATTGCATAATTTTATGAATACCTTTTCCAATACTTTTTTTAATGCTTCAAGAGTTCCATTTGCTTACGAGTAGTAGGGAGTTCTTTTATGATATTGGATTAGGAAGTGTTTCAATAATTATGTAATTGTGTTATTAATGAAGTACACCCCCTGATCACTCATTATACTTAGTGGAATCCAAACCTTGTAATTATATTTTCATACAAATATTTTATGGAAATATTTGTAGTATAATCTTTTGTTAAGATAGATTCTACCCATTTAGTCAGGTATTTTATACCAGTGATAATGAATCGAGTGTTACTTTTCCTTTCTTCATGTTTCATGGGTCCTATAAAATTAATGGACCATTTTTAAAATGGGTATACCACCAATACTAGATGGAGAGGAATCTCATATATATAATTCAATTTTCCCACCCTCTGACAAATTTTGCAGCTTCTTGCATATTTATGGGTATCCTTAAAAAGTGAAGCCCACCATAGGCTTGTTAATAATATTTTCTTACCCATAGCTTCTCCAGAGTTATGTCATCCTATAACTCCATCATGGGATTATTTTAATATGTTCTGCCTCTCATGCAGTAGTTCTACTTTCCACACTACCTTGTCCCTTCCTTTCTTGCATAAGGTTCATTCAATCAGTGTAAAGGGAAATGCCTGAATCATCAATATTTTCTTTTGTAATGTATTGTATTCTTTCAAAAACTCTCTAATAGAAAAAAATCATGCAATACCCTCCATGTCTTTAGGGACTACTTCTATGTAAACAAGGTGAGATGTGGGAAAGTCATCCTAAATTGGTCCCATGTGTTCCCTTGTTATTATTCTTGATAGATAGTTAGGTCTATTGTTTGATTTCCTAGATTTCACCATAATTTTGAAATCAAATTATTGGAATAGCATAAGCTAGTGGTAGATCCTTCCCTATATTATTATTCTATTTACTGGATGCTTACATGGCTTGTGATCTATAAAGAATATAAATAGAGTTTCTAATAAGTAATACCTAGATTTATGTACTACGTAGACCATATCAATTACCTCCCTCTATTTTCTAGAATAATTTATTTCTTCTCTTTCCAATTTTAAACTAGTAAATGAAATTTTATGATCGATGTTTTCATAAGGTTGTGCCAGTATTACTCCTATTACAATTATTGAGGCATCAACATGTACATGGAATGGAATTTTCAAATTTATAATTAGTAGAATTGGAGAATTTAAGATCTTATTATTTATTGTGTCAAATGGCTCATGATATTGCCTTGACCAATATAATGATTGTTTATGTTGTTTCTTCTATGGGTGCAGTTATAGATACATAATTTCTTATGAATTTATAGTGGCATCTAGTGTATCCAAAGATAGTTCTTATTTCATTTTATGTCTTAGGTGTTGGTAAATTTATGATTATTATAGTTTTAATGGGATATATCATTAACCCTTGTTTACATATTTTGTGTCCCAGTAAAGTATCAAAAAACATAGTAAAGATATATTTCTTGAGATTTAGAGAAATATTCAATTGTCAACATCTTTGAAACATAATCTTCAATGCCGAAACATGGTATTTGTTCAACCCATATATGATCCAATCATAGAGATACACTTAAAAAAATTCATGTATAAAATCCCAAAATGCATTCATTAATTATGTCGTTGAACACAGTTGATGCATTCTTCAATCCAAAGGGCATGACTTTGTACATGAAGGATCCCCATTCTATAGCAAATGTTGGTATATCCTCTAGTGCTATATTGACTTTATGGTATCCTAAAAATATATTAGATAATGAATATATTTATCTTCACATAATTATCTCTTTAGTTGATGGTGTTGGGAAGGGGTTATGTAGACAAGCCTCGTTCAGTCTCTATAATTAATGCAAATGCATATCTCACCTATTCTCTTATTCTAAATCACCATAGGGCTTATAAATTTAGTATATTTCATAGGAGTTTATGGATTAATATCCTCTTTCAACTATATATTCATGGTACCCACATCCTCCTTGATTCCTTTGAGCTCTATGAATGTTCTTGGAAATAAATCCTCAAATTCTCTTAATAACTATAATATCTTCTCAACCTTTTCTTTTGCCCAGTATTTACTGACTTTTACCATTTTTGGATTTCCTTCTATGGTGATATTCTCTTCTCTAATTTTAAGATGTTATTAATATTATTGTGTTTTATCTTATATGGTATTAAGGAGTTGTATTTCTCCTTCCTCAACGTCTATTTTCATGTTTTTTTTTTCCTTTTCTTCCTCATCCTCTTCATGTTTTGTAATTTTTATACAATATGTCAGTTGTTCAACCTATGTTCTTTTTATATTTATTATCATAATTTTTGGTATCTCTCTCATAATTGTTCTACTTTATTCCCAATCATCCATATGACCCCATTTTATTTCTTCTATTTTTATTTTGGATAATTGTTGTTTTTGTTATGAGTCTTCCATAAATAAAAATGTCTTTATTTTCCCCAACACTCAATAGACTCTAATATTTGAGTCACATAAATTGAAAGTTATATAAAGTTCTATTTTTAAGTTTTCCCATGTGTTATTTCTCTTCTGCATCTCTTGATGTAGGTACCATGTTTTTGGGATAGCATCTAGTGTCTAGAAAAAAATTGTTCCCATAGGCATTTATCAGTTTCTCCTTTTATCATCCATGTTTTTTCACATGTGTCAAAATGCATCCTTAGGTTAGTTTTTCTTGCATAACTTATTATCTTCAAAAATTATATTTTTTATCTTACAAATCTTATTCTGAGTAATATGTATAAAGTTTTCAAAGTGTGTATGGTTGATTTATAAGTATTAAATCATCTTGTAGTAGTAACAATGAGTGTATCATCAATTTATTTCATCCTTATTTCTTCTTACAAAAATAATATCATCATTTTTTGTAAATAATCATCAACTAGTCCAATGCTAGTAAACTTAGGTAGTTTATTATGTGAATTTTGTTCTATGTGTGAGTTCTTCTCTTCAATAGTGGATTTTTAGTGTGATGGTAATTTTCCATTTGTATGATGTTTTTCTTATGAAACATAACTTTTTCACTATAATTTATGGCTCACAGTACATGAAGACTTCAATTTCATCCCCCAAATGTGTTTATCCTTCTTCCTCTTCTAGTATCAGTTCTCCCTCATTAAGTTTTTGGGTCCTTATATTTTTTAATATTTTTCTTAAGAGTGTACATCCCAGTGAGGTCATCAAATTTAATATCCTCATATTATGTCCATAGTTATTATGACCATGTTATTTCCATCCCCACTTTTAGCAAAAAATGGACTATTTATCCTTTTATTTCAAATTTGATTTCGTGTTTTTTTAAATCTAAGGATCCATTACAATCTACGAAACATTATAGGTTTAACAATGATAGATAAATGATATTATACATATTACTTACCTCAAAATATACCTTCTTATTTATCTCCATAAAGTCAACTTTAACATTCTATAAAGTTCTAATTGATGAGTGTGGAGTACCATCAGCCATAGCAATATCATAACCCATTGCATGAAACTATGATTTCCCCAACAACTCACAAGTGCTTCATAATAATACATTCATATTTGTGTCAAGATTTAAGAGGGTTTTCTTTATTTCCTAACCATTTATTTATAAATTTAGTAGAATGGCAATTGTTTCCATTTTTGGTTCATTCTAAATACATTCTCTATATTTTTCTTTTTATTCTTTCCTACTCTTTGCACTCGATATTCTCTCTTATTTGTTAAAATATTTATATAAATGATTGAGCTTAGTTAGTAAGTCTTTTTTATTTATTGATATCATTATTCTCTTAAGGTCCTTGAACTCATCTTCATCAAAATAAGTCAATTAAAGTTGATCCTCCTCTTATTTCTCTGTTATTAGTTTCTTGATTTTATCTAAAATATGATCATGTTCATAGATATTAGATTTATCACCTTTTATCTCTATGTTTGATTATGTATTAGATTCAATAATTACCTATTTACCTTTCCCTATCTTATTCCCATTTATGGTGGTTACCTCTACTCATGTTTGTGAATCATTGTTCATGATATGAAGAGCCTTCTTCTATGAGCTCTCTTTTTATTCTCTTATGTTTTCTTAACACTGTCAAATTTTTTCATAACATTTTTATTATTTGGGATAAACTTCCCTCTTATTTTATTGTTTTATCTTCTTCCTTTGGTGGTAAACTTCATTGCATCACCTTTTCATATATTATGCTTTTGTAATTTTCTTGAGATGTGTACCCCCTTTTTGGGGGAGCTTTTACATATTATTTTATTTTTGTTCCATCTTTTTTATAGAAAGTAAATCATGTGTATATTTTTCATGGTAAAATCCACACTCCATTTGTGGTTCTTCATCACATTTTATAATAATGTGCCCACCTTGCCACATTTGTAACACATTGGTGGGGTTCTCTCTTGTTTATACCCTCTTCCACCTTGGTAATTTCCCCTTTTGTGGTGTCCTCCTCTATAGCCACCTTGGTTTCCTCATATACACCTCCTCTATACCATCCTTGATTGTTATTATAGTATTGGGATTGGGTAGTTTAAATTATTAGAGGTGCTTTATATTATTGACTAGAATATTGTATGTTAGGATTGTTCATTGATAATTATGAAAATGACATTTGTATTTTTTCCTCTCTTATTTTTATGGTGTCTTGGATGTACACAAGTGAATTTATAGTGGGTTAGTTATGATTATAGTGATTTAATGACCCATAATTAGCATAGTGCATTATTTAATTGGTATGAGGTGCCACTTCCATTATAGGGAATAAGTGTTGTGGATATTGATCATACACTACATATTCCACAATAAATCCTTTCACTATATATGGTTTTTTGAGTGGATGGATTCATTCATATTGGTGGCTATGTTGATCTTATTTTTTTTTGTTTATTTTGTTATATTACTATGATGGCATTCTATCCTAGAATGTCCTTCTGCACAATAAATGGTACACCAAATCCTTGCCCATGGTAACAAGTACTTATTATGTGATACCACATAATCATCTCCCTTCATCTATATCTCTTGTTTTAGTCTTAATTATTCAAATTATAATTGTAATATTTTAACATTATCTTTTAATGAAGTATTTATATCTCTTTTTCAAGATTGTGTTTCAAGCCTTGAATCCATTTCTAATGTTTCCACAAATGTATTGAAGATATTCCTATCCATATTGGCTCTAAGACATGGGATTATTCCAAATATGAACCATTATATTCTTTGGTTTTAATTTAAATGTTCCTACAATTTCCACACTATTGATTTAAAGTGTTGATCATGATTCTTGACAGTTTCTGTTTCTTTTTGGATTAGTTCTATCATCCTACTAATGCTTTATAATAGTATGTTTGGGTAGCGAAAATCACCTATAAATTATTTATATACATTTGTCCATGCATTTTCATATCCATAGTAAGTTTTTATATACCATTTCAGTGCATCATCCCTTAGTGTTCCAACAAAATCAAAAAATATAACTCTTTCATTTGTAATGTTGTGGCTCCTCCAGTATGAGTCCAATTCAAACAAATATTATTCTACATCTTTCATGATTTTTCCAAATAGTGTCAATTTTATCCTATTATGGTCCATCTTAGTGCTCATAGGCTAGTTAGGAATCCCATTATTAGGATTGTTATCATTATTTGCCTAGTTGCCTGAAGTACTTGCTCCTATGCTACTATGAAAATTATGTTATTGTTTACCTCTATGTTTTTTTACTAAATTATTTTTATGCCATTTTTATATTTTCAATTTTATCTAGAAGTATATTTTATTAAGACTTCTACTTGATTACTTACAATTCCCTTATTTTCATAGTCTCTTCCTTATGACTTTAGTATCTATTTATTACTTTTTTGCTAGTAAATATATGTATTTGTCTAAAGTATGGATGTACATGTCTATTTTGAAGTAGCACTAGGGATGGTGATTGGTTTAAAGGGTTCATTTACTCTTAGGGTCTCTTCTGGTTATGGTTTTCAAGTGTTGCATCACTTCATATCTCTTATTCCACATATTTTATCTATAATTGAACATCTTATCCAATGTTTTCATTAATTAATCATTTTTATCTTAACTCATCTTCTTCTTTATCTCTATTCTATATTTATTGATGGTGACTACTAACACTTATCTCAACCTCATCTTTATCTTAAGGGTTTGTATTTTTTTCTTCCTTTATTTTTTATTTTTTATTATCTACAACACTTTCCTCCTAATTGCTTAATCTTGGAATTCCTTCTATTGATAAAATTTCCTCCCTTAGTTTTAGTATGTAATTATTATCTCCTCACTTCTTCTTCTATTATTGTTTAGGCCTCATCCACTATTGGCCAAACTATTTTTGATTGCTTGGTCTTATGTGCCTATGGTTTGGAATAGTTTAGGGGTGATGAATTATGTGGCTAAATATATTAGTCCATATTTCATCTCATTCATCACATTTTGTAGTGTATGATATAATAATTCCTCTATTTTACTTCTTTCACTTACCTCTTCAACACCTTCCTGTGGTGTGAATAATAACTCGTATGTTTGTGTTAAAGGGATAATATCAAAAAAAATAGTATTAAGATATCCACAAGTAGAGGCCAGATTAGAATTCTCTATTATTTTACTTATTCTCATCATTATTTCCTCTCTTTCATTTTTATATATCTCTTTCTTAATTTGTTATTGGATTTTCTCATTCTTCATCTGGTTTCTCATCTCCTCATTCACCATAATATCTCAACTATTTAATATACCCACTTAATATTATCTCCTTATTGCTTAATAAACTTAATTTTACATTCCACTTATTTTCCTACCCCCCTACATCTTATTTAACCTCCCCTAACTATTTATACTAGATATATTGATTAGTCACATTTTTTTAGTATCCCCCTTCTTTCTGTATGTCATCCCTTAAGTGTTTGGCCTTAAAAGAACTATTTATAATCAGTCCAAAAATATATTATGGATGAGGAGGGTTAATTTATTCAAGAAACATTTCCTTTACCCTTCAAAAAAATCTACTTTCTTAGCATCAAAGCTTATCCAACCCTATAAATCTCAAACTATGATAATTGAGTCAAGTGTTGTCTCGAACAAGTGATCAATAACTTGATTTAATGATGTATCAAGGCTTTAAAATATGTCAAAATTTTCCATAGTCCACTAAATATGTATTTTAATGTGAATAAAACAACCTTATATTTAGTTAGTCTACCATAAATCCAAGGCCACAATAGTTATGCAAAGGTGACCCATAATTCTTCTTCCTATGATCTAAAGAATGGTTTTTACTTTTGGTAGTGTTTCCCCTATTATCTTAAATTTTGCATGAATTTTTTATTAGTGTTTCTTATAACCACTCTTTTATTTCTATTAATAAAGGCTTCCAAAACTCCAAAGAATAATTCCCCTGGACATTAGTCTACTAAAGTCTATGTGGCACCACCAAATGTTCACATAAAGTCTAAAATGGTTAGTTAAAAATAATTTTATGTTGGAAAGAGGTTAAATTTAGTTAGATTAATGTACCATAATGGTTATTATTGATTATAATCCTTAATATTCACTTAAAAAATTAGTAGTGCCTATATTCATAGTAATTCAAACATATTACACAAAACATGGCAATTCCTACTCTAACTCTTCTCTTTTATATATATTTATTATAACCATAAAATTATTCATATAATCTTTACTCTATACCACCTTAAGTAATCACACAAGGTAAATTTACTTTTTAATATCTTATAATTCATATTTGTATCTTATCTTCTCTATCCTATATCTAATTTATTATAATGTTGCAATATAAATATCGAGCCAATATAACATAACTCAATGGTCATGTTTGTGTGATACATGCCCTTTTTTATCATGTCATTTTTGTCTCTATAAATCCTTATTTCTTATTGTTGTACCCAGTCAATAAGATCATATGTTCTATTGGCCTAAAGAAGTGTTATGTTTCTATGATAATGAAATCAACTATGTGGTATATGTAGTTTGGTCCTTAGTTGATTGAGAATTATACCAATACGAACCTACTAGGTTGATCTTCTTGATCTAGTTAGGTAGATAAGGATAAATAATAGTCTAGAAACCTATTGGGTCAAGCCAGTTAACCTAGTTGGATAGATAGGGAGAAATAATAGTTTGGAAACCTACTAGGTTGATTTGATTGACCTAGTTGGGTAATTAGGGAAAGACATAGATTTGACAATCTACTAGGTTGAGTTGTTTAAGTTAGTTGTACATGCAAAAAATGAAAGAGTTTTTAAATCCTACTAAGTAAATTTGGTTGACTTAATTATACATGCAATAAAAGTTAGAGTTTTGAAATTCTACTAAGTTGAGTTGGTTGAGTTACTTGTCTAGGTAGAAAAAGATAGATATTTGAAATCCTACTAAGTCAAGTTGGTTGAGTTAGTTATATAAGTATGAAAAAAGAGAGGTAGACTAGGTCAAGTTGGTCAACTTAGTCTATTCAAACATCATCAACTAGATCTACACTAGTTGATCTAGTTCAAATACATAGCATAGAAATGTATCAACACTGATCCATACAGCCTATAATATAATAAAGAAAAATAATCAATAAGAATAAAGTGTAATTTTGTAACTACTAAGATAGATAAAAATCCAAAAAGAATATCATGAAGTTGTAATAAAATATTTTATTTGATAGTGTAGGATCCCAAAGATACTTGCTTATCCATTAAATAGTGATAACCTAATATTTTAGAGCACAGACTATAAATAAAGTATCATTCTCATATCCCACTAAAATTATTTTTAAGGATAAACTAGAAGTAACTTATTGACACTAACCACTAATTGATGCACCACAAGATCAAATGGATGGTTATATTCCTAAGGTTAAATACAAAGAGAAATCTTAGGCATTTATAAAATACCCTGATGTTTTTAGAAACTAAAGAACATGTTTAGATATTTAATATGGTTGTGAGTATTGGGTCAATCCCTTCATGCCATGATATCTATAAATGATAGACAATGACCATAAATAGAGTATCGTGTATCCCTTCATGATAGTAGCTAAGTAGTTTTAAAACTATCAGTACATAATTTTTAGGGAAATAAAGACAAAGTGAAAATAAAGGGGAAAATCAAGTGTTGAAAAAAAATTTACAATTTTAGAAATTATATAAACTGGTAGCCATCTCTTTTCAAAGGAAAGGTGAGATTAATTACTATGAAAAGAAATTGAATTGACTTTTTTATGTTAAAATTAAAACACATAGAATAAGGTCAACCAAACTAATATAGTTAAGAAAATAGAATAATACAAGGTCGACATTGGTCAACACAATTTACTGTGAAAATAAGCCAAACTAAATAAGGTCATCTAGGTTGACTTAGTTTACTATTTGTTTCATAATTATAGAACTAAAAAACTAGTAAAATAGAGTAGAAAATTGAAATACTAAGTAATTTTACTAAAAAATAGAAATGATAAATTGATATAATTAACAAAATTAAAGTATTAAGATGGTTAGAGTAAACCTAAGAAATATAACTAGGTTGACCAAGTTGAATTAATTGGTTAACTAAGAATGTTGAAGATCTAACTATTGATTGAGTCATTCAAGCTTGATTTAGTCCCATAGAGGCAAAAATCTTAAGAATATAAAGGTTAAACAGGGTCAACAAGTAAACTCATTCTATAGAAATTTAAGAAACTAAAAATAGTAAAATAATACTTGGTCAACTAGCATGACTTAGTTAACTAAAAAATAAAAAAATAAAGACTACAAAACTTAACTAGATCAACCAGTCTAACTTAATTGACTATAAATGAAAACTCGACAAAAATTAAAAATTATGAGGTTAACTAATGTGACTTAATGAACTAGAGATGAAACCTTACAAACAGAGTAAAAATCAAATCAACCAACATGGCCTAGTTGAATTCAGATCCTATATCTATAAACAAATAAAATAATTTTTTTATCCAGCATAACCTAGTTGACTATAGATGGAACCCTTTAAATAGAGGACAAAATTGACTCGACTAGTATGACATAGTTGATTATAGATCCTAGATCTAAAAATAGATAAAATAATTGGTTCAACTAGTATATCCTAGTTGACTATGGATGATAACCCTACATAGAAAGGACCAAATTTGGTTGACCAATATAACCTAGTTGATTGTAGGTCTTAAATTTACAAATAAAGGTTAAAACTAGGTTGATTAACATGATCTAGTTTACTGTAAATGAAAATTTAAAAATTTAAGGGTTAAATTCATGTAGAATTCACCATAATTTATGAGACAAATTAATATATATCTATAAATTATCTTATTAAATCTAAGCTCATATAAATTAGTCAACTAACATCTATTGTGATACATTGTATATCAGGGGCATGACCAAATTGGATCTACTATACCTAACCAAGGGATATCCTATCATACAACACTAAAGGAGAGGGTTTAAAAGCCTCTAGTCAAATAAAAATATGAAATAACCCTAGCTAAGTCTTCTAATACATAAAATAAAACTAATCTAGTGCTCATCAAAGTTTATGGCACAAAGGAGGAGGGTTTAACACAAACAAACAATCAAGGGATCATGGTAGGTAAATGGGGACCTAGATCACCTAATATAGAAGATAAAAAACAAATAATACCATATAATTATATTAATTTGAAGTATAGAGGTAATATAAGAAAGTTATACATTCAAAACCTATTAATCTATGCAATATTTATCTATCAAATGAAATAGTAAAAGTTAGAGATAATTACCTTGTGATGAACCTGTCAAGTCTCAATTTCTTGCTTAAGTAATGGTTCTTTGAAATATTTTGTTGTGTAATTTTAAGTATCACACTATATAAATTATATCTAATATAAAATACTCCTACTTTTCATCCGATACTTCCCACAAGATAAGATATCTTCCCTCCAACGCAAAACCTAAGCAATGGTTCCTTCAAATATAGATGTAGTATAATTCCAAGATGTAATAATGTAAAAAGGAATGTTCCTCTAAATTTTAGTAAATTTAAGTTTGTATGTATATAAATGGATAGGACATAACCCTTATATAATTTTAGCTAATAAGGTTAGCCAATATGACCCAATTTTAATAAAAAGTTATTGTTAGGCATCAAACTAGGTTAGCCAGGCCAACTTAGTTCCATAACATTTAATTTAACTTTCATAAGATGGTTAATGAAGTGGAATTAATAGGAAACAATTTTTTTTCTTATTTAGGGGTTGTTTGAAAATATAATTGCTTAGGGAAATGGATAAACAGGGTTTGTTTGCTTAAGAAATTGGATAAGTGATATTTATAGTGGATTTAGGTAATTAGTGGGTTAGATACACTTGAATTAACCAACACTATTATAAATCAAAAATGTTCTAACCACCCCTTTCCTAGTACACCCTTTAAGACATGCACTCAGAGAGATTGAAACTCGATAGGTTCTTGTAAGAAATAATGCATCAATAAATGATAAAGTTATAAAATATTATGTATACACTATCTTGGGACTTGGTATCACATCTAATGAGATGGTTATAAGTAATTTATGTGGAGTATTATCTAAGACTTTTATGATCTAATATGATATTTTAATAGTATCCATATTGATCCCTAATAATTGTAATAAGGTATTGTTATAAATGTTCAATTTATAACTATTATCTACCAACACATATTTGACCAAGTTGTTTTATACTTTAACTTGAGTGAATAATTAAAAAAAATTGCTCTATTATGTGTTCATGGGTAAGTCTTATTTGTCAAAAGTGATGACATTATTTCTATCCTTGAATGTATTCATAATGGAAGAAAATGATCTAGGCTATGTATCACTATGTATTATTATTTCTTGCATTACCTTGTATAATATGTTTATAGAGTGTTGATATTTTGAGTAACTCCAACATATAAATCTTAACATGGTTGTTCTTTAGTTGACCAATGATGCCATACCTTTTAGGCTGGATATCTCACCTTATGGGAGGTGGAGGGGGTTGAGGAGGAATATTTTGAGTACCTTTTCTTAGTCTCACATGATGGGATACCCTACCTTGTCTAGTGTTCATAGCATGGACTACAATTTCCATAATAAATCATGGGAAAATAATGGGGGATGTATGGTAGCTAGTAAAACCTTAAGTTTTCAAGGTAGGAGGAATAAGGGTGTCATACATGCCCTTTGGCATCTAATATTAATGATAATAATCTCATATCAAATGTTTCCACAATAGGATTGGAGGGATTTTTGCAATTTTTCATTGGTAACTTTAGCCTTCTTAGTGAGTTTATATTTAATCCTTGTTACCCATTTTCTTACATAATTGATTCAAATAAGATACACTATCCATGTAGAATAATATTAAAATAATCTCTTCATTAATTATGTTAACCAATAATGTTCATTCAATATGGTCATGATTAAAGTGTATTATTTTGAATAATAAGAACTCAAGTCTGAAAATAAAACCTTGATGCTAAAATTTGAAACCCTAATGAGAAACTCTAATGAGGATTTAGGGCTAACTGTGATAGTTATTTTTTATATAGAAATCAAAAATCCCATCAATGAAACCTTGGGACAAAAAACAAAGATAAGTTTATGTGTAAGGAGAATAGAAATGAAATTAAAAACCCATGGAAAAAAATATGAAACCTTAGGAAGGATAAAACCCTAAGGGAAAACCTAGGGTTTGTTACAGCCAACACAACCCCCTTTTCATAGAAGAAAGGGGGACCCTTTTGAAAACTCTCAACACAAGTTTTCTAAAGCTCAAATATCCTCACACTTGGTCCTTAACTATGTAAAAATTTGAACCCCTATTCCACCTTGATTAACTAAGTATTTTATTACATTTGTGGCAAGTGGATGGTCATAATGGAAATCCTTGCAGTTGCTTATGTCTGTAACAGTCCAGGCCTTTTGTATTTCAAGAGTAATTTTTTCTCATACTTAGAATATTTTTCAATAACTATTTTACTTCACATAATTGAAATTATGTGGGTTTTATAGGGATGATTTCACCCCAAAGGCCTACTTGTAATTTCATGGAGATACATTGGTATACATGAAAGCTTTAATTTTATTATGTGGTTCTTTTTTTAACTTAGCCACTTTATATAAGCCTTGTCAGAGGTCAATGAGTGATAAGCTATCATGTAAATCATGCAAACTTTTCAATCTCCAAAAAGTGTTAGATTTTTTAGAGCCTTGGGATATCCAAATGAGTGACAAGCTACCACATAGAACCTATCAATGTTTTTATTATCTTGGGGGTATTAGAGATGTCACATCACCAAGAGAGCCTAATGAGTGACAAGCTACTACATGTATCCTGATAGATTTGTCAATCTCTAGGGGCAATTAGATATGTCAAAGCCAATGGATATCTTGAAAATTAAGAAGTTATTTCATGAACCATATTATACTTGCCTATCTCTTAAGGGAATCAGAGATGTGAGAGCCTTGGAAGATCCTGATGAGTGACAAGTTACTGCATGGAACCTGTCAGACTTGCCAATATTTTTGAGGCATCAGAGATGTTATAGCTCTAGGGAGAGCCTAATAAACCATAGGTTACCATGTGTTTATTCCACAAAAAATGATAGAGAGGGTCTAGGATGTCTTGATTAATCCAAAAAGGAAGTGCAGTTAGAACCTAGTGCTAATCATAAAACACCATGTGCCACATCCATATGTCAAATGGAAAAATGGTTCATAATGGCTAAAAAAAGGAAAATAAAGGCACAAATGGAGTTATAAGTCAATAATAGGGTACCTTGTTTAGTTTTCATATCCATTTTCTAACCCTAATATATGAAGAGGCAAAATAGTGACACCCTAATCGTGCTTAGTTGACATAACCTAAAGACAAGTACCTAACTAGTAATGGATACCCAACTAGAGGATGATCAAAGTGCCATAGGGGGATAAGGTAGGTGGTGCCTACCAATCCCCTACATTAATACATTTAGGTAACTAGGTTTTTATTCAACATCTTGTAATCATTTTCACATTGTCACCAGATCTAAATTAGAAGTGTATTTTTAGAATTGCCTGAGTTAATGTTAGATTGGGAAACATTTGAGTGATTTTACCACAAACTCAAATTTTAATTCATGTAATGTGAGCATCCAAACACCATTAATATAATATATCTTTTTGGATCCCTATAAATCCTTAGGGGAATCTAATTTACCATTACTACTTCTAAATCCAAAGAATCATTCCCTTGAGTGCCTTCTAAATCTTTTAGTGTTTCCCTTAGACTCAAAATTCTATGCTAGGTAGATCCCAACTCCCTAACCATGTCCAAATTATCTACTAACCCTATACCTAAGAATTATTATATGGATACCACCTTCTAATCATAAATGATCCATTTTGAGCATTACAACAAACTATTTAGGGTAATTAAATATTTTTAGAAGCCCACCTTAGATAGATGATGATGATGATGAGACTCAATTCCTTGATGATCTTGATGCCTTAGGGGAATTAAGATTACATAAGGTAGATTATAATATATAATTTTTCCCATGTGTTGATCTCTTTGGTAGCATGTTTTCAAACTTTATGTATGTGTATGATGTTACATAGGACTTGGTATACTTTGTGAGATCTTAAAATAAAATTATAGACATATTTGGAGTTGATTTTAAGTAGTACTATAATATCCCAAAGTGCACCCTAGTTTATGACTAAAATATGGTATACCCATCAACTAAGACACGTGAAATATATTGGGTTATCCATGATTGGGCCATTGATCTATACTAATGGACCTATTGATTGTAAAAAGTGTTAAACACTTCAACACGTGCCCCACAATCAATAGTGTAATGGGACATAGTCTCTCATTTATTATTAGGTGAAGATATTGTTATTCAAAATAGGATAAAACATAAACCTAGTATATTTACAAATTTACATACTAAATTCATTGGGGTTTTTCATGTATAGATAAATAAAATATGATAATAATGATAAATAAGATAGAATAGAAAAAAATTAATTAAGAGGAAGAAAAGAACTTGATTAGGTGAGCAAATGCATATTTCACCTAAATATCAAATTTATTAACTCAAAATTAAATTTATAAAAGATATGATATTTTATTAATAAAAGAGTAAAGAGATCAATAATATGAATAATAAGAGCATTCATTCACAACTAAGAACAAGCACAAAGTCCTGCAACAACTTAGTTTTATTGATTTCTAGAAAGACAAAGTTTTTTCTTCCTTTCTTTTTTTTCAAATTTATTTATGTGTACAATATTAAAATATTGACATCCTCTTGAGATGCATGTAAACCTTATATTTATATGAAATAAAATTCATAAGATTTATAAAATAAATTCTAAAAATAAAAACGGTTTCATGTTTCAAGGTGCACATTGACTTATTCAAACTACATAAAAAACTACAAAAACCTTTGAACCAAAATGTAGCCTTTGACCTAAAAATAAGGTCATACCAAAACACACCCCTAATTTAAAAATCAAAGTGTGTCCACTAACACATTCTCTTATTCTTCCTCATCATCAATTATGAAGATTTCCTTTTGCCTTTATTATTGAAACTTCTCCTCATACTCTTCAAACTTTTGTAGTATCCTCTCAACCTTCTCATGATCTGGGCCTTGAGAGTGTTGATACATAATTTCAGCCTCCACTTGAATATATATCATATGTTGAGCAATTATTTGAAATGCCTTAAAATATTTATGTAGTCTATCAAAAGAGTTTTGATAATGTGTGAAAATGTGAATCTATTTAAAATCAAATATAAAAGATGAATTAGTTTCTTGTCAGATTGATTGCTTGAATTGTTCTTGTATATCTTCAATAGGAATCACCTTTACTTCATATATAATGAATTAACATGGAATCCTCTCAATTATTTCCTCAATATCACATGTAAGATTTGCTACCAAGGATCATGACTCATTAAACTTGTGCATAGATTCTTCTATTGTATCAATTTGGAATTTTGTTAAGCCCTAGAATTCAACATGATCTCATTGATATTATTTTGTCATAACCCCTTCACTAAATAAAATATCCCCAACTACTCTGGAAAAGGTCTCTAACCTATACATCTAACATTTTATTTTATTGAGCTCTTCTCTATAAATATCCTCATTCTTGAAATCATATTTGATTTATTCACCCATTGGGGTATAGAATTAAATAGAGGAGCTTAATGAATTATTTCCTTATTCAAGGAGATTCTCTAATGATTATTTCGTGGCTCTCCCTATTTTCCAAATTTTATCAATTGTTTTTAGAGTCTTTACATCTAGTTTGTAATTTTAGAGCTTAGGCTAAACCATGTTGACTAATATCTAGATCAGTAATGTGACCTAGTCTACTCTCTCATTCAACTGGTCCTTTATAACTTTGTCTTCATCATATTTATTGATGAAGGAACTAATAGTTATCTACACATCCTCCTTTATCCCCTCATGAGTATATTTTATGAGGTGAAATCATGAGACTTGGTAACCCCCCATTGTGATTTCATCATTATATTTATCTAGGATAGGAATTATAACCTCAACATACCTTTCCCCTTATTCATCCTTGATAATACAAAAAACCATCTTGGGTTTATTAAAGTCCCAAGGGGTTAGTGTAGTGAGAGTATTGAAATCAATTACCAATAGTGGGACTTTATTCTTCCTCTTCCTCATAACCTCATCTAACCATTAACGTTCCTCTATTTTAGGATATTATTTCAATGATGAAGGCTCTTTTTTATCCTATACTTTCTCTATCATAGGTAGAATCACTAAGGCTTTACCCATGGTAAGCTCAACCTTTATTTATACCTGAGGAGGTGGTTAAGATTCTTCTTATTCTAGTAATTTATATTTTTTTAGATCTTTTTGTGATGGTAGGTGGGAATCCCACCATTTTAGGAAAATTTTCTTCTACTTTTGGAAAATGTACTTATTTTTATGGGAGGGTCTCGATCCTCTCCTTTGATGTAACCTGAGAAGGGATTTTATACTACATTGTGGAAAGTATAAGAGTTTCTACCTTTGAATAAGGAGCCTTAGGAATCACCAAAGAGGGATCTAATGTTACAAATTGTAATGTTGTATTTTTTATCAACCCTTGTGAATGGATGACTCCTTCTAAAGGATTGATCAATAATATTTATATACTAAGTATCCCTTTATCACCAGTAAACTATTTGATCTTGAACTTTATAGGCCTCTTTTCTAGCTAAGGTAGAGTCTATTATACTTATACCTAATATAAAATGAGGTCATAATATTAAAGGGACAAAGAGTGACACATGCCATATCTAATTCAAAAAAAAATCTTTATGTAGTGTGGCAAAAGTGTACCTACCAATGGTCATAGGAAAGTGGGCCCCACCAAACTTATATTTGTTGACCAAAAATGTATGAGCTTCCATTAACTATTGAATTAACTCCATAAGGACCAATTTATCATCATTGTATTAGGGGATCATGTAGGGAGTGGACTCACACCTATAAACCCTAATGTATAAGAATATGGGAAATTATATAAACCACCCACCCCATTTAGATATCTCTGAGGTGGAAACAATTGAGAAACATTGATTTTATGGGTCCTCCTCAAAAATATGAATGAAAAAGTGGAGGAAAGCATCATTGACTCTATGAAGTGTTTGGAACTCTCTTTTAGTGTCAATTAAGGCCAGTACTCATGTATGTGAGAGGTAAACGTCATGCCCATAATGTTTATCTTGTTATATAACCTCCTTCACACAATTTCATAAAGTAGGTATACCATCATATAAAATTTATGAATGGTAACCACTTCACACATTTATTTGTGAATTGAGTCATTGATAAATTTAGCCTAGTTGATGTATTATTTATTAGCATGTATGATTTGGATGTATTGGAATATCTACTTTTGGTAATCCTTTGTCATGGGATTTTTTACCACTCAATTGAGGAGAGTGATAATATCACCAATTTCTAGCTTAAACCCCTGGTAGGCAATCACCTTAGGGATGTTGGCTATAGATGCTTTAGATTTAACAAGTCAATGTTTGTTTAGAGATCTTACATAATAATCTATGTTATCCTTATGAAACTATTGAGTTATTTCTAGAGTAATTTCCATGAAGGCCTCATGGTCTAGATTCTACAACATTTATTTGATATGAATAGTCCCATGTTTTAAGATGGTTTCTCCTAAAGGGGTTTTAACTTTCATGTTCTCTCTATTATAATGACTTGCCATAGCCATGAAAAACTTTAGACATTGCTCAAAAATTGAAAAATTAGTGGCATGAGGCAACCTACTATTTTTAAATGCTCTATGTCTAGTCATTTTTTAAAGATGATGTCACTTTATTCTAAAATTCACCCATATCAACATGCCCCATGTATATATATATGACCTATTATATGTTAGAATTAATGTGTGAAGGAGGAGTAACCCCCTAGAATTGGTATTTCATCTCTCCCACCTTCTCTTTTCCACCTTTATTCTTGGGTGTTCCATACATATATTGTGTGTGATGTAAATAAGAGACTAAAGAGCTTAGAAGTGAATCAAAAGTGAAAATAGGTGGTAATGGGAATGTGAGGGGTGGAGAAAGGTGGGGTAGAAATAGTTAGCTTAGATTAGTTAGGAAATTATATCATCAAATATGTATGGATATTGAGTAGTTATCAATTTTTGACATTTGATAAAGGGGACTATTAGGTAGGGTCTCAACTATTGCATTGAGGTTAGGGGATTGTTGATCAAGGTCTCAACTTTAGTTTCAAATAAATGAGATTGTTATGTAGGTCTAAAATCTAGCATTAGGGTTAGGGGATTGATAGGTAGGGTATAAGTTATGGTGATGGAAAAACATCTACAAAATAAAAGAAGAAATCCTAGGAGAAATAGTAATTAGCAAGGAGGGTAACTCAATGTTGATGATAAGTGACTACCAAACAAAGTGGAATATTCATCAGGTAAGCTAAGAAAAAATGGTTGAGAGAGGCAAAATATGAATAAAGAATCCATAGAGGGGATATTAGTATAGTGTTAGTCAATAAAAATCAATTCAAAATAAACACACTAAACACTCACACCTCAAGCCTAGATACTAGGGAGAACATATGTAATAACCACACAATGAAAACACAACTAGAAAATAAAATAAATCTTCCATTTACCTTATTTGTATTTATAAAACTACTTGTTGAGTTGTCTTGCTTGGTTATGTCCTCAAGAAATATTTTTCAATGAAGCTCCATTGATCCACCTCTCCTTGGCACCTTGGCTTGGCTTATGAAATTGGCATGGTAACACTACAATGAAGATTTTTGGAGGTATTTTTGCATATTAATATTTCACTAGAGAATCTATGTATTCTATTTGAGCATAATAATTTTACACCAAAAGAGCTTAAAGATCAATAGGTGAGACATTGTATTTATAGCCTCCAAGTTTAACTCTCATCCAAGTTGAGTTATGTTAAAATTAAGCATGGAACAAATTTAAACCAAACCTAGGTGAGTTGAGTCTAACTCTAGTTGAGTTAAGGAGGCAACATTTAATTATGATTTTAAATTAATAGGCATGGCTCATAAATTAGATATTTTGTGAGAGCTTGACAACTCACAAAAGCAATGATGAAGAATCTTGATATTTTGAATTTTTGAATTTCCATTTTTAGATATTCATTAATTATAAATGGATTATTTATCTAGGCATTTAATCTAGTTTAATTAATTTTTTTGTTTGATTATCATTTTATCTCTTTTAGGAATTATTCAAGTGCCCTGTCTAATGGGTCCATAGGCCAAACTACCAGTTATTAGGTCACAAGGTGACTGGGGATGAATCTATGAGAGTTTATTTTGTGTATGGGATAATACCCCAAATAGGTATGCCTTAACATGATTTTTAGCACTAATGGATGATGTGTGGATGAAATTGGGGTGTTCAGTGATTTCTAAGCTTAATTTGCACTATTTGGTAGAAATCAATCAGAAATCTAGTCAAAATCTAGTTATGGCTAGAATGGGGTGTTTACAGTTTGCCTCTATTTGAGAAGGGATTAAAAGCTATAGGCACAGTAACATATTCTCAAAGAATGAAAATACCTTTAATTCCTAAAACCCAAACATTTTATGGATGATCCCTAGATGTCCCTTTGAGGGATCAAGTGATAAATAAGGTCAATGATTGATCCCTCAAAAGAAGGAAAATGATGGTATTAAAAGGTAACAGGGGGTGGAAAATATTGATTTGCCCAAAGGTGGTTATAATCATCAGCGTAGTGAGATGCCCCAATTGGGGAGATAGAAAGGATGATTTTCCTAAAGGTAGCTATAATCACTGATGTAACAAGGTAAAAATATAGTGATTTGTCTAAAGGCATTTATAATCATTAGCAAAATGAAAACATGCCTCAATTAGGTAGATAGAGATAATGATTTTCTAAAGGTGATTATAATCATTAATATAATGAAAAGCTGCCCTAGTTGGGTGGATAGAGATAATGATTTTCATAAAGTTGGTTATAATAATTATCATAATGAAAACATGCCCCAATAGGGTGGGATAAGGATAATTATTTGCCTAAAGGTAGTTATAATCTTTAACATCAAGATAGATTGAAACACAATGATTTGCCCAAAGGTGGTTATAATCATTAGCATGATAGTTTGGGACAATATGGAAAATCAAAAAAGGGGGATTACATAAAAAAATATGTACTCATAGAGTAAACATAAGATAATATAAAGGATAGGCATGAAAATAGGCTACCTATTAATATGGAGATGCATGTCCTAACTAGCAAGGATTAAAATTGTTTCATGATTTAATAACTCTATATTTTATAAATGATTAGATAAATCAGGAATTTATTAGGCGACCAAGGAGAAGTACCACAACATCATTTATTGTAAGATCCCTTAAGCTAATTTTTGTTGTAGTAAATGATTGTAAGCACCATGATATAGAACACTATGATAACTTAGTTTTAATATGTATAAGGACTAACATGTAATCTGATTAATAAGTGAAAATAATAAACCAATGATAAAAACCATGATCAAAATGTTGACATATGAATATGGATGGACTTAAGCATAATGCACAAAGAATCACTCAATGAACACATATAGACTAAATCAAGGCACACAAATGAAATAAAATAAATAGGGAATAAATAAACAATCACTAATAACATATATAAATAAAAAAAACAACAAAACACCAATAAATAAAAAGTGAACAAAATAATAAAAACAACATAAAACAAACACAAACAATATTTAATCATAATGTTAGTGAAAAAAAAAATTGTTTATGCATGTGTAATGGAGGTGGTATTCTTGGTGACAGGGTGACCCCTCAGCTAGGTAGTAATGACATAGTATAACAACACAAGAATAATGACACAAGGTTGCCCCTAGGCTATAAGGAAGTAATAACACAAACAAGATAATATAAATTTACCCTAGGCTATAAGAGATAATGAAATAAACAAACAAAATTGGGGGAATAGAAGAAATGGAAGGGGTAGTGGAGCTAACTCCAAATGCACTAGGCAAGTGGATATTACCTACATATTTTCATGGATGCAAGATCCAACATGAACTTTAGGTCAAATTTAGTTCTCCCAAGATATGGGATAGAAGAAAATGATGAGCCACAAAAGATGACAAGGTAATGGTCTTTAAAAATGGAGAGAGCATTTGAAATAGATAACACTCATAAAAATAATGAGAGCATAATATGAATACTAGTGGTCATTAGTGTATCAAAGTTGAATACATAATGTGCATAATAAAAACTCACAAAATGATGAAAGCGCAAGGCCAAAGGCCAAAAAGGATGGGGAAAATAAATGATAAGTGGTTAATCATGAAATAGTTAGGGGTCCCAATATCCTTAAGGAAATGAAATGACTAAAAAAGAAAGGAAGGCATGACCGAGCTAACCTGAGATACCCCATTTATCCAAGTGCTACCTACATAGTTTGTGTGGACCTCAAGCCAATGTAATTCTCCTAGAAATGAGAGTAGAAAGACCAAGGTGGTATATAAATAAATTGAATAAATAATATGGCCCAACCCTAAAAAATTTGATGGCTTTATATCTCTCATGGAAATTCTAAGCCAGTTTTCATGATTTTGTGTTTTTTAGGTTTTTCTAGATCTTTTTAAAATGTTTTCAAAAGTTTTTATGCATCTCAACTCCATCAAGAATGACTAGACACATAATAATCCAACTCAAAAAATGGTGAAATAATATTTTAAGTTGCTCGTAAAATGGTGAGAACATAGTTTAGGTTGCTCATAAAATGGCAAAAGCATGGGGAAAATGTGACTAAGGTAACCTCAACATGAATTGATCACTACCTATATAATCCTAATGGGACCTCAAGTCACTATATTTTTGCCTTTTTAGTAGAGAAATTTTATTAGGTAGTAGCAAGTTTACAAATTTAGGCAAATGGCATAGTATAGTATAGGAATTGTAGGGTGATGTGATAAAATATGGTAATAATGTTACTCTTAATTTGCCCATAGGAGGTTATAATTAGTAAACAATGGTATAGATAAATGATACTAATTTTCCCAAAGTTTGTTATAATTATTAATGCATAAAATGAAATATAAAATAACAAAAATGAAGAGTGTAATTACCAAACCAACTATCATACTAGTCTAAGATACTACCTCTATCTAGAATATTGAATCAAATGTTGAAACTTGGTCTAAATCCCCTCACTAAAGGTTCATGAATAATCCACGAATCAGAACCAAGGTCAAAAGGGTTGGGTATGGAGGGTAAAAAAAATTTTGGTTTTTAGTGAAGGCATGGTAGAATGGTATACAATATGGTATAAGGAAGATGATGATATGGTACAATGTAAATGAGCCTCATAAATAATACTTCTGGTCCCTTAAGTAAAATAGTGTTTGAGGTGTAGTATGTTCATGGGATCATCAATTTCATCTCCATCTAGTGTAGCAAGCTTGTGTGCTCTAGATAAATAATTAGCAACAATGACATATGGGCCTATCTAATAATGTTTGAACTTTCCCTTCTTCTTCTTCTCGATTGTGGTGTTCTTTTAATTTTATTTGAGAGTAAGATCCCCAAGCTCTAACTCTCTATGTTTGAACCACCAATTATATTATCAATGGATTATATTTTGGTATGCTTGAAGGCTATTAACATTGGCCATGTATTTCTCATCTAGTAACTCTAGCTCTTGTAGGTGAGCTACTCTATAATCTTCATCATCTAGGTTATGTTTCAATGAGATACATAGAGAAGGTAACTTGACCTCAATGGGAAGAATGGCCTTAGTGCCATAGACTAGGGAATATGGAATGGATCTATTTGGAGTATGGTAATTAGTATGATATACCTAGAGGGCACAGAATATCTGAAAGTCCCAATCATGGCCAACATCATTGACAATCTTTTTAAGGATGTTCACAATGGTTTTATTGGATGCCTCTACTTGGCCATTACCTTATGGGTAATATGTGGTAGAAAAATGTTGAGTGATGTTATACTCATCATAGAGTTATTTAACATCCTTATTCCTAAATGATCAACTATTATCAGATATAATATTAGATGGGATACTATAATGGCATATGAGATGATTGAAGATGAATTTAGAAATTTGTTTTCTAGACATATAAGTAAGGGATATAGCTTCAACCCACTTAGCAAAATATTTAATGGTAGTAAGGATGTATTTATGGCCATCATATGAGGTAGGGTTAATCTTACCAATGAGATCAAGTCCCCACATTAGAAAAACCCATGGTGTAAGAATTAATTTTAGTGTTTTGGTCAGGTCATGAATCAAATTAGCATGCCTTTGACATTTGTCACATATTTTGACATAAGTTATTTCATATGCTTCCATAGTTGTCCAATAATATCTAGTATATAGGATATTTTTGGCTAGACATCCCCCTAGTGTGGGCACCACATACTCCATTATGAACTTCCCTCAATGATAATGTGGCTTCTACCAAATTTAAACAATGAAGAAGAGTTCCATCAAAGCTTCAATGGTAAAAGGTTGGGGCAAGTAAGGTATAGTGAGAGGATTGGTGTGTAAAAGCCTTTTTTTGTTTGTGTGATAGGTTTGGTGGCATGATATGGTCATGAAGGTAGTTATACAAGCATGAGTACTAAATAGAGCTAGGACCAATAATATCATAGATCATTATGATAGTTAAAGTTTCATGAGGAGGCGATAGAAGATTTTTAATGAATAATTGATATTCTTTTGCCTTATCTATGTGGTGGATCATATAACTGATGGTGTCCATGGCATATGTTATCCTATTATTGGTCCTAGGTATGTGTTTAAATTGTGATATGGTGATATGTTATTTAAGAACATTGACCATGGAATTTTATGGCACCAACTTGTCATCTTTGGTTTGAAACTAGTTTGTAACTTGATTGATGATTAAATGAGAGTCACCATAAATTTTGAGATGCTAAATATTCTATTTTACTACCTACCAAATCCCTTAAACAAGTTTTTTATATTCAACCATGTTTTTACTACAAGGAAAGCTAATATAAAATGATTTAGGGATAAGATCCCCCTATGGTTTAATAAATAATAGGCCTACCCCTAATCCATCAAAATATAGCTTCTTATGATACTCTTTAGGAAGCATTTATATGATGGTCATGATGGACTCGTATGGGAATTGAAAAGTGAGTGGCTTGGTATTTGCAAAGGGAGCTTCAATAAATTGATCTATAAGTACTTATCCCTTTATAAATTTCTAGTTGACATACTCAATCTTTTACTTGCTTAGAAGAATGATCCATTTATCCATGTAGACTTGTAAATCTACCTTGGATAGTAGATACTTGAGTGGATCTATTTTGGCAATAACTATGTTCTTATTGTTAAGCATTAGATTCTAGGCTACAAAGACCATAGCTAAATAAGATTTTTTATCAACATAAAATTTTGTTCATATGTGACCAATGTATGGCTTAGATAGTACACAATATACTATTTTCCATTGTCATCATGTTGAGTTAGAGGTTCCCCTAGGGCTTTGTCTATGGTATATAGGTACAATAAAAAAGGTTTTCTTGGCATTGGTGGTTAAAAAATAGGTGGATTGGCAAGATAATCTTTTAGGTGATAAAATTTTTTCTATTAATCTTCATCCCAAATAAATATAACACTTTTTTCATTAAGTGAGTGAAAGGGTGTCATTTATAGGTTAAATATGAAATGAAACATCTGATAGACTAGATTTTACCCTACAAACTATGTAATTACTTCAAATTATTAGATAAAACATAGAAAGTGAGAAGGAACCATATTATATTCAAAGCATACATTCAATATCTAAATAATATAAGAAGGCCTATTAAATAGGCAAAGAAATGAGCCACCCAAGAAACATGTGAAAAGGGTGGGTAAAACAACCAACATTGGCTAGCATGAAATAGATAAGCCCTTTAAGTAAACTAACCTCTTAACCCAAGTGATTAAGTAAACTAACCAAAGACAAATCACCTTAAATAATAACCCAAGGTAAATACATAATTATGTTAACACTCTCCCTTAATGACAAAACTATAAATAAGACCAAGTTTGTCCCTAAATTTTATGAACTTATTTGAACCAAGTGGTTTGGTCATTATATGAATTGGTTGCTCTATAGTGGGGTAGTAAAAGATATTTGTCTTAATTTATAACCAACTATTGGATTTAATGATGTTGAAACTTAATGTGTTTGGTCTTGGCATGGAATACTGGATTCTTCACCATCTTCATAAAACTTTGGTTGTCACAAAAAATTAGAGTAGGCTATGATGACTCAAACTGAAGATCCTCAAGATTTTCTTTATCTACATAGTTTCACAACCTGCACAAACCATAACTTTATACTCTAATTCTATTGAATATAATGCCATTTTAGTATGTATTTTTCTCTACCAAGATAAAAATCCTAAACCAAGAGTGAAAACATATCCTGTTGTAGATTTTCTTGAATCTATTGATCCTACCTAGTTAGAGTCAAGATATCTTGAAAGCTCAAAATCTATAGACTTCTTATACATTATGTCAAAGTCAAGAGTACCTTTGACATATCTTAATAGCCATTTTTTAGATATATAATTTACTTCATGTGGTCTAGACATGAATTGAGATATAAAACTCACTACAAACCAAATATCTGGTCTAGTGGTAGTGAGGTAAATGAGACTACCCAGTAGCTGCTAAACATTATTTTATTAACCAGAGGTGAATCAATGTTAGCTAAAATTTTATCTCCAACTTCCATAGGTGTGTGAGTTAGATTTAAATCCATCATTTTAAACCTTTCCAACAATGATTTGGAATACTTAATTTGTGGCATGAATACAACACAATCACCTTGCCAAAACTCAACACCTAAATAATATTTTAGTAGTCATAAGTCTGTCATGTCAAAAGTACAAAAAATATCAACTTTTATCTATTGAATGAGACTAGCACTACTCTTAGTGATGGCTATATCATTAACATATAAAATGAGAATCAAGACATCATCACTAACCACCTTTACATAGAGATTTGGTTCAGAGTTACACCTTTTGAAACTAGACTCCCTAAGGTATGTGTCTATCTTCATATACCAAGCTTGAGGATCCTATTTAAGCCCATACAAGGACTCGATCAATTTGTAAACAAGATGTTCCATACCAAAAACCTAAAAACCCTATGGCAAAACCATTTATACTTCCTCCTCCAAATATCCATTCAAGAAAGCACTCTTGACATCCATTTGGTGCACCCACCATCCAAACTGAGCAGTAATAACATCAATCAAATGAAAAGTTACCATATTTTTAGTTGGAGCAAAAGTCTCCTCATAATCAACCCCTTATTCTTATGCATAACCTTTTACAATAAGTCTAGCATTATGTTTGTCCAAGGAACCATCTACTTTGCATTTCACCTTGTAAATCCATTTACAACCAATGGATTTATTTCTAGGTGGCAGCTCCATGAGCTCCCAAGTCTTATTTTTCATCAAAGAATCATATTCCAATTGCATGGTTGATTCCCACTCTTTCTTCCCTTTGGGCTCTGAAAAATAATTAGGCTTAAAAACATGTGAAATAGTAGTTGTTAAAGTAAAATTTGCATGCTCACCTCTATTACCAAACTGCTATCCTGATCTCAATCTTCTTCCTTCGTCACCTTGTGGTAAGTCTCCCTCCTTTAGTGCTTCCATAGTGTCAAAATACAACTTTGGCTTCTTTTATTATTCTATTGGAACCTCAAAATTACCTACATCAATTCCCTCCTTTAAATGTGATTCCACTAATGAAATAAAATCTTTCTCAACTTTCACACCACAACTTATATTAAAATCATTAGAAGAAAACAATGACTCAATATCTAAAATTGTACCAGTTACTAGGAAGTATGACATTTGTTCATTTACTATGAAATCTCTATTTACCACAACTTTATTAGTAGAAATATCAAGTAATTTGTAGCCTTTTGATTGCTCATTGTACCCAACAAACATGTATGCTTTGCTTTTTGCATCAATTTTAGTTCTCTTTTGACTATGAATAACTACAAAAGCTACATAACTAAAAATTTAGAAAGCACTTACATTTAGAGTTCAACCTAACCAAGCCTCCTCTAGAGGTATATTCTCTAATTCTTTTGTAGGACTTCTATTGAGGATGTATACCATCGTATTCACTACTTCTACCCAATATCTATATGGGACATTTTTTCTCTAGACTATAAAATGAGCCATGTCCATCACCATCCTATTTTTCCTTTCCACGACTCCATTTTGTTCTGGAGTGTAAGGGGTAGTATACTATTTGTGTATGCCTTCAGTGGCACAAAACTCCTTAAACTATTTTGAGATGAACTCACCCCCATTATCTATTCTAAGAGATTAAACTGACCTTCCCACCTATTTTTCAAACATATATTTCTAAGTAAGGAAGTTAGAAAAGTAATCAGATTTATTCACTAGAAATTATACCCACTTTTTCCTAGAGAAATCATTAACTAGTAATAGAAAATAATAGGCTCTAGAAGGGGTAGGTGTCTACATAAGCGTTTTAAAGCTTAATATATACAAAAATAAAACAAGTTTTTACATTGCATATATTTTCTTGAATTATTTTTCCTCTCATTCTTGGTTCATATCATTTATCATTATTGGGCATTGGATCTAGGATAAAGTAATAGTTTTAACTCTTGTACTCAGCCTCCAAACGTTTGCAATGTTTACATGGCTAAAAATCTCCATTGATAGTGACTTATGTTGATATTTTTGTGCCAAAAATATCAAAACACCTTATGCCCTAAGGGAGACCCATAAAAATTTTGAGAAAAGGATTTTAAAGTAACCTAAATACCTTTTTCCAAGCCCCAAATGGAAATCAAATATTTTTCTATAGTATACAACTTTGAAAAGTTATAAAATGCACCCAAACTCCACTTTCCCACTTATCTAATGCCTAGTAGGAATCAGAACTCACATTGCACTTTGTAACTTTACAAGTTGAAAATGCGATTAGGAATCCACTTTTTATCTTACTTGATATTAGTGAGAATCAAAATTCTAGTTACAATTTGTAACTTTCAAATTTTCAAAGTGTAACACAAACTTTACTTTCTACCTTTCACCACAACCTAGTGAGAATTGAAACTTTCACTATACTTTATAACTTTGTAAAGTTACAAAGTATAACTAAGGTTCTTCTACCCACTTCCAAGGCATTTCCTACCTCCAACAAACCCACTCAATAAAAATTAGAGATTAAAAAGCAAATCATAATTTTGTAACTTATAATATTGTAAAATGACTCTATGAACCCACTTTCCTATCGTTCACCCATCTACTATTATGGTTAGCATTAATTGTATAATTTGGTATACAAGTTAGGTTTTCACATTGTTAATTAACATTTTAAAACCAAAGATAGAGCTCCAATGCCAAGTGATATCATGAACCAAAACCCCAAGATGATTAAAATTGAGTTTATTCACCACCATTATCAAGTAACACAAATGTCATGCACCAAATCCACCATTACCAACCCTCTATGCACATTCATGGTATTTTCTAAGTTGTTTGAATTTATTTCAATCATTACCATTGTTATTCTTAATAAAGCATAGGTTTATTTTTCCATACCTAGTGTTTTATCTTTAGAATTGCCAAAGGATTATCATTTTTTTACCTAGTTGCTCACACTTTCCAAATTTTACCTACAATTGTAGTGTCTTGTTGTTAAAATTTATTAGGTAAAATAAATCTAGTGTTTTTTAATACCATTAAAAAAAATAGAATATTCCTAAAATATCCCATATGGAAATCCCTTCTATCTTCTCAATATCTAACCCCATAGAGATTTTAGTTATAAAAACACATAAGAACCCTAGCGGAGATTCTCCTTACTTTAACAACTCTGAGTTCCCATCGAAAGTCTAACTTGCCTCTATAAACCATTTTCTCACTAGAAATTTATTCAAACTTTGTAAGTGTAATTACAAGTAAAAACCCCACCAAATATTTTTGTCAAACTTTACATTTTTTGTTTCACATTATACCTCCACAACATTTTTTAACTACAAAAGCATAACAAAACTTTGCCAAGTTCAAAGTGGAGAAATAATCCATAATTTCAATCCCAAATCTCAAAAAACTATATAATTTTTTACCTAAACCATTTTTTATAGTGTACATGTCTATAAATTATATTAATTTCAAGTTAAATGGACATGGTGTCTCATTCATCCTGGATTCAAACACCAATGAGATAACTGACATAGATCTAGGTCACACAAACCTAGCAAACTTCTAGAATAGACTAAATGAAAAATTCAAGAATGATTGGATTCAGAGCATCTACAATAGTGGTTTTTCCTAGGATGAAACCTTCCCACTCTTAGTATAAAGCCCTAAGCTTGTGCTCACCATGGATAAACACTATGTTGTTGAGAAGAGGGAAGTAGTGAATGATAAAGGGGAAAAGATTATGAATTTTGTTTCAGATTTCATTGATATTGTGTTCCTAGTCCTAGAATATGAAATCTACTTAGATATTACCCCTAATTTTTCCAAAAATTTATATTAGGATAATAATGCATCTTTTTTATGATTTTTAAACAAATAGTGGTTAAAAACCCTTAGATCTATAGTCATAAGAATGCTTAAGACCTTGGCTAGGATAAAGTAAGAGACATCATTATACTCTTACATAGAGTTACAAGGAGCCTAAATGCAAAGAATTATAAATATTATATGTACCATTATATCTGGATAATCCATCAAAACAAATAATACCTTCATTGGGCCTAGTTGATTGGTGAATCCATTCACCAATAGTTGATGAAGGTTCAAATTACAGCCAGATTTTATATGACTTCCTACCTTGTCTATATCTTAGAAAAATGGAGGGCATTCCTAGCATTAAACACAATGCCTGATCAAATCAACAAAGTTTTTAAATACCATCCTAATCTCACCTTTGATGTGAGAAAACAACAATTCATAAGGGTTAATGATGTTTTTGTCTACTACATCACAATCATGTTTTTAAAAAACTGAGGAAAAGCTTTTTTGATGTTGCAAGAGCTTAAATTTTAAATTGGGGGTCATATGTCATTCAATTCCCAACATATTCATAAATTAGATTGGGTGATTTTAGTTTTTGTCCTTACACCCTTCCTAGATATGTAAGTGACAAATGGGCCTTAATGGAACTTGTGAGGCAACTAGTGGAAACCCACAAGTTATTATCAAGTAGGTATAAGATACAGATCCACTTCCTTATCAGTATAAGGAGATACACCTACCCTTCCCTATCTAAGGCAAAATGTACAGATGTAGAGATGACTCAAATGACCTTGAAATCTCTCAATGATAGGCCCTTTTATGATGTGATTGGATATGTTACTAGTATAGCGGGTGCCATGTATTCCCACATTCTTTTTTATGAAGATTAATGGGAAGATATGTAGTATGAAGAAGGGGTTAGAATGAGATATTATTATAGAATGACCCTAGAATAAATTAAGACTTATAATATGGCACCAATTTTAGAATATTTAAAGGATGAGGAATAACTAGTAGATAGGGTATATTATGATAATCAAATCTATCTCCAACCTCTTCCTCTAGTCAAGTGGTCTACTCCTGAATCTTTCTCCTTATTAGATGATACCACCCAAGTTATAAACATAGCATTCAACTAGTTAAGGATCAAGCAGGTCAAAATAACAAAGGAGGACGTAAATATCATAGATAGGTTAAGATAAGTGAAGGATAAAGGTGTTGTATTAATAGTAGGATAGGGTTCTAGTAGTAAAACTTAAATAGATCGGGTACTAGGGCTGGTTGTCTCACACAAGAAAAAGTAGAAGTAGAAGGAAAGAAGGGATTCTTCCAGTAGCCAAGAGAAAAATCCCACCCAATGGATCAAGAACTATTACTTTCCATAGAGGACATAACTATTATCTAACCAACATAAGTAATCCCTCCTCATATCTCTACTATTCAACCAACTATAGTAACCCTTCTTCCTATATCCACTATTCAGTCAACATAAGTAATTACCCCTCATACTTCCATGAGCCCACTAGTACAATTAATTTCTCTTTCATCTGACTCCCCAATACAATTGGATCCTTTAATAGCAAATCAATCAATGTAGTTAGTTATTCTAACTCCAACTTCACCTCCCTTTTCTACAATCACTTCCACCTCATCCTCTATATCCACTACCACACCATTAATCATCAACACCACCTATAAATACATGGTTTTTGACTCAATCATTATGATTTCCAACCCACTATCTATCATAGCCATTGGGTTGGTGTAACCCCATATTCATCTTCGATCACTCTACTCATTTCATCCACTCTAGCCATTCCTACTATGTTCATTGATACTTTTGTTGCCTTGGACTTCACCCTTCCAAATGTTCCCTTGTTCTAACCACACATGCCTACCTTTCCACCTATGTCACTTCCAACTTCCTCACCCCTCATAAACACATTCACATCTACTTCACCCATCTAATTATCCTTACCATATTCCACTCTCACATTAACCTAATCCCCTACTAGGGAGGTGGAAATAGAGATACCTACTAATATAATTATGGATACTCAACCCACTAATGGGGAAGAGATATTTAAATAATTATTAGAGGATTTAGTGGTAACATGAATTGTAGAGACAACACTTGTCATGGTATCCACTAGTGTAGTAGCTTCAGCTAAATCCTCACAGGTAACAGTGATCATTAGAATAACATAAGATTCATAGGTAGCCACTCTAAGTTATCTAGTACAATCAGTGTCAAAGAAAAGTAAATAGATGATATATCCTAACACTCTTAATTTGGGTCTATTAGAGGCATAAAAATGACTAAACATAAGCCCCATGACCATCTCCAAAATCTCATATGATACAGTAAGGGAAAAATATGTGGAGATATAAATTACCCCACTAAACAAATAAAATAAAGATTTAGTAATGGGGAATTATCAGATATCTAAGGTGTACCTAGGTCATCCAACAAGATGGGGACTAAAATGTGATGTTCAAACTAACATAAGCTCTCTTTTTGAGAAAATGGATAGTGACAAGGTCACTAAATATGAACTAAAGAACAAATTTGAGTAGTTGATAGTTACCTTAAGAAAGTTCATAGACCCAGAAAATCCACTTGATTCTTCCCAACCAACTCAATCACTCTCTCATTTCCTTGACAAATAAACATTTGAGGTAATGATAGATATTGGTACCATGAGAAGGGATACAAAATATTGGGCTAAGAAACTAATCACAAAAGGGAATAGAGTGATATAATTGGCCATGGACTATGACAAGACCTTGAAGGATGATTGTGCATCTCTAAAGGTAGAGATAAGCAAATATGAAGAAGAGGTTGAAAGGATGAACCTCTACTTTCCAAAATTGCAAGTTGTTGACCTAATTGATACTAACACCCTCATGTTAGAAAAGATATTAAACCTAAATTTCATAATACTTAATTAAATTATTGAGAAGGCCAAGATCACATGTGACAAGGCCACATATATAATCTATGATATTGAAGATTCACTTTATAAATTGTTGCATGATGTAGTAGATCACTAAGATAACCCTAATAATATTAAATAAGTCCAAGATAAATTTAAAGGGGTAGTTGAGAAATAATCATCACATGATAAAAATTTTAACTTGAATTCTATCCAATGGTTCATTTAGTATCATAATATACTTGATCAAATGGGAAAAGACATCCAACTCTATAGAGTTGCTTCTAGATAACTATCTGAATTAATAGTAGAATGTGAATTCAAAAACCTTTATGCATTTGGTCATAACAAAGATTACCTTCAATAGATATTCAATAGCTTTGATGCTTATATCGAGAAGATACAAGAAAAAAAGACAAAATCTTCTAAAATCATGTTGTAGATTGATTATTTGATTATTTGAAACACATTCTATAAATTAAAATTGTTGTAAGATACATTATAAAGTTGCAAGTTACAAGTTGAAAATTGAAAATACCATTTTGACAATGCTTAACTTTAAGTTGAAAAGAGCTACTTGTAATTTTCAATTATCTTTCTATCAAGCTTTAGTTGTAAAAGTGCAACTTATAATTCATACTTTTCCTTTTAACATGTTGAATGGCTTTAATTGCATAAACTCGTGTTATAATTTGCACTTTTCTTTTTGTCAATTTGATTGAATCAAAGGTTGTAAAAGTCTCAACTAAAAATTATAAGTTAGGTTTTACAAGTTTTTAAATATCAAAATGTTAATAGCATTTAATTTTGACCAAATCATGGTTCATTTTTGGCTCCTCATTTCTTGGGAGAGATTTCAGCAGTAGGAATCAAATATTTTTGTTGGTTTAATTGAAAGAATCTAATGGATTTATCTCCTCTTTCAACACTTGGTGAAGCATCCAGTAGTTTTATATTTTTTTTCCTCCTTCTACTCCACTAAAGATGTCATTTCAAGCTAGAAAGGATGACATTGCATGTAGATCCCCTATTTTCTTAATCTAAAACTGAGCATAAGGGTTTGTTAACTTCATTTCTCTCAAGGGAGTGATTTTTTTTATAAATATTGGTTTCCTATGTATCCCATTAATTTTTTATTGTTAGATAAATTATTCTACCTTTGAATAATTGATCTACATGTTGTAACCTAGAGAATGTTAATAGACTAAAGTTTTTCCTTCCTTATATTATGTTATATTTATGTATGTATGACTATATATTAAATTTATAAATGATATAAGTCTTGTTTCATTCATATAGATTCATCTATGGTATTAATTATTCCCTTTTGAAAACTTGATGAAAAATAAAGAAATTTTTCCTTATCTAATAAATGCCCAATATTACCTTTGGTTTCATATTCATATAAGATTGTGCTTCAATAAATTTAAGCATATTAATTGTTTAAATGTGTTAAATCAAAGCAAGTATTAATTTCAAAAAAAATATTTGGTACATCACCACATTTTCTAGTTTAAAAATCTTTTCGTCACAAGTTGAAACCCTATTAGGATAAAGATCAATAAGAAGCTATAGTTCAAATTGAATTGGTTACATATCATTTGTACTAAGATTATCAAAAGGAAGTCAGCCTTCTCCAAAGCTTCACCTCAATTTTCCAAGGTCCCACATCTTGGAGGTGATTCCATTATGTCATTATATTCCCCACATACTACAAGCCACATTATTCATAATACTATAAACATAAATAGGTAAAAAATCTAATTGATAACAGTTTCTAGCATGCCCAATGGGACCTGAAGATCATAGCTAAGAGATTGATTCTATTCTCAATAATCATTCCTAGTTTTGTACACATGTCAAGATAAATTGGTGACTCCATTGGCTTACAAATTCAATAAATCTAAGTTTGCATATGCCAAAAATACATAAAATATCATCTACTAAAGGTAAGAGGACTAACTTGTAAGAATTATATTTTCCATATAAAAAGAAATCACGATCAGTTATACCTAAAACTATAATAAATCCTATAAATATGTCTACATCTGACACATATACCCATAGTTATTTCATACCTCCCATTATGTCCCTGATAAATCAAAATTTCATACCATTCAATGGAGGTATCCCACTTATGTTGGCCCAGTATGATGATATACCCACCTTGGCTCTAAAAAGCCTTCCATATTTCACTAGTGAAACTTCCACCATGCCCATTGAACACATTTAGGATGTTGCCAACACCTATTTAGTTCATAACATATCACAATAAAATGGTACTATCAAACTTCTTACTGCATCATTTAAGGGGAAATCCTTATAATGGTATATAAATTTTCTTCCCAATTTCATCTGTGTTTGGGATGATCTAAGGTCTACTCTTTGCACACATTTTAAGGATAAGAGTGACCACCACCCATGGGTTGAACAACTAACCACTATTAAATTGGTTCCTCATGAGTTCATGAGTGATTTTAATTTCCACTTTCAAAATATGTGGAATACAATCTTGGTGGTGGTCAAGCCAACCCTAAACAATTTTTTTTTATATTATTTGAGAGGTTTAAATAGTGATATAGCTATCATGTTTTATTCAATGGGTGTCACCACACTCCCCAATGCTTATGATATACCCATAAGAGATGAAAATTACCTTATTCAAGCCAAAAAAATTGTTCTTCGTCCTCTAATGTTGTTATTCTCATAGTTGCCTCCCATGCAACCCATTGTAGCCCCAATTCCCATAATAAGTAATTAGCTAGCTTTATCTCATGCCCCTTTTAATGATTTATATAAGGTTAAGTCACTACTAAAAAGATTTGGAAATGAGTTGGTAGTTATGAAAAGGCAACAATCCCAAAATTATAGGCCTTATCAACTAGATAACCAAACATATTAGACCAATAAACAACCATACCAAGGTAACTCACAATCCCAAAGTCAAACCATACAAGCAAAACCTCCAAATATATATGCTCTACCTATATCAAGTACTTATAAATCCATCAATCCCATTCAAAATAACCTAGATCAATAATATGAGTGGTGCTTATATGTAATACGAAATACAGCAGATATTCAAATCAATCCTATCTTAGAGAAAATAGATCCTACTTACACTTCCGATTAGGGATACATTAGATAATTAGGGTAATGACCAATGTAGATCCACTAGACTTATCTAAGGGATCTTTTACCACAATAATATCACTAAGGAGGGTTTTAGATCTTCCAGTCAAGAAAAATGATGTGATAACCCTAACTAGGTCCTATGTTTTCATATTCACTAATAACAAGTAAATCAAAAGTCTAATCAAGTTCTCACCAAAGCTTAAGGAACAAAGTGGGGGTAATAAACATAAAAAATAAACATGCATAAGATACATATACTCATCTCAATGTATATGAAATCTTGATGCATGGAAAGAAGTGTAAATGCATATATATCTACTCTTATAAAGGAGGAACAAAGTTAAGATTACCTACCTTTGAAGATGAACCCACCAAGCCTCAATCTCTGCTTTGTCTAAGGTGATTCACAAGAAGTTGTTGTGGTATATAAGGATGATAAGGATAAATTAGATATAGGCTACACAACCTATCAATGCATCCAAAAGACTTTTCCATAAGATAAGATGTGTATCTCTAAAGAAAATATGAAACCCTAAGCTTGTTCTTCAAGTAGATTGGTGGATAAGAATATGTGTAATATATATATTACTTATTATTCTCTTCTTTAATAATGGTGAAATGGAATTATTTATATAGGTAGATCTAACGCTAAACCTTTCAAAAAAAATTGGCTAATAAGGTTGACCCAGTCGACCTAGTATAAAAATTGACAAAAAACTTAACTAGGTAATGAACTATGTCAGCCATGGCCAACCTAGTTATTAGTAAGATCTGTTAATAACAATACAAGGTTGATATGGCAGACATAGTCATGTAAACTATCAAAATGGGGTTTAGTTTAGGGAAAAGGCTAATGAATATGGTAAATTAATAGATGAGGGTGAAAAATAGGAGGCAAAGATAAGGGGAATGGTTTTTAGGAGATAAGTGTGTAGATATAAAGTGGTAAAAAGGGACAATAATCTTATGAAGCACCAATGGTCTACCCATCACCTTCTCAATATACCCCTTAAAGCATGCACTCAAAAATATTAAGAATCAATGGGTTCCTACAAGATAGAAAGTGTTAGCAAGTGGTAAAGTTTTAAAATATTATGCATATACATATGCCCCACTCGAATCTCATCATGTGTCACATGAGTGTAACATGGGATGGTGCTTTGAGAAAGAACATAGAAACACATGAAATAGAGATAACTAAAAATGAAATATGAAAAGTAATGCTAAAATGAAATCAAAGTAACCAAAAATACCATATACATACCTTAACTTACCTTTTCATTAAATGATTGTATGCAAACATCCTAGTCTTTATTGTGGAAGGTGTAGTACCTAAATTTGAGAAACCTTAGGGATACAAAAATAACAATATATACAATGTGTACGTATGTAGGATGGTTAAAGTAGTAATAAGGGACTTATAAAAAATTTAAAATTAGGATTGTTAAGGTAAGGTTATAATATTGAAGGAAAATGAATGATAAAATGATGGTAAATTAATGACAAATGATTGTAGAGCACACTAAATCACATTAGAAAACATGTAAAACATAAATGGAAACAAGGAATGTTGAACATACTAAATCACATTGTAAAGTATGTAAAACATGAATGACAAATGAAATATCCATGAAAAAAAAATTAACAAAGATATGTAAGTGACAAGTAACCCCATGTAAGATAAGCATGTTGAATTAAACATAAAGAAACACATGAATGGCCGAAAATGAAATGTAAGTCAATATGTAAGATAAACATGAAGAAACCATACATAAAGAGAAACATTTAAGAATGCAAAATTTTATATGTAAGATAAGTTAAGCCCATAAAAATCAAACAAGAACATGATGGATAAATGAAAATTAACAGCTCTAAAGGATGAAAAATCAAATTTAATGCTTGTTCTAAGATGCAATGTAAGAAAACACAACCACCTAATGACATGACTAGTATGACAATGAGGTGGTAAGATAAACAAATGGTGTAAGGGTGTTTATGAGTATGGCCTGGTGTTATCCATGGTCTTACCCTACAACTCATAAGGTGAACACCAATGAGGTGAATGTTAAATAATGGGGGGGGAATAATCATCAAAATACTAAGGAAAATAATGACATAATAAGATAAAAATGAAAGATATATATAAGAACTAAAATGAAAACAAATTCCAAATTTAATGTGTAATAAAACCAAAGAACCTAAAGGTGACAATGATGATAGTAAAATGAAACTAAAATAAGTAAAGTGCATAAAATCAAATAAACATGAGATAAAGTACAATAAGATCTATGCTAACATCTTTATCAAAGATGAGCATGTGAACGACAAGTATATGTGTCTCAAAATATTTTTTGAATCTAAATTTGTTTTTTTATTATGCATTGTAGAATAAGATTCGGAATTATAAGATGCCCTAATGGGTAATTGGATATAGGGATGGGCATCACAATATGCCCCAAATTTATAAGGGACATGTGGATGGGCATCACAAGATGCCCCAACATGTCAGGTAGTTTGAGGTGAAACTGAACCATTAGACTGATTTGCATTAGGTTGGTAGGTGCATTTGGAGATAGGTAAATGTGTTGGTTTTTTAGATTTTAAGGATGATGAATGTGACATAGGATGTGTAAGAGAGGTATGAAGAGGTAACAGAGGTAAAAAAGGACCATGTATTATATAATTTGGAGAATTCATTTGAACCAAGTACTCATTTGGTTCATGTGACCTAAGAGGTTGAGGTTCAATGGATGAAATGATATGTTTCAAGTTTTTCATGTTAGCTATCCTTTCTTTATTAGTGTAGAAAGAAGGATCAATTATGTTTTGAAAAACATTATTGGATGACATGTAGGTATGGGATAATTGTTTTTATTCATTATTTATTTGATGTTGATGTGATTTTAGTTATTTAGATTGAATTTGAGAAGCTTGAAGATAGTCTTGATAACGTCATTTTGTGAGAGTATCAAGATTGAAATGTGGACCAAGCAAGGAAAAAAGAATAAATTGATAAATATCATGACAAGACTCATGATAATGACCTATATTAACATGCCACTAATAAAACTTATCAGGATTGTACCATTTTGGAGGAGGTTTGGAAGGATCAAAGCTCATGGGTTTAGAGGGTGGCAATTTCTTCTTAAGTTATTCTAGACTCAAGGGAGGGTGGGTTAAGTTATAATAGGTTGAATTAGATGCTTTATTTAGAGGTTGGGGAGGCTTGAATGAATCAATCTTATGATAATATTATTAGAAAGGTTCTTTAGTATTTATTTGAGGTGTTTCAAATTGAGTCATAAGAAAGTCTTACCTTTTTGCTTAGTCTAAGGCTTATTCTAAAGTTTTAGGGGAAAAGATTTGAGCTTTGTATTGAAGGGGAGCTTTAATATAAGTAAAAAATAGTTTTAAAAGAGTATCATCATTCATGTTATGCTCCACTTTTTGAGATAGAGACTTCCATCATTTGATGAAAGTGTGAGCAGATTCATTAGGAAGTTATTTGGCATTGATGAAATGGTTAAGGTAATTTTTAAGAAGGTCATCATTTTGGAATTCCTTCACTAGAGTATTAAATAAATCCTCTAGTTGTGAGATGGAATGTCTAGAAAGTTGGTTGTACCATTCAAGTGCATCACCAATAAATTTTTTGGCTAAGAGCTTGGTGGAAGCAAAGGTGTTAGTTTGGACCCATTCTTTATAGAGATTACCAAAAGACTTAAGAAAGATAGTAGAGTCCTTAGTCCCATCATATGTGATAGTTGGAGAAATTTTTCCAATATCGATGGATGAAATGAATGGGGCTAAAGGTTCATTTTAAAGATGTTAAAGCATTTTGTTATTCATTGGAGGTTGACAGATGATATTACCATGGAAATATCGAAGAGGATATGGGAGAGAATTTTGGTTATGCATTCCTCATTGAACATGTTGAGGGTGAGTTTGAATATGAATAAGAAGATATTTCATTTTCATCATTTGGGAATGATTAGTTGTTTTTATGATGTTCATTTGTTGAACTATTTGTGTAATAATATGAGTTGTGTCAATTTGTGCATTAGTATTTGAAGGTGGGGTATTAGTATTGTTAGGAAGGGGATTATTAGTATTGTTGGGGGGAAGGTTATTGGGTGTAGGATTCCCAATATTGGTATTAGGAGGAGGATTAGGATGAAGGACCTTAAATATACTACATTGTTTGGTTTTGGATTAGGAAAAGATGAAGGAAAAAATTGAATAGTCTCATCTGAAGTAATAAAATAAATGAGGTTTTGATCTAAATCCTTAAATATGTGATGTTATTGACTAAATAAAGGATAAAAATATGACATAATTATGAAATAATAATAGATAACCACATATAAAATAGTATCAACCAAGGTGTACATATTTGACAGGGTTGACTGTGCATTATTTAGATAGGACATAAAATGAAGATATAATCAACAAAATATAGAATGAGGTCAACCAAGTTAACTTAATACTAATGGATAGAAGGAAGATAAGGATGCAAGGTCAACCAAGTTAACTTAGTACTATATCCTAATAGGTAAAAAAGAGTACAAGGTTGACCAAGTCAACTTAGTACTATAAACTAATTAGAATAAAAGAGTATAGGGTCGATTAGGTCAACTTAGTACTAAAAATTAGAAAAAACTTAGCTTGATAAGGATATAATTTCAACAAGATCAACTTAGTAATGTAACCTAACTAGAAGAAAAGAGTATAGGGTCTACCAGGTTGACTTAATACTACAAACTAATTAGAAAAAAGGAGTACAAGGTTGAATAGGTTAACTTAGTATTACAAATAAGGGAAAACTTAGTCTGTAAGAAATTGTGTTGAACAAAATGTCAGTGTGTTAAAAATAGGGAAAGATTTACAATGTAATTTTAAGTAAGAAATGAAATCAAACACATAAACAATTGGATCAATGAGAATAATCTAGTTAGGGCACATAGCATAAAACCTTGCACCAACGTTGGCCAATGTAAGTTTTTACAATACAACACACAATGCTTAAAGAGCAAGTAATCAACTAAAAAATTAAATGCTAACTAATTGTTCATCTTGAGTGTTGTTAGATTATTATAAAATTTTATTTTAAGTGTGATATTGAAGTTGGTTGAAAATAAGGAACTAAAAAGTAATATATGGATGGTTTTAGGATTTTAAGGCTAAAAGACATCTATGTTGGCAATGGTACTTGCTTGGTATTGGTGACTACCCCCTCACTTCACAATCTCATAGTGATAAGGGTGTCAGGTGCTTAACCAATATATACCATTAACCACATGTTTATACTTAGATAGAAAACTAAGTTGTCTTCACCCTTGGTGATGAAATCCAAGTAGGTAGGCCTTGGAAAGACAAATTTTAAATGCATTTTGAGTATTGTGTGATTTGGTAGTGTGTGCAAAAAGAGCAAGATAGTGTAACTAAATGGTAATTTGATAAAACCACCTAATTAGACTATGTGAGCTACTTAAAGCATGAAAATAATTGAAAGTGAAAGTGTGAATTAATTACTATCAAATAATTATTAGTTCCCAAGTTAAGAATGGTATATAGTCAATTTAGATGATACTGTATGCAAATAATATAGAATAGAGTCAACTAGGTCGCTACTATTTTGTATAAGCAAGAGTATTTAAGAACTAAGTCAACTAGGTCAACTTAGTATTTTAGACATAAGATAGGCTATAGAACTAAGTTAACTAGGTCAACTTAGTTTACTATAGGATTGTAGTTTTGAAAATTGCAAACTTATACAAAATAAAACTATAATGAAGTACTGAATTGACAAAGAGAGAAAGAAAGGAACCTTAGTGGGTTGAAAGATGATTAGGATTTCAAATTTTTTTTGTAGTACCTTAAATTTTGCTTGCAAGTTCTACAAACTAATTTGACTAGTTTGACCTATTTTTATGAAACCCTATTTGTTGAAGCCTAATAAGATGACTAAGTCAACCTATTTAACTTAGTTTTTTGTCTAGATGCTGACTGGAAGGATAAGTTGATATATTTTACTTAGTTTGTTATCTGTATGTTGACTAAAAGACTAAGTCATCCTATTCAACTTAGTTTGTTATCTAGATGCTAACTAAAAGACTAAGTCAACCTATTCAACTTACTTTATTATCTAGAACTAAAGAAGAATACTATGTTGACTTGTCTAATCCAATAACATGTATCTGATGAATACTTACATAGAAAGAATGGAATCATTTTGATATGATAGTGTTTTAAACCTACACACAAAATTTAGAACTATACCAATCTAGTCAACATAGTAGAAAATATAGGAAAATAATAAAATATAGAAATGAAAGCATGAAAGAAAACCTACAAGGGATAGATTCATGTTGGGGTCACCAGAATGTATGCAATGGGAAATTCAACATATCTATAAATCAATCCTATCTCAGAGAAGATAGATCCTACTTACACTTTTAATTATGGATACATTCGATAGTCAGGGTCATGACCAATATAGATCTACTAGACCTATTCAAGGGATAACTTATCTAAATAATATCACTAAGGAGGGTTAAAAATCCTTAAGTTAATAAAAACTATCAATAAGCCTAACTAGGTCCTATGTTTTCATATTCACTAAAATAATAACAAGTAAATGTCTAATCTAGTGCTCACCAAACCTTGTGGTACAAAGTGGGGATAATAACTATAAAAACTAAATATGAATAATATACATATACTCAAATCTATGTATACATAATCCTAATGCATGGAAGATAAGTACAAATGCATATCTATTTACTCTTACAAAAGAGGAACAAAGTTAGGAATACTTACCTTTGAAGCCAAACCCACTGAGCCTCAATCTTTCCCTTGGACAATGTGTTTTGAAAGAGGTTATTATGGTATGCAAGGATGACAAGGATAAACCATATATAATATATATAACCTATCAATGCATATAAAATACATCTCCATAAGATAAGATCTATATCTCCAAAGAAAGTATGAAATCCTAAGATTGTTCCTCAAGTAGAATGGTGGATAAGCAAATGTGTAATATATCTTACTTCTTCTTTTCTTCTTTAAGAATGTAAAAATGGATGTGTTTATAGATTTATATCTAACCCTAAACCCTTCTAAAATATTTGACAACTAAGTTTGACCCAATTGACCTAATATTGAAATTGACAAAAAACTTAACTAGGTAATGAACTATGTTGGCCATGGCCGACCTAGTTCTTAGTAAGTTCTTTCAATAATAATACATGGTTTATGTGGTTGATATATTCATGTAAACTAAAAAATATGGGTTTAGGTTAGGAAATGGCTAATGAATATGGTAAATGACTCAAGGAGGGTGTAAAATAGGATTCAAATCTTAGGGGAATGGTTTTTAGGAGACAAGTGTGTAGATAGTAAGTGGTAAAAAGGGACAATAGTACTGAAAAGCACCAATGGTCTACCCACCCCTTTATTGGTATACCCCTTAAGGTGTGTACTTATAGATATTGATACTCAATGGTTTCCTACAAGATAGAAAGTATTAGTAAGTGGTAATGTTTGAAAATATTATGTGTATACAGTGTTATCCTTATGTTCAATTGCATAATCAAAATGCTTGTCCTCATGGTTCAATTAGCCAATCCTTGATGGTACAAAGAATATAAAACCCCAAAGGGTAGAGAGATGAATCCACTATTCATTAGGAAGATGTACAAGTGTCTGCTCAAAATGAGACAACTCTTTTAAACTAGCAAGAGGAGGATTTTTGTGGTGTAATTTAGGAGGAAGCACTAACTAATGGTGGTAGTTTAGTGTAAATGAATACATGATCCAAGGAAATGGTAATATAATGAAATAAACCACCCAATATTTACCAAGCTATAACTTCTAAAGTTTTACAATAGGCTATAAAAAGCAACATAATTCAAAAACCACCCTATGTGTCGATTGGTCAGCCAAAGTCAAAATTATTAACCCCAAATCTAATGAAAAAATACATAACTCCCAAAAAGGCACAAAGAAAGGTTGGTAATATTATTTTTAGTATTGTAGAGAAAATGGAAAATTCTAACTTTAATGTTACCATATGAGAAGTAGTGTTTATCCTAGCATAAAAGGACTTACTGTAGGAAGCTCTAAAAAATTTTCAACTAACAGAGAGGGTCATTGTTAAAGGACCTACTCTTACGGTTAACTTGTGTCAACCTAAAATTAACATAAAATAAACTAAAAATATTAAGAATCCCCATTTTTACCTTTCACTCATAGTTAGAAATAATCTTATCCATAACTACATGATAGACTCTGGGTCTAGCAGTTTTGTTATGCCCAAGAATATAGTGGATGCTCTTGGTATTAAATACACACCTATCACAAAAGGCATGGTAAAATTGAATGGGAATATTATTAAAATATTTTGGACTATAAATATTTTAACCCTTACCATATATTCATGTCCAATCTTATCCATATCCTAATATATCTCAGTTATTGACCTACCCCTCTATTTTGCTATCTACATTTTTGGAGACTTCACTACAAAAATGGGACAACACATATTTATTGATTGGTTACATATGTTGTCTCATGATAATATATGGGACTAGAGTGATATTAAAATCTGATCTAATTACTAAAGACCACATTAAACCATATACTCTTGTCCCTGTGGATATGAATTGCACATTGCAATACCAAGAAGAGGAGCTTGACCATGAAGTTGAAACACCCATAGAAAAAATCTCAGACACTCACCTGGATGAATGGGGATCATCTCTCTAGTTTTATCCTTATGATTATGTCAAGGAAATAGGGTTGGGTACATATTGCATTCATTAATATGATGTAGTCATCCCCAATCTTATGAAACTAGATGAAGATCACAAGGGAATGTGGCATTTGTACTTTGATGGCTCAAGGAGTAGAAATGGTGTAAGTACAGGTATTATTTTGATCTCTCCCTAAAAGGAGAATTATTTTTATTCTTTAAGAATTTAGTTTATCTACACTAACAATGTGGTTAAATATGAGGCATTAATTTAAGGTATCTAATTGGATAATTAAAATGTAATGCAATCACTAAAAGTGTTTGGTGATAGTGAACTAATATTTCACCAAGTAAGATCAAAAATAAAAATCAAGAATAACTTGATAAGATCTTATAAACATAGGTTTTGGGACCTATTGGAAGATTTTATCACTTTAAACATTTAATCAATACCAAAAACACAAAACAATGATGTTGATTGCATAGCCTCAATGGTTATAAATATAACCTACCAGAAGAAATTAAGAAGTACAACAACTAGCATGTAAATATAATAATGATACCATCTATTCCTAATAATGAAACCAACTAACAAGTTTTTGACAGTGATCAACAAATTGTTAATTTTCTATGAGATGAGGTTGAATTATTAGATAAAAATTAGTTAAGGCTCCAAAAAAAATATGGGGAGAAAATAATTCAATTGAAGACAAACAATTTTTTGAGCATGGTCTTGAGATGCATTGATAGTCATTGATGTTAAAGTGATCTTGTACATAATGCATTAATGACAAAGTGACAAGTTCCAAGTGGATTTGAGAGTGAATATCATGTGTGAAATTATTTGAGGTGATTTACCATGTTTGAATGGTCATATAAGGGATAAAGAGTGCTTGGGGAACTTATGTAAGTGAAATTAATTCATTAGAGCAGTCTTGTGAAGGTCTAGGTGATCCTAGTTAACTTGGTAGAACTTCCTAAATAAGTAAATTGGTGATGTCATAATTCACATGTGTGAAGGTGTCAAGATAAATTGGTCAAATGGGTTTATTAATATTTTTCCTAGGTTATATTTTCCAAATTTTAGGTCATGAAAATATTTATATAAAATTTTATGTTGGTGTAAAGTTGGTCTCCCAAACAGATTTCACTATTTTCCATAGTCAAATTTGCAATATCAAGTGAACAAAAGAAAACCAGTCAGTACTATTTTGTTTATAACTTTTGATAATGGATGAATTTTATGGTGGTTTAAAAAAAATTGGTATATTATTTAAATTTATATCCATTAAAATTGATTAGGAGGTTTGAATGGTCTTACAATTGCATTTATTTCATGTGAGAGTTGATTGTTGTTGACTGTGTTTTTTTTTTAATAAACCAAGGTGCAAAGAAATGATTTTAGAAGACAAAGTATTGATAAAATATTATTTTCATAAACATTAAAAATAAATTATACTCCATATATATCATCTTAAATTTTATTTAGATTTTTGATTGATTTGTACAACTATAGTTATTGCATGTCAAAGTTAACTTTTGTTGACTATAATTATTGCAGGTTTGAGTAGGCTTCTTGTAGTGGGGTTTATGATCCTTTAGAGGATGAATTAAGATGTCATATATTTTAATATTTTCCTTAGGTATTGATATTTCCATCCATATGTGTATTGTACATGTAAATTTTATATTTAGGTAGTTTGAGCCTCATTTGTGAAGATAGTGTTTTTGGGCTATTTAAGCCTAATCGGTCTTTAAGACCTAATGGAGGTTTGAGAGTATGAGAGAATGATTTTATGTTTATTAAGAATTTATAATGATCATAGATAATTAATTTAAATTTATTTAATTGTTTTTAGTCTTTTTTTAAGATCCATCTGGAACATAGTGGCTTCAAGTGTTACATGAAGGTGAATTAGCTCTCCATGGGACCTATTGAAGGCTTGAGGGATAAAAGAGCTTTCATAAGGTGAGAGAGTGACTTGAAAGTGTTGTATGACTTGTTAAAAATAAGAATGTCATGGATTAAATTATTTAAAATAGTTTCATATTTGGTTAAGGGCTATTGGAATCTAAGTGTAACGTGTGGCCTAATGGAAGGTTAATTGCTTAGGTCTTGCTTAAGCCTAGTGTATTGTTTTGAGCCAATTGAAGCATGGCTGACCTAATGAGTTAATGTACATTGTGTGTAAAGTGTATTAAGATATATTTTTATGTTTATCTAAGTGGTATATATTCCTTAAGGTTTAATTAAAGTGTTGTGACCGACCAAGATTGATTGGAGAAAGAATAATACATATGTAGAAGGTAATTTTGGCCTCATTATGTTGGTTAGAGAATTGGTGTGTGAAATGAATTACCTATGAGTTTTTAAAAGTTTAAGAGGCCAAGAAAAACATAATAAAATCATTTTGAATATGTGACAATGGTCTAACATTATTTTTTTAGGTCATGAGCAAGTAAGAATATTTGTTTCAAGGCTATTAAGTTTATTTTGTTTTGGTGACCTAATGCAAAGGTTTTGATAATTGAGGAATGAAGAAAATGGTATGAGAATTTAAATAAATATGTGAGGGAATTAAATTAACATAATAACATGTTTAATATGTCATGAATATCATATAGTGGTGCTGAATGCAATCAGTAAGTTTGTGTATTGATTCAAGGCATAATTAGGCCTAGTTTGTCTAAATGACCTAAAATGAAGTAGTGCATTGAATATATAATAGAAGAGTAATTAAAATGTTGTGTATGATTGATATTAATGATTTATACAAACTTTATTTACATATATTAATATTATAGTGTGAAGGAGGAATGACCTCAAGTTCATGAGCATGTAAATGAGGAGTGTAGAATAGAAAGAGTTATATGCCTATGTAAGAGGTAGATTTGTGTTTGTATGAACTACCATCAATTATATGAGGTAGAGAGCCTTTTTTTCAAGTGTTAGAGAAATATAATACCATAATCAGGTGTGTAATACATCATATCATAGGTGTAAATAATTTTGGAGTTGATTTAGTTGGTGCTTGATCACCTAGGGGTTTATAGCCTCCTTGTTAGTTGGTGCTAGCCAAAAGTCAAGTGGGTGCTTGACTAAATTGAGGGGTGGGTGCTCCTTGATTAGTTGGTGATGATTAGATTTGAAAAATATATTTATAATACAATATTCCAAATCTTTTTTTAAGTGGGTTTTCTCCCCTATGAGATTTTCCCACATAATTCGTGTGTTATGGGCTTTGATTTTGCATTGTTTATTTGTTCATTGCATTGACTGGTTTATATGCTTCATGAATGATTATGTTGAATGGTTGAAATTTTAAAGAATCAAAATTTAAGTTGATTATATTTCATCATTTATTCACCCCCCACCTTAGTGATTATGCTTCTAACAATTAGTATCAGAGTGGGTCCTTCAAGAAGGCTTGATAGCTAAAATGTGGTCTTTGAAGCATAAAATGTCTAAGTAGCTAAGGAAAAAAAATCAAGAATTAAGATTGATGGTAAAAGGTATTAAATATAATATTAGTTATTTTGAGATAATGTGGAGTAAATATAACTCCAAGGAATATGAATATGAAAATATCATTAAAAAAACTTAGAGAGCAGGTCAAGTCCTCTATGGAATGTGAAGGAAAGGTGAGTCATCTTCAAACCAAGTTTGAGATAATTATGAAAATAGTAAAAAAGGATAAGATGAATATCCATGATATTAATAATAATTCAGGATGCAAATTCAATTTTTATTTCAAATAAGGATGCATGTGATCAATTAAAAACTGAGCTAGGATCCTTGAAGGTTAAGCATGAGAAGCTAGTCGTCAAAATGAGCAAGTTTGAGCATGGGAAGCTAGTGGTCAAAATGAGCAAGGTTGAGAAAAAGGAATTGAATCAAGTTAATAAGGATGATAGCATTAAAAACAAGGTGAGAAAACAAAAAATGCATCCCAATTCCATGAGGTTTTTCAATTCATCTCATAAATAATGTTATGCTTGCAATCAGTTTGGTCAAATTGTAAGATATTTCAAAAGGAGAAGTAACTTATCAAAATGAGATAACAACCATCATCAAGTAAACTGTATGAATGATATTTTTTGTTTAAGATTTCATAGATTTTTTCATATTTAAAAATAGGTTGAATGAGTTATCAAGGCAAAACAAAGCGTATGGAGTTCTTAGTGTGCAAGAAAGAGGTCATACATGAATATTGAGACATAAGACTATTAAGAGAGATCATATTGAGAACAAAGATGAATTGGTTTATTAGAATATAAATCAATATATTTTTTTTATTGTGGTAGATATGAAGGCAAGACAAGAATACTATTTATCAGTTTATGTATACAAAGGAGTCAAAGAGAAGATGGATGATCCAATCAAGCCTATGAGGAGGCTTAGGAAAGAAAAGAAAACTAATGAGAGTATGTAGACTTGGTAATCTCATAAGTTTTAGGTGTTATAAGTTCCATGGAAGATTATGTGTCTCTATTAGGCTTCATATAGTAATTACTCAATCATTTTAAGAATCATGGAATAGGGTTGCAAGGTTGATAAGTGAGAGACTAGTCAATGAGTCAAGGTATGTTCTTTGTCTTGATATGCATATAATTGAGTATGGATTATTTCAATTGATTTAAAGATTTTAAAATATTTATATCACCTATTCAAATCTATTATAAATTATTTTAATTTCTAAAATTGTTTTTGGAAGAAGATATTACTTTGAGTGTCCTCGATTGGCATAAGGTTTCTAATGCAAGAAACCCTTGACATGGTGTATCTTGGGTTGTACAAAGAATTGGATCACAAAACTTGGGGAGAAGGTGTAAAATGATGATAGAAAATTTTTAAATGAGTTTATGGTGTGCTATAGTCAGTACCTTGGTGGAAAGGTATGATAATTTCAATTTATTTATCTTTATTTGCAATGTATCTCTTTGAAGTGACCTAGGAAATGAATATCTTTTCTTGTGCAAGAGAGAGGTCCTTGAAGGGATAAGTTTATGAAGGTAAGTTTATATTGTATAAAAATTAAGGTATGAATTAAATAAAATTTCATCCATAATATGGCCTAATGAGGTATCTTATTCAAGTGGGTAGCTTGAAGAGCTCTTATAAGCATTGATTTGGGTAAGTTTAGTTGATTTGAGCATGGTCTTATTATTTAGATCAGTTTGTGGTTGTTTAAATCATATGAGAAGGTTTTTAGATCATTTAAAGAGTTCATTTTGTCCCATGTATAACACCATTTTATTTAGTTCTCTCATGAATAATATTGGATAAGTTGTGGTAGCCTATGTGTGCATGAATATGGCTCCATTCAAGGTATGTTCTTGTAAGAGAGTTTGCTTGTATATATTTGAAATATTTTTGTTTTTTTCAGGTATAATATGAATTTAAGGGGATATAACTCAAGTTTATTTAGGATTATGTGTATTTTTTTTCATGTTTTTTATATGCTAAGAATCAAAGAGCAATTCAGATAGAGGTATATTCTCTTTAATTGATAATATGCAAGGTATGCATAGAGTGATTGGGAGCATATGTGAGATGTTTAAATTACAAGGAGATGGTGTGGTTTAGTATGATTTTATAATATATTACATGAATATGATAATGATTTTAGGGTGATATTTCTAAACTCTATGAGTAGTTTGTTAGGTCTAAGGATCAAGTTGGCATGTTGAGGAAGAGACCCTTTGTCATTAATGTCAAAGGGGGAGAAAGATTAGAATGAAGGATTTATTCACTGTCAAAGAGATAATTCTAATATTTTTTTTCATCAATGACAAAGGGGTACAATTTTTATCATGGTCTTGAGATGCATTGATTGTCATTGATGTCAAAGTGATCCTATGCATAATGCATTAATGATAAATTGGTAGGTTCCAAGTGGATTTGAGAGTGCATATCATGTGTGTAAATTTTTTTCGTCACTTATTTAAGTTAAATTAATTCATTAGAGTAGTCTTTTGAAGGTCTAGGTGATACTAGTCAACTTGGCAAAACTCACTGAGTAAGTAGATTGGTGACACCATTATTCACAGGCATGAAGGTTTCACAAGAAATTGGTCTCATGGGTTTATTAATATTTATTCCTATTTTATATTTTATGTCATGAAAATATGTATATAAAAATTTATGGTGGTGCAAAGTTGGTCTTTCAGGCAAATTTCACTGTTTTCCATAATTAGCCAAATTTGCAACATCAAGTGAACGAAGAAAAACTAATCAATAGTATTTTGTTTATAAATTTTGATAATGGATGAATTTTATCATGGTTTAAAAAAAAAATTGGTATATAAATTAAATTTTTATCCATTAAAATTTTTTAATAGGTATGAATTGTCATACAAGTAATTTATTACATATGAGAGTTGATTGTTGTTGACTGTGTTTTTTCTAAATAAATTAGGGTGTAAAGAAATGATTGTATAAAATAGAGTATTTATAAAATTTTATTGGTATAAAATTAAAAAAATAATTATAATCCATATATATAATCTTCAAATTTATTTTTATTTTTGATAATTCATACAAGTGTAGCTATTGCACATCAAAGTTCACTTTTGTTGACTATAATTATTGCAGGCTTGAGTAGGCTTCTTGCATTTGTGTTTATGAGAATTTGGGGGATTAAGTAAGGTGTATTATGGATTATATGATGTTATTTATATATTTATATTTCCATACATATGTGTATTATACATGGAAATTTTATATTCAGGTAGTTTGAGCCTTATTTGTGAAGAGAGTGTTTTTGGGTTAGTTAAGCCTAATAGGTCTTTAAGACCTTAAGGAGGTTTTTTAGAGTATGAGAAAATGATTTGATGTTTATTAAGCATGGATAAGGATAATATAGAATTAATTTAAATATATTTAAGTGGTTTGTATCATTTATAATATTTAGCAAGATAATAGTGGCTTAAAGTGTTACATGAAGGTGAATTAGGTCTCCATGGGACCTATTGAAGGCTTGAGGTCTAAAAGAGGTTTCATAAGGTGAGAGAGTGACTTGAAAGTGTTTTATGACTTGTTAAAAATAAATATTTAATGTATTAAATTGTGTTAAATTTTTTTTAATTGTTCCATATTTGGTTAAGGGCTATTGGAATCTAAGTGAAACATGTGGCCTAATGGAGGGCTAATTGCTTAGGTCTTGCTTAAGCTTAGTGTGTTATTTTAAGTCATTGAAAGCATGGTTGACCCAATTAGTTGATGTAATTTGTATGTAAAATTTACACTAAGTAATATTTTTTTGTCAATAAAAGTGGTATATATACCTTAATGGTTAAGAAAAGTTTGTGGCTGACCAAGATTGATTGGAGAAAGAATAATGCATATGTAGAAGGCAATTTTGGCCTCAATGTGTTGGTTAGAGAATTAGTGTGTGAAATGAATTACATATGAATTTTTATAAGGGTAATAGGCAATTAAAAACATAATAAAATCATGTTAAATATGTGATAAGGGTATAACATTATTTTTTGCAGGTCATGAGCAAGTAAGAAGATTTGTTTCAAGGCTATTAGACGTAATTTTGCTTTTGTGACCTAGTGCAAAGATTTTGCTAATTGAGGAATGAAGTGAATGGTATGATAATTATAATAAGTTTTTTGAGGGATTTAAAAGCATCATAATAATGTTTTTAACATGGCATGAAGATCTGATAGTGGTGATAAAGGTAATCATTAAGTTTATGTATTGATTCAAGGCATAATTAAGCCTAGTTTGTCTAGGACCTAGAGTGAAGTAGTGCATTGAATATATGTTATAAGAGTAATGAAAATGTTGTTTATGAGTAATATTAATGATTTTTAAAGACTTTATTTACATATAATAATATCATATTGTGAAGGAGGAATGGCATCAATATCATGATCATGTGTATGAGGAGTGTAGAAGAGAAAGAGTTGTATGTCTATGTAAGAGGCAGATTTGTGATTCTATGAACTACCATCAATTTTATGAGGAAAAGAGGAAGGTTTTTAGTTTTTTAGGTTTTATATAAATATAATACCAACATCAGGTGTGTAATAAATCATATCAAAGGTGTATATCATGTTTTAGGTGATTGAGTTGGTGTTTGATCACCTAGGGGGTTGTAGCCTCCTTGCTAGTTAGTGTTAGCTAATGGTAAAGTGAGTGCTTGAATAAATTGAGGGGTGGGTGATCCTTGATCAGTTGGTTATGATATAAATTGAATAAATATATTTATATTAAATTATTACAAATCCTTTTTCAAGTGGATTTTCTCCCCCATGAGGGTTTTTCACATAATTGATGTGTTATGTGTTTTGATCTTGCATTGTTTCTTTGTTCATTGCATTAAATGGTTTATATGCTTCATGAAGTATTATGTTGAGTGGTTAATATTTTGAAAAATTATAATTGAATTTTATTATATTTCATCATTGATTCACCCCCTAGTGATTGTGCTTCTAATAATTAGTATCAGATCAGGTCCTTTAGGAAGGATTGACAGATAGAAGGTGGTCCTTAAAGCAAAAAATAGCTAATAAACTAAGGAAAGAGAATCAAGAATTGAGATTGATGGCGAAATATCTTAAATAATAGATAATTTATTTTGAGATAAGGTGGAGTAACTATAACTCCAAGGAAGATGAATATGAAAAGATCATCAAAAAAACTTAGAGAGCAGGTCAAGTCCTCTAAGAAATGTGAAGGAAAGGTGAATCATCTTCAAACCAAGTTTGAGATAATGATGGAAACAATAAAAAAGGATAAGATGAATATTCATGATATTAAGAATCAATTAGAGGCTAAAAATTCAAGTTTGAGGGCAAATAAGGATGAGTGTGATCAATAGAAAACCTAGCTAGGATCCTTTAAGGTTGAGCATGAGAAGCTAGTGGTCAAAGTGAGCAAGTTTGAGCATGAGAAGTTAGTGGTCAAAATGAGCAAGGTTGAGAAAGAGGAATTGAATCAAGTAAAGAAGGATGATATAATGAAAAATAAGGTGATAAAACCAAAAATGCTAGCCTAATACCATGAGGTTTGTTAATTCATCGCATAATCAATGTTATGCTTTCAATTAGCTTGGTCACATTGAAAGAGATTGCAAAAGGAGAAGTAACTTGTCAAAAGGAGATAACAAAAATCATTAATAAAAAGGTATGAATGATAATTTTTGTTTTATATTTCATATAGTTGGTCAAATTACAAAATATTTTAAAAATAGGTTGAATGAGTTCTCAAGGCAAAACAAGGTGTATGGAGCTCCTAGTGTGCAATAAAGAGGTCATACATGGATATGGAGACCTAAGACTATTAAGAGAGATCAGATTGAGACCAAAGATGAATTTTTTTATGATAATATTATTCAAGATGGTTTATTTTATATGGTAGATAGTAATTCAAGACAATAATACCATTTATCAAGGTATGCTGACAAAATAGTCAAAGAGAGTATGGATGAGACAATCAAGCCTATGAGGAGGCTTAAGAAAGAAAATCAAACTAATGAGAGTATGGAGACATGGTAATATCCTAAGTTTTAAGTTTTATAAATGAAATTGAAGGTGAGGTTTCTCTATTAGTATTAATAAATGCATAACTCAATCATTTAAATCATCATGGAATGGTGTTGCAAGGTTGATAAGTGAGAGACTAGTCAATGGGTCAAGGTATGTTCTTTATCTTGATATGCATATAACTGATAATGGATTATTTAAATTGACTTCAAGTTTTTTAAAGATTTATATCACCTATTAAAATATATTATAATTTATTTTAATGTATAATATTATTTGTGTAATAAACTCTTAATTTAAGTGTCCTCAATTGGCATAAGGGTTTTAATGCAAGAAACCCATGACATGGTGTATCTTGGGTTGTACAAAGAGTTGGGTCACCAAAATTGGTGATCAGGTGTAAAATTAATATATAAAATTGTTAAATGAGGTTATGGTGTGCTATATTCATTCCCTTGGTAAAAATTTATGATTATTTCAAGTTATATATCTCTATTTGTAATGTACATCTTTGAAGTGACCTATGAAAGGAGTATATTTTCTTGTGCAAGAGAGAGGTCCTTGAAGGGATAAGTTTATGAAGGTAATTTCATATTTTATAATAATTTAGGTATACATTCAATCATATTTCATCCATAATATGGCCTAATGAGGCAGCTTGTTCAAGTGGGTATCTTGAAGAGCTCTTATAAACATGGATTTGGGTAAGTTTAGTTACTTTGAGTATGTTCTTATTGTTCAGATCAGTCATAGTGGTTCAATTTATATAAAAAGGTTTATATATCATTGGAATAGGTAATTTTGGCCCAGTTATATTAGCATTTCATTCAATTATCTCATGAATAATGCTGGATAAGTTGTGGTAGCCTATGTGTGCATGAAGATGGCTTCATTCAAGGTATGTTCTTGTAAGAGAGTTTGCTTGTATATGATTATAATATTCTGGTTTTTCTCAGGTGTATTATGGAGTTAGGGGGATATAACTTAGGTTTATTGATGATTATGTTAATTTTGGGCATGCTTTCTATATGCTAATAATCAAGGAGCAATTCAGATAGAGGCATGTTCTCTTTAATTAATAATATGAAAGGTATGCATAGAGTGAGGGGGAACATATGTGAGATGTTTTAATTCCAAGGATATGGCATGGTTGAGTATGATTTTATAATAGGTTACATGAATATGATCATGATTTTATGGGGAGATTTATAAGATCTATGAGCAGTTTATCAGGTCCAAGGATCAAGTTGGCATGTTGAGGAAGAGACCCTTTGTCATTAATGTCAAAGGGGGAGAAAGATCAAAATGAAGGAGTTATTTTATTTAAGATAGATAATTATGATAGTTTATTTCCATAAATGACAAAGGGGGAGATTTTTTATTATGGTCTTGATATGAATTTATTGTCATTGATGTCAAAGTGATCTTGTGCATAATTTATTAATGACAAAGTGATAGGTTCCAAGTGGATTTGAGAGTGCACATCATGTGTGAAAGTATTTGAGGTGATTGACCATGTTTTAAGGGTCATATTAAATTTTAAGAGTTCTCATTTCACTTATTAAATTTAAATTAATTAATTATAGAAGTTTGGTAAAGGTCTAGGTGATCCTATCATCTCCCAGTCAACTTGGCAGAACTTCTTGAGTAAGCAGATTGGTGACATCATAATTCACATGCGTGAATGTTTCACAAGAAATTAGTCACATGTGTTTTTTAATACTTTTTCCTAGTTTATATTATCCAAATTTAAGGTCATTAAAATATGTATATAAAAATTTATGGTGGTGCATAGTTGGTCTCTAGGCAGATTTTATTGTTTTGCATACTTAGCCAAATTTGCAATATCAAGTGAACAAAGGAAAACCAATCAGTAGTATTTTGTTTATAAAATTTAGTAATGGATAAATTTTATTGTGGTTTAAAAAAATGGTATAATAATTAAATTTATATCCACTAAAATTTATTAGGAAGGTTTGAATGGTCATATAATTGCATTTATTGCATGTGATAGTCGATTGTTGTTGACTATGTTTTTTTTTTAATGAATCAGGGTGAAAAGAAATAATTGTAAAAGATAGAGTATTGATAAAATATTGTTGGTATAAAAATAAAAAATTAATTATACTCCATATATATAATCTTCAAATTTATTTTTATTTTTTACTATTCTTACAAGTGTAGTTATTATAGGTCAAAGTTGACTCTTGTTGACTTTAATTATTGCAAGTTTGAGTAGGATTCTTGTAGTGATGTTTATGAACCTTTGAAGGATAAATGAAAGTGTATTATGGATTTTATTATTTTCCTAAAGTATTTATATTTCCATCCATATGTTTATTGTACATTGAAAGTTTATATTTAGGTAGTTTGAGCCTTGTTTATGAAGACAGTGTTTTTGGGCTAGTTAAGTCTAATAGGTCTTTAAGACCTAATAGAGGTTTTAGAGTATGAGAAAATGATTTGATGTTTATTAAGAATGGATAAGGATAATATATAATTAATTTAAATTTATTTAAGTGGTTTGGATCATTTTTAAGATTCATCCGGACCATAGTGGTTTAAAGTGTTATATGAAGGTGAATTAGGTCTCCATGGGACCTATTGAAGGCTTGAGGGCTAAAAGAGGTTTCAAAAGGTGAGAGAGTTATTTTAAAGTGTCCTATGACTTGTTAAAAATATATATATAATGTATTAAATTGTATTAAATTATTTAAAAGGTTTCCATCTTTATTTAAGGGCTATTAGAATCTAAGTGTAACGTGTGGCCTAATGGAGGGATAATTGCCTAGGTCTTGCTTAAGCCTAGTGTGTTATTTCGAGCCATTTGAATCATGGCCAGCCTAATGAGTTGATTTAAATTATATGTAACATTTCATAATACATATTTTTATGTTGATCCAAGTGGGATAGATTCATTAAGGGTTAAGTAAAGTTTTGTGGCCAACCAAAATTGATTAGAGAAAGAATAATGCATATGTAGCAGGAAATTTTGGCCTCATTGTGTTGGTTAGAGAATTGGTGTGTGAAACAAATTACATATGATTTTTCATAAGGGTAATAGGAAATTAAAACCATAATAAAATATTGCTGAATATGTGACAAGGTTATAACATTAAATGTTTTAGGTCATGAGCAAGTAAGAAGATTTGTTTCAAGGTTATTAGGCCTATTTTGCTTTGATAACCTAGTGCAAAGGTTTTGATAATTAAGGAATGAAGAAAATGGTATGAGACTTTTCATAAGTATGTGAGGGAATGAAAATAATCATAATAACATGTTAAATTTTTCATGAATATTAGACATTGTTTCTTAAGGTAATCAATAAGTTTGTGTATTGATTCAAGGCATAATTAAGCCTAGTTTGTCTAGATGACCGAGAGTGAAGTAGTGCATTAAATATATGTTAGAAGAGTAATGAAAATTTTGTGTATTAATGATATTAATTATTTTTAAATATTTTAATTACATATAATATTATTAGAGTGTTAATTATGAATGGCCTCAAGGTCATGAGCATGTATATGAGGAGTGTAGAAGAGAAAGAGTTTTTGTATGCCTATGTAAGAGGCAGATTTGTGTTTGTATGAACTACCATCAATTGTATGATTTAAAAAGGAATTTTTGTAGGTTTTACATAAATATAATACCATAATTAGGTGTTTAGTACATAATATCATAGGTGGATATTATTTTTAAGGTGATTGAATTGGTGCTTGATCACCTAGGGGGTTGTAGCCTCCTTGCTAGTTGGTGCTACCTAAGGTGATCATTTAGGTCTAATATGAATTGAATTAATGTATTTATATGATAGTATTCCAAATATTATTTTAAGTGATTTTTCTCCCCCATGAGTTTTTATCACATAATTTATGTGTTATGTGTTTTGATCTTGCATTTTTTCTTTGTTCATTGCATTGAATGGTTTATATGATTCATGAATGATTATGTTGAATGGTTAAGAGTTTTAATAATTGGAGTTTTAAGAATTGGAATTTAGTTTTATTATCTTTCATCACTGATTCACCCCTCCCCCATTCACATTTATTGTGCTTCCAATAATTGGTATCAAAATAGGTCCTTTATGAAGGCTTGATAGCTAGAAAGTGGTCCTTGAATCACAAAATGGCTAATAATCTAAGGAAGGAGAATCAATAATTGATATTTATGGTAAAATGTACTATATATTAGATTTTTTTTTTGGATAAAATTGTTGAGTAACTCTAACTCAAAGGAAGATGAATATGAAAAGATCATAAAAAAAACTTAGAGAGTGGGTCAAGTCCTCTATGGAATGTGAAGGAAAGGTGAGTCATCTTCAAAAAAATTTTGAGATAATTATGGAAATATTAAAAAAGGATAATATGAATATTCATGATCTTAATAATAAAGTAGACGATAAAAATTCAAGTTTGAGGGAAAAGAAGGATGAGTCTGATCAATAGAAAACTAAACTAGGATCCTTGAAATTTGAGCATGAGAAGCTAGTGGTCAAAATGAGCAAGGTTGAGAAATAGGAATTAAATCAAGTCAAGAAAGATGATAGCATGAAAAAAAAATGTGAGAATACCATAAATTCAACCCAATACCATGATTTTTGTCAATTGATCTAATAAACAATGTTATGCTTGCAATCAGTTTGGCCACATTGCAAGAGATTACAAAAGGAGAAGTAACTTATCAAAAGGAGATAACAACCATCATCAAGAAAAAATTATGAATTATATTGTTTGATTTATATTTTAAATAGTTTGGTCATATTTAAAAAATAAATAAAAATATGTTTAATGAGTTCTCAAAGCAAAATAAGGTGTATGGAGCTCCTAGTGTGCAATAAAGAGGTCATACATAGATATGGAGACCTAAGACTATTAAGAGAGAATAGATTGAGACCAAGGATGAATTGGTTGATGAGAATATCAGTAAATATTTTTTTTTGTGTTATATATTAAGGAAAGAAAATAATACTATTTATTAGGGTATGTTGACAAAGGAGTCAAAGAGAAGATGGATGAGTCAGTCAAGCCTATGAGGATGATTAGGAAAATAAAGAAAACTAATGAGAGTATAGAGACATGATAATATCCTAAGTTTTAGGTGTTATAAGTTCCATGTAATTTTATTTGTCTTTATTAATATTCATATATTCATTACTCAATCATTTAAAGTATCATGGAATGGTGTTGCAAGGGTGATAAGTAAGAAACTATTTAATGGGTCAAGGTATGTTCTTTGTCTTGATATGCATATAATTGAGTATGGATTATTTAAATTTATTTCAATATTTTCAAATATTTATATCACCTATTAAAATTTTTGATAATTTATTTGAAGGTATAAATCTATTTGTGAAAGAATATCTTACTTTGAGTGTCCTCGGTTGGTATAAGGGTTCTAATGCAAGAAACCCTTGATATGGTGTATCTTGGGTTGTACAAAGAGTTAAGTCACCAAACTTGGTGATCAAGGGTAAAATTATTATATAAAAGTTTTAATGAGGTTATGGTGTTCTATAGGTAGTCCCTTGGTGTAAAGGTATGATAATTTCAAGTTATGTATCTTTGTTTGCAATGTACCTCTTTAAAGTGACCTAAGAAAGGAGTAGATTATCTTGTGCAAGAGAGAGGTACTTGTAGGGATAACTTTGTGAAGGTAAGTTCATCTTGTATAATAATTAATAAATGAATTAAATCATATTTCATCCATAATATGGCCTAATGAGGTATCTTTTTCAATTGGGTAGCGTGAAGAGTTATTATAAGCATGGATTCAGGTAAGTTTAGTTACTTTGAGTATGTTCTTATTGTTTAAATCAGTTGTGGTTGTTTAATTCATATGAGAAGGTTTTTAGACCATTTAAAGAGGTTATTTGGGCCCAATTATATCATCATTTTATTCAATTATCTCATGAATAATGTTTCATAAGTTGTGGTAGCCTATGGGTGCATGAAGATGGCTCCATTCAAGGTACATTATTGTAAGAGAGTTTGCTTGTATATGTTTGAAATATTTTGGTTTTGTTCAGGTGGAATATGGATTTATTGGGAGATAAATTAAGTTTTTTGAAGATTATGTGAAGTTTTGTCATGTTTTCTATATGCTAAGAATCAAGGAACAATTCAGATAGAGCTATGTTCTCTTTAATTGATAATATGCAAGGTATGCATAGAGTGAGGGGGAGCATATGTGAGATGTTTCAATTCAAAAGAGCTGGTGTGGTTGAGTATGACTTGAGAACAAGTTAAATTAATATTATAATGATGTTAGGGTGAGATTTATAAACTCTATGAGTAGTTTTTCAGGTCTAAGGATCAAGTTGGCATGTTGAGGAAGAGACCCTTTGTCATTAATGTCAAAGGGGGAGAAAGATCAAAATGAAGGAGTTGTTCACTTTGAGAAAGAGAATTTTGATAGGTTTTTACCATAAATGATAAATAGGAATACTTTTTAGCATGGTATTTAGATTCATTTATTGTCATTGATGTCAAAGTGATCTTGTGCATAATGCATTAATGACACAGTGATAGGTTCCAAGTGGATTTGAGAGTGCATATCATGTGTGTAACCTATTTGAGGTGATTTACCATGTTTTAATGGTCATATTATGGGTCAAGAGTAATTGGGGAACTTATGTAAGTGAAATTAATTCATTAGGGTAGTCTTGTTAAGGTCTGGGTGATACTAGTCATCTCCTAGTCAACTTGGTAGAACTTCTTAAGTAGATTGGTGATGTCATAATTCACACATGTGAAGGTTTCAAGAGATAGTGGTCACATGGATTTTTTAATATATATTTTTAGTTTATATGGTATAATTTTTAGGTCATGAAAATATTTATAGTAAAATTTACGGTGGTACAAAGTTAGTATCCCAAGTAGATTTCACTATTTTCCATACTTAGACAAATTTACAATATCAAGTGAACAAAGGAAAACCAGTCAGTAGTATTTTGTTTATAAATTTTTATAATGTCTGAATTTTATGGTGGTTTAAAAAAATATTTTTATATAAATTTAATTTATATCCATTAAAATTTATTAGGATGTTTGAATGGTCATACAATTGCATTTATCACATGTGAGAGTTGACTGTTGTTGACTATGTTTTTTTTAAAAATAAACCAGGGTACAAATAAATGATTATATAAGACAAATAATTGATAAAATATTGTTGGTATAAAAATTAAAAATTAACTATAATCCATATATATCATATTAAAAATTATTTTGAGTTTTGACTATTCATACAAGTGTAGTTATTGCAAGTCAAAGTTGACTTTTGTTGACTATAATTATTAGAGGTTTGAGTAGGCTTCTTGAAATGGTGTTTATGAGCCTTTGGAGGCTTAATGAAGGTGTATTATGAATTATATGATGTTATTAATATATTTATATTTACATAATTATGTGGATTTTACATTAAAATTTTATATTCAAGTAGTTTGAGCCTCATTTTTGAAGACAGTGTTTTTAAGCTAGTTAAGCCTAATAGGTCTTTAAGACCTAATGGAGGTTTTAGAATATGAGAGAATGATTTGATGTTTCTTAAACATATATAAGGATCATATATAATTAATTTAAAGTTATTTAAGTGGTATGGGTCATTGATAAGATCCATCTAGACCATAGTGTCTTAAAGTGTTACATGAAGGTGAATTAGGTTTCCATGGGACCTATTGAAGGCTTGAGGGATAAAAGAGGTTTCATAAGGTGAGATAGTGACTTAAAAGTGTTGTATGACTTGTTAAACATAAATATGGATTGGATTAAATTGTGTTAAATTGTTTTAAATGGTTACATATTTGGTTAAGGGCTATTTGAATCTAAGTGTAACGTGTGGCCTAATGGAGGGTTAATTGTTTAGGTCTTGCTTAAGCCTAGCGTGTTATTTTGAGCCATTTAAAGATTGATTAAATTAATTATTTAATGTAAATTATTTGTAACATGTCCTAAGACATATTTTTATGTTGATCCAAGTGGGAGATATGCCTTAAAGGTTAAGTAAATTTTTGTGGCCAACCAAGATTGATTGGAGAAAGAATAATGCATATGTAGAAGGTAAGTTGGCCTCATTATGTTAGTTAGAGAATTGGTGTGTGAAATGAGTTAAATATGAGTTTGAATAAGGTTAATATTCCATGAAAACCATAATAAAATTATTTTTAATATGTGACAAGGGTATAACATTATTTTTTTCATGTCATGAGCAAGTAAGAAGATTTGTTTTAAGGCTATTAGGCCTATTTTGCTTTGGTGACCTAGTGCAAAGGTTTTGATAATTGAGAAATGAAGTGAATGGCATGAGAATTTTTATAAGTGTGTGAGGGAATGAAAAGAATAATTATAAAATGTTGAATGTTTCATGAAGATCAGATAATGGTGTTGAAGGTAATCAATAAGTTTATTTATTGATTCAAGGCATAATTAGGCCTAGTTTGTCTACATGACCTAGAGTGAAGTAGTGCATTGAATATATGTTAGAAGAGAAAATAAAATGTTGTGTATGAATGATATTAATGATGATTCCATCCTTTATTTACATCTAAAAAGATCATTTTGTGAAGTATTAATGTCCTCAAGGTCATGATCATGTGTATGAGGAGTGTAGAATAGAAAGAGTTATTGTATGCCTATGTAAGAGGTAGATTTATGTTTGTATGAACTACCATCAATTTTCTGAGGTAGAGAGGAAGGTTTTTAGGTGTTATATAAATATAATAACATTATCATGTGTTTAATACATCAGATTAGACGTGGATATTAGTTTAGAGGTGATTGATTTGGTGCTTGATCACCTAGAGGGTTATAACATCCTTGTTAGTTGGTGTGAGCTAAAGGTCAAGTGGGTGCCTGACTAAATTAAGGGGTGGGTATTCCTTGATCAGTTGGTGATGATATAAATTGAATAAATATATGTATAAGATAGTATTCCAAATCATGTTTCAAGTGGGTTTTCTCCTCTATGAGGGTTTCCCACATAATTCATGTGTTATGTGCTTTGATCTTGCATTATTTATTTATTCATTGCATTGAATGGTTTATATGAATCATGAATGATTATGTTGAATGGTTAATATTTTAAAGAATTATAATTTTATTATATTAAATCACTAATTGAACCCCCCACTCTTAGTGATTGTGCTTCCAACACAATTTTCATATGGGTCTTGTTACTTTAGAAAGTATCTTCAACTTTGATGATCAGTTGAAGGGTGAGAAGAAAAATCTCACAGTCAAGGAATAATAATATGAGAGAATATTCATCTTAGAAGGCAAAACATTGAATATTTTAAAGTTATGTAGCATTATTGAAAAGTAAGATTTTATTGGATTATGTCAAGAATTTAATGATAAATTTGCTTGGAGTTATAAATATCTAAGGGGTTTTGACCCTAGCTTAGCCCAACACACAATAGAACTTGACCTAAATACTAATCCTATTAGACAAAAATAGAGACAAATAAACACAAAAATAGAACCCTTGATGAAGAGTGAGTTGTCCAAGTTGATAGAAGCTAACATCATTTTTCCTATCAAACACTCATCCTACGTTGCTAACTTGGTCCCTATTAGGAAAAACAATGGAAAAATAAAACTTTGTGTATATTTTTGGGACTTAAACAAAGCATCCTTGAAGGATCAATATCCCCTTCCAACCATAGATTAAATCCTTGAAATTGTATCTATATCTAAAATGTTTTCCCTTCTAGATGGTTATTTTGGATATAACCAAATCCTAGTTCAAGAGTCTGACTAGTTCAAGACCACTTTCACTATAAAATGGGGCACATATGCCTATAAAAAGATGTCTTTTAGTCTAACCAATGTTGGTTTTACCTTTAAAAAATCCATAGATATGGATTTCAAGGGTTTGATCAATGAGATGATTTTGGTGTATCTATATGACATAACTATTTATTCAAAAGAGGTTGGTGACCATCTAAATCACCTTAGAACGTTTTTTGAAAGTTATAGAGAGTTTGGAGTTTCCATCAATCCAAATAAATTCATATTTTTATTTCATGAAGGGAAATTTATGGGACACATAGTCTCAAAATAAGGTCTTACAATAGACTCAGAGAGAGTAAGTGTTATATCTTTACTAGCACTTTTGAACCATAAAAAGGGGTTACAAAGTTTCCTGAGGAAGATCAACTTTGTAAGGAGATTCATTCCAAATTTTGTATCCATGGCCAAACCCCTTACTACTATATTTAAAAATGGGGTCAATTTCAGCTGGACAAGAGAATGAAAGGATAGTTTTGAAGCCATCAAGCAAGTTATTTCTCAAGCTCCTACCCTTGAAAATCCTGACTACAAGAATGATTTCATTATATATGCTTTTGGAGGGGAAGGCATCATATCATCTATTCTAACCCAAAAAAATGAAGAATAGTTGTAGAATCCTATAACCTTTTCTAGGCAATCTTTAAAAGATTATGAGGAAAGGTACAATTATTTTGAGAAGCAAGTTTATGTAGTGATAATGTAATGTACCTAGATAGAGGTATAATAGTAGAATAGTGAATAGTAGTGAATAGTAATAATAATCCTACATGCATAAAATGGTAGAGTGGGATAGATTAGAATAGTATAAATAAGAGGGAATAACCCATTTTAAAATCATCAAAGAAGAATAATTTTGATTGAGCTTGCTCAAAGGAGGTAGCCCCCTCGAAGTGGCAAGTGATTAGAAGTGATTATTTCCATAAAATGAGTATAGTTTTAATATATTCAGTATTTTTATGATTTTATATATTTTAGCATATAGGTTCCTCTCATCTAGTATCATAGTGCTTTCTAGGGCCATTTCCATGATCTTGATTTTTATTACAAGCACATTTGGAAGCTTCATGGAGAAAATCTAAGAAGCGCAAATTTACGTTTTTTATCCTAAACAACAAAACTATCCATATTAAAACTACTCTCAAATTTTAGTGAATCGATCTAAACTATTTATAATTTTTGTGTGTCTTATTTCCATATTTCTATAATAGTTTGAATTTTTAATTTTCATTTAGTATTTTGAAATTTATCACAGTTTTAATGATTACATTTTTGTAAAGTAAAAAAAATGACTATTATTCTGAATACTACTCTCACACATAATGAATCATGCCAAAAAAATTCTTAATTTTGTGTGCCTCTATCTCAAAATTCTAGAAAAATTTTAATTTTTAAATTTAATTTATTATTGTAGAAGTTATCATAATTTTAGTGCCTAACTTTATTGTAAAAAAATAAACAAATAAAGAAAGAAAGAAAATAAAATAAAAGAGGTCACTGGAAGTCGTATAAGGATGAATTTTTAGTTGAATTTGACATCCTATTAATTCTAATCATGGACCTTCATAGTTTATCTAGATTATTGATGCACCTTCATCAAGCTAGCATAGTTAGAGAATATTGAAAAGAGTTTGAAAAACTTGTCAATCCACTTGATGGCCTATCTAATGATTTTTATCGAAGATGCTTCATCAACAAGCTTCAAGATGAGATTAAAATAGATGTTATAATGTTCTAACTTCAATCTATAATATCACAGGGCTTAACTTTACTTGAAAAAGATTGCATCTACTATTATCATGATGAGAAACCTTTCTTTTTACATCCCTGCATAACACCACCTTTTCAGGCCATCAACAAACTAGACAATGATCCCCTTTTAGATGTACCTCAATAGGTTCAATATGAACCCATTCAAGAAATCACCATCCTTTGGTAGGCTTTTAATGATCCCAAGCCAATAATTAAATATCCTAAGTAGGGAATCGAGTCTTCAAAACCTTTAGAGAAAAATGCTAAGATGGATGGCTTGTTGGCTCACTAAGTAGTGTATTTTGTGTACCCTTATTCTAACTTTGAGGTTTTTATTGTCAAGATTATACTTTTAGTGATTGACATTAACCTCATTTTTCAAGCTGAGGTTAATTCATCCATCGATCTCTATGCACTGCACTCTCATGTTGTAGTGTTTAAGTTCACATTATTATTGCACATGCTCACATCCCACTCCTAGAAGAAGAAATGGAAGCCTAAATTAATGTATGGATGGGCCTCAATTTGGTTAGCATCCTATTTTATTAAATAATTATTATCATGTTTCTAGTGTGGAACATTTTTAAGGGGGATGGAATGAAATATACCTAGATAGAGGTATAATAGTATAATATTGAATAGTAGTGAATAGTAATAATAATCCTACTTGTATAGAATGGTAGAGTGGGATAGATTAGAATAGTATAAATAAGAGGGCGTAACCCATTGTAAGATCATCAAAGAAGAATAATTGTAATTGAGCTTTCTCAAAGGAGGTAACCCCCTCAAAGTGGCAAGTGATTTGGAGTGATTCCTTCCATAAAAGGAATACAGTTTTAATATATTCAGTATTTATATAATTTTATATATTTTATCATATAGATTCCTCTCAAATAAAAGCTTTCAAAAATTTTAAACACATACTCTTGAATAAAAAAATTCATCTGATGATTTGTCACTAGAACATCAAGGAGTTCCTATTGAGCCAAGAGATAAATGAAAAGAGAGAAAGTTGATCATGAAAGTCATGGAATATGATGTGATTTTTATCACTCTAGAGTTTACCCTACTTGAATATGTATAAGAACACCTCTTCAGTTGATACAATAGGAATTTCTCAGAGTGTGGGTGACTTTGTGATGAGGAGAACCTCTAGAGAGGGATAGTTCCCTTTAGATATATCAATTATATCTAAATTACTATGATTTTTGGGGTGAAAAGGGGAAGGGAAAACTTAAAATAAATCCTAATAAAAGGGGGTGATGTACCTAAATTGCTCAAATCCTGTGAAGCTACTAAAATCAATGCACACATATAATCAATAAAATTTATATTTTTGTCCTTAAGTAAAAATGTTTTAGATGAAGTGAAAACCTCATCAAATGACATAAATATGGTGAGATAGAGAGAGATAGATGAGGAAGGGACCTAAAAAAAGGATATAAATCTCACTTATATGCTGATGCACAATCAAATACACACTATTCTTCTATCAAAACTTAGATTCAAAAAAAAACTTCCTTTATTGATAATGGTCCAGCTTACAATTTCTCTCTTAGCTTCAAGAATTTTTCAAAATTGGATTGAGTCAACCAATAAATATGTCTTCCATCCTAATTACAGACAATGTGGAGTTCAAAAAGGGAAAGGGTTAGTCTTGGTTGACTAACACAAGACTTAACCCCTTTTATCATGTTTAAAATATTCAATAAAAACTTCTCCCTTCACAAAATTTGAAGGCCTTTCAAACTTTTGCATATGAATATGGATGATGGGCCCATTTGGTAATCATTATTTAGAATAAACATTAAATTCTTCAAAATTCATCAAATATGCATGGATCTTCAAGGTTGGTGTAGAAGTTTGGATGGTGGGCCCATTTTTTGACAAGTCAAAAATCCCTGCATGGAAAGTTACAACACATCCTAAATTGATAACTCAACTTTAAATAAGTTTTAATCATTAAAATTCTTCAATTAATAAGATAAACAAGAGTGCATGCATGACTTGTCAACTAGTCAACCAAAGTGCAAGACTAGTTAACTCTAACTCACTCTATCTTACATGAAAAGGGGGTTTGAAAATTGAATCATGCATGAAAATCCATGTTAATAATAGATATTAATAATTTAAACTCCATGTTATCTCTTTGAATAGCCATCCAATGCCAAACTTTAACTTGACAAGTTAATCAACTAAGCTATTTTGACCAATTTGGCCCAAAGGCTAATCTATGCACTAGACACCATTAAACCTAAAAAAATAAGACATTAAACCTGAAACAAAAACAAATTACACCTTAAAAACAATTCCTCATCACCAAAATTAAGATTTGGATGAGAAAAACTTCACCAATTAGTCAACATGTTTGACTAGGCCAATTTTGCACAAATTTCTAGCAGACTAGCCATTTTGCTTGAATTTATAAGAGCAGCTTTAGGATGATTTCTAACTAAATTAAGATTTTAGGATGAATAAAAAGTTCTAATATTTGAGTTCCAATTATTAGATTTTTTGAAATTGCCATGTACTTCAATTTGCATGCTTATTTCAACAAAAAATATGATTTATTCCCTCATCTATATATTTCTATGCATTAAATTTACATTTATGGAATCCTCTAAAAGTATAATTTATGTTTTAAAATTTTTTAGGTTTATCCATGATAATTTTATTGCAATAAAATCCATTTTTATTAAAACAAGTTTTTAAAGTGCTTAGGAAGGTTCTGAAGCTGGAACTTCAAACTAATAATTCATGAGGTACAAACCTCCAAATATAAAAAATCTTACATTTATGTGTATCACATTGACCCCTATGACATCTCTTAAAATATTAGACTCCCATGTGAAAGATATGAAAAGTTACCATGTGAATGAAGCTTGCCTACAAGAAATTGACTACATTCTAAGCTGCCTATGCTCTTAGTGATTGTTCATAAATCAAAGCTCCTCAAATTATCTCAATTTTTAAGTAATTATAATTTCATATGGTTACTCAAAACATACTATGATCATTCAGTCCAACTCCACATGTGGTGAACAAAATGAGCATCTAAACAGGTGGCTTGGGAGGGTGTCTAGAACTGTAAAAACTGAAAAACTTCACCAAGATTAAAATTACTCCTCAATTTAAAAATCATAAAAAATTCATTATGGTAATTTTACCATGATATAAAATCACTTTAAAATCATAGTTTCCATGAAAAGTTCAAAAATGCCCTTTTGGCCTAAGTGCTTATTTACCTGTAAAACACTATATAAGCATGGTTTGCATAAAATATGGAGTTTTTACACTCTCCAGATGTCTTATTATGATTTTAAAACATCATAACATTACTTTCAAACCTTCACTTGGCACTAGAATTTTCTAAGGCGCTCCAGGATGAAGCATGCTCTAATGGTGATCTTCAACGAACAAGCTGAGGTTTGAGATAAAATAGTGAATATTTTCACTTGTAAAATGGATATTAAATTTTTTATGATGGTTATATAACTCATTATGACATTGTGCACAAAATTTCAAGTCCTAAATCCATATGTAGCTCCCAAAATATTCAATTTTCTTTAAATTTTGACCTCGATGGATGGATTGTCTGCATTTTTGACTAAGTTTTCATGTTTAAAAGGTTAATTTCATGGTTTTAGAGGCTATAAATTTCAAAATTATCTTAATTAATTTCAAAATTCTCTTTATGAGCTTGGAAATAGCCTCTACCCCTATTTTTAAGCATATCAAGACCTCCACACGAGGCATTTAGGCATGAAAAATGACTGAGTTTTCACTTTTAGAGATGGATATTGAACAATTTTGAGTGTGTTTAGTGATAATTACATATTACATAGGTGATAAAATTCCATTCAAATAAAAATAATTCCCTCCACACATCTCCATTATGACAATTTGACTCAAAACCATACCTTATAGGTCTTCATTTGGGCATAATTTGTACAACACGCCTGCACCTCACTGAGTAGGTGGTCTTTTGATATTGATCTCATGATCCAATGGTGATATTAACATCATTGTCTTCATTAAGAAACCCCTTGATATTAAATAGTCCTATAGGCCATTGTTCACCCTTTTGCTTGCTAGTTTGAAGGAAGGTTTTACCCTTAAGATAACCGTAGGTTTTATTGAGAGAGATGTAGGTCATTATGCTAATATTAACATTAATTTTATTGCATTTGTATCTCTTACCAAACCAAACCATGATGATCATATTCATTATCATCCATTTTCTTTTAAAATGAAACCCTTACATTAAAACCTTGCCAAAGATCTCCATTAGATTACATTCACCTACCTACCTGTAGATGGCTATATGTGAGGATTTGTAGCTTTTGTGTTATCATATAATTTGATTGAAATAATCCTTCCTCAGTTTGAATATATTGGTTTAGGAGTTTTTATATTTCATCTCCTTAATATTTCCTCAGTGACCTTACACTTTCAACTTTAGGTAAAAATAAGTGAATGTAAAGCACTGTAGGTACAAGGTATTGTAGGTTGCCCTTCAACTATATATTACCCTTATTTTAACTTAACATGCTTGTGATGACCTCACCACTAGTGATTGGTGAATTATATGCCACATTCATTTATTTAATAAATCTAAATTGAGGAATACTTACAATTCCTTGAAGGCTTATGATGATCAAAACCCTAGTCAATGTGGATATGTCTGTACAAGCTTATAAGGTGTTGATTTAGTGTCTCTTATTATCTCCAACCAACCTCATATGAACTGTAGTTTCCTTTCAAACTTTTTTATCAAATTTTTAACATTTAATCCCTCTTTAAATGATCAAAACCTTTCAAACCCTCAAATCATCCCTATAGTATTAATGACATATTTACTTTGGCTTCTTCAAAGTGGCAATTATAGATGGGTACAGATGGTGGCTATAGGTTTTATTTTACTTCCAATCCTTCCCTTTAAACCCATTATTCATAAACACTTGCTTTCATGCCTTTTTAGACTTTGCAAGCCCTATGCACCAAGGTTATAGGGTACTTTCATGTTTTTTGAAGTGAAACTATTTGAGAAAAAATCATGATAAGTATTTAGTGAGGTTGTTATTTAAGAATAAAATTCCACTTAAAAAATTTATTTTCTACTTTTCTTAACCCTTTCATCTTCCTTTGAGACTTTAAACCCTCAACATTTTGACATACATGCCTATAAGAGCATATTTGGGTTATAGGTTATGAATTTGCATTAATCAAAGGTGAACTCTTTGTCATGAAACCTTCTTACAAAAATTCATGTATATTATCATATAATTCCATATCCCTTAATTCAAAATACAATGGAGACAAAAACCCCATACTCCATGTTCTTGATTATGCTCTAAGGTAACCTGCCCTTATATGGATAGGGAACTATAGGTGTATGTCTAGCTTAGTCATGACCATACAAAATGACATTTGACTAAAAATATAGTGACTCCCATAATGTCTTGAACAATACCTTTCATGGGATGATCCATGTGCATTCTAATTTCTCAAAATCCCAAAACCCACTTGGTTGTAGGTTGTGAATTGAATAGGTTAGCTGGAAGTATAAGTATACATGACTGTAGGTCCTCATAGCAAAACCTTTTTGGAACTTTGAACCCAAATATGCCCTTCCATCTTTGAATTGATGAAGATGTTACTCTTAAAATTAATCAAATACTTGTTAATTTTTATTCACTTCTTGAAACCCCTGAAGGTCCAACTTACAAGCAATTAGGCCTTAGTATAAGGCACAGGCCTGTTGGTGCCTTGTAAGGCTGAAGGTGATCTTTTTCTTGGTTTTACTCTTTCCTTCCTTCAATTATACCCTTAATATTAAATCCTTATTTGAATTGACCTTATCACTTTGAAATCAATCAATATAACAACTCAAAACTCATTGAGATAGTCTTTTCTTGCTTGGCTTTGATCTTGATATGGAGCTATAGGGTGCTATTGTACAGACAATAGCCTATATATGAATTAAGGACTGCCCAAATGTAGATTTGATCCTTATTCTTCTTTTGATTAATTTATGAGATCATTTTCACTAATCATATATATGGATACCATTATTCTCAAACATTATGACTTCATTGGATTTATTGACTATGTCATGTTATCAAAGGCCTAAAAAATATTGCTCTCACATTCATGTTTCCCCTTGATCAACCTTAGGTCCTTTAAGATGAAAAAAGGTGACTTTTTATGTATAGGACTTTAGGTATCTCTCATTTTCTCTATCTCCTTTCTCAAACACATGGAATTCTCTTAACTATCAAATACTATTGTGAATGATCTTTCATGATTGTATCATGATGCTTGGCTTATGCTCATATCTCCTTGATCATGCTTGATGGTGATTTTATCAACCTTGGCTCTCTTGACAAGCTTCATGGAATAGAGATGGGGTTTTAGGATGATAGGGATGGAAATATGATGAAAAACACATGATGGAGGGTGGAAGGAAGGTGAAAACATAGTGCGAAAAGGTAGAGTATGGTAGTGGTTTAAAGTTGAGTGAGATGGAGGTCGGAAAGGAGGTGAAAGAGCATGACAAAGGCCAAAATGAGGAGATATATGAAAATATATATACTAAATAATCACAATACCTAAATTTATAGGCCATTAGAGGAGTGAAAGAGACTGATTTTGAAACATGATTTTCTCCAAAACCTTAAAATTTGCAAAGTTTCCTTAAATTATGATAAATAGGCCCTTTGGAGACACCTTGCAACATAGAGATTGATAAGTGAAATATTTCTTGGAAAAACTATTGAAAACATGAAAACCTTGATAAGAACCCCTGAAAACATGAATTTATTAAAAACTTGGAGCTGACATCTCCTTTCATGACCATACAACCTCTCCTTGCAAGCTTGCTAACTGTAGCTTTAGACTAACTAAATTTGTGGGATTTTTTTTACCTTGAATCAGATTAATAAAACCTAAATTATATCATATAATGATATATCAAGTCTTCAATAACCTATAACATTTTAATTTTTCTAAAACTCTACCTAGGTGAAGAGAAAATGAAGAAAAGCAACGGCCTTTTTGGTTACTAAGCAACAAAATTTGTCCTAAATTCAACTGAATGTTTCTTGAGCTTGTAAAATAAAATTTAGAAACTAATTGAACCATCATTAATACCTATAATTCTAGTTTTTTCACCCAAAATTTGAGAGTTGTAACCTCCTCCAGTAATTTGTACCAATAGAAAACCTATAGGCATGTCACCATGTGCCAATAAGTAAGAAAGTAAAAATAAGCTATTTTGGGGCATGAATGGCCATGAAACGCCATGGAACTCCTATGTAATCTTGTATATACCCTGATATAATCTTATCCTACCCTTTTTTTATGAATTCCATATGGATTTCATACTTTGCTTGAAAAATAGGTGAAAATAAGCTTCTTTTGGCCCTTTTAAGAGATAGACTTCACTTCCACCACCTATTTTAGAATATTTCAAAAGTATCAGGTCCCATATCATGAAAATATACAAATATTAACCTTTTTTATTTTTAAATATGTAAATTTGGCTTGTGTGGGGTGGAAAAGGGACTTTTTTGGGCTAATTAACATATCAAATGACCTTTTCAAGTTATGAAAGTTTGGGATTAGGCTATTTTCACATTTTTGAACATGAATAAAGATGAATTGGATGATTTTATGACTTTTGAAACCATTTTTTATGATTTTTAACCCCATTTTGGTTTTTTTTAACCCTAATTTGGCACTTTTAGACCACAATTGACCTATTTGACAAGTTACAAAGGGAAATTGACTATTTTGGGGAAAGTTTCAGATAATAAGGGTAATAATTTGGCCTTAAGAATCCAAATTAATAATAGTTATCATTAAAATAACAAATCTTGTAAGAGGAAAAGGAATATGTTAGTAGCTTTCTTCTAGAATTAAAGTTGTTGATGTAGTTTACATTCAACAAATGTCCCAACCATCCACTCTACATCTGTTCAACTACTGGATCAATGACATGACTAACTTCCTACATACTATAAAATACTTGCATGAGATCCATCAGTATAATAAGAGGTACTTTAGACTCTAATATATTCCTTATTTTGTTTTTGATAGGATCTTGTTTAGGAAAGATATTAATGGATTTATGTTTATGTGCATCGAGCACGATCAAATTCCTAAGGTGCTTGAGGATTTTCATAACGGCTCATCAGGTGGCCATTTCTCTGTAAGGACCACTACCATAAAAATAATGAGGTAAGGCTACTATTGGCCTAACCTATTCAAATATGCATATAAATGGGTAAAAAATTAAGAGCAATTTGCCTATTTTATAGGTAAGCAAAGATTAAAACCACTCCCTCTCCAACCAATCCAAGCTGACCAGCCATTTGCTTAGAGGGGATTGGATTTCATTGGCATGAGCAATCTACCATCAAGTGTTTGCCACAAATGGGTCCTTACATAAATTAATTATTTCACTAAATGGACTAAAGTGGTTTCATTGAAAGATGCCATGGAAGCATCTATCTTGGAATTCATGGATGGTATTATCACTAGATTTGTTGTTCCTTACACCATTATCTAAGACAATGAAAAAAGATTTTATGGGAACTCAAGTGAGTTAATGGGAAGTGATACATAATGTATACTTGAATAATTCATCCAATTATTACCTACAAGGTAATGTCTTGGCCGAATCTACCAATAAAAATCTCATAAGGATTATTAGAAGGATAATGAAGGATAACCAAAGGACATGACACATTGAGTTGAAATCAACACTTTGGCTTGACAAGATCACTCCCAAAATATCCATTATAAATTCTCCATTTAGATTGGTCTATGGAAGGGAAGCTAGACTGCCACCATCAATAGAGTTACCATCTCTAAAACTCAATCATCAATTGGAGTTAATTGAAAATGATACAATAACTATGTAGTTAGTAGAACTCATGGAGTTAGAATAAGTTAGGAACTAGTCGATTCAATTTATAGAAGCAAATTAGTATCAAATAAAGAGAACTTTTGACAAAAAATCATCTGATAGGAGATTCAACAAAGGAGACATGGTTCTAAAATGGGATGTTGAAAGTGTCAAGCTAGGCAAGCATATAAAGTTTGATGCAATATGGATTGGTCCATACATCATAACATAATGCAAAGGAGCCAATGCATTCAATTGTCCAATCTTGATTGATTGTAGCTACCGATCTTAATCAATGGGATATACCTCAAAGCTTTCTTTTGAGGTTGGAATTCTTTCCAAACTTTTGTATATATTAGGTTTAGTTGGTTCTCCCTATATAAGTGCTTTCACACAATCTATAATTCATTAGGAGTTTTATTTCCTTAGTTTATTTCTTCTAAGAAAATTATTTAGATGATTCACAATAATAGAATTATAAATGCTAAAATTAAGAGTAGAATAAGCAGATCCACACAATAATTAGCAAAGGAGTATAATACTTGAATATTATTATTGAGCCACTCTGAGGGGGCAACCTCCACAATAATGCAATAATTAAAAAAAAATCATAATATGATGATAAAAAACTAACCACTACCTCCTATATATACTCTACTTAGCCATGGTTATTCCATAATCCAACCATATTGAGAACATCGAGAAATGTAACAAGCTAATATGAATATGTGTAAGCATCAATTTGGCTACACATATCCCTAGATGCACTATAGGTTAAGGGAATAACATGCCCCTCCCCTTCAAAAAACATTATCTTCAACATTGAATCAAGTCAAGATGTTTCTATAGGAATGTTTCATTCTCCCATGTTGCATCTTTAGAATGGAGGTTCTTCCATTTGATCAAACACTACTTAATGGATCTGGTTTGTATTTGCTTAGTGTGCATGTGAAGGATCTCCTCAAGCTCTATAATGACTCTAGATTCTTCGTCTAATTTAGGTAACTCAATTTGAGTGGAAAATATATGTCTAATTACTTTATTCAAGCAAGATACATAAAATACTAGATGTATGCAAGTGGTTGGCGGTAACTCTAACTTCTAAGCCACACTACCAATTTTTTACAAGATTTGGTAGGGGTCATAATACTTAGGTGGTAGCTTGTTATCATTTTTATATTACTTCAGAGACATCTTCTTATATGGATGTAAACACATAAAGACCCAATCACCTATGTCAAAATATCACTCACTGCAATGTTGATCTAATTACTGCTTTATTCAATTTTGTGCCATTCTTAAATTCTCTCACAAACTAACTAACACCTCTTGTTGATCGTGAATGTGTTCCTCAACATATATAACCTTATAATGTACTATAAAAACTAAAGTTATGGATGTGGGTTGATACCCATACAATGCCATAAAGGGAGACATCTTGAAAAAAGTTTGAAAAGTATTACACCACCATTAAGCAAGTGGTAGCGAATGAACCCATTTATCTTGTTTGTTAGAAAAAAAAGAATGAATATACCTTTTGAGACATTTGCTGACTACCTCTATTTTTCCATTAGATTAAGGATGATAAGATGAGCTAAGAGCCAACTAGGTACCCAAACATGCAAATAATTCAGTCCAAAAATTACTAGCAAATATGGGATCTTAGTCACTTATAATGATCTTTGGAGTGTCATGCAATTTTTCAATTGTGTTGAGAAAAGTAGAAGCTACTATACTAGCAAAAAATGGTTATGATAAGGAGCAAAAATGAGCATAATTGGTGAGTCAATCCACAACTACCATGATAACATTTTTATCTTTAGACCTTGGTAACCCTATAATGAAATCCATGGAAACATCTTCCCAACATTGGCTAGGGATGGATAAAGGCTGAAAAATACCTGGGGTCTTAATGATTTCACCTTTGTTTTATTGGCATACCATGCATTTAACCACATGTTTTTGAACATCCCCTTTGAGTCCTTCCCAAAAGAAATTTTACTTGATTCTATGATATGTTTTCAAAAAATCTTGAGTGTCCTCCAAGTGGAGAGGCATGCATTTCCTAAATAATGTTATGCTTGAGGAGAGAATGCTTACAAAGGTGTAATATATCTTTATACCATAATGTGTTCCCCTTCCATGTTATTTTTTTAGATTAATTAGAACCCTAATAAAGATTATGAATCAAATTCTTGGTATCATTATCATTCTCCCATTCTGATCTTACTTCCTCTAGCTAATCTTCCTACCACATGGTCATGGCACATAACAATGCCTTAACTAATTCATTCCATCGAGAAAGGGAATCTACCACCACATTCTCTTTTTATTTCTTATACACTATCTCAAACTCATAGCCTAACATTTTAGTCACCCATTTTTTTTCTTTAGATGACAATTATTGTTTCAAAACATATTTGAGGCTATCATGATCAGTCTTTACTTGAAAGTGATAACTCATAAAAAAATGGTTTCCATTACTTCACTAAATACATAATATCCATCATCTCTTTCTCATATATTGGTTTGAGCCTATTTTTTCCCTTAAGTTATTTAATTTCAAATGCCATTAGTCTACCTTCTGCATGAGTATAGCCCCCATGCCATATCTTGATGCACCACACTCCACAACAAAAGTTTTTGAAAAATTAGGAGTACCCAAAACTAGGTTGTGCACATAACTAGTTTCAATTATTCGAATGCCTTGGTAGTTGAATCAGTCCACTAGAAGGAGTCTTTATTTATAAAATAGGTGAGTGGGGCTATAATTCTACCATAATTTTTAACAAACCTATAATAGTAACCAGTTAGCCCTAGAAATCCATAAAGGTTCTTGAGGATCTTTGGAACTTGTCACTCCATCATTTCTTGGATTTTATTAGGATCAAATTTCACTCCCTCATGTGAAACAATATAACCCAAGTACTCTACCTCTTGGAAAATAAAATCACATTTTAAAGGTTTGACATAAAGTTGATGTTCTAAAACTTAAAACACTTGTTTCACATGTTGAAAATGGTCTTCCAAATTTTTGTTGTAGATGAGGATATCATCAAAAAACACTAATACAAACTTTCTCAAAAATGGCCTAAAAATAGTATTTATCAAACTTTGAAATGTAGATGTTGCATTTGTGAGGCCAAAAGGCATGACCATAAATTCGCAATGGCCTTCATGATTTCTGAAAGTTATTTTAGGTATGTCCTCATTACAGATGCAAATCTGATGATATCCAAAATGAAGATCTAGCTTGGTAAAATAAATAGCACCATGCAATTCATCAAATAAATCATCAATTACTAGAATAGGAAACTTATCTTTGATGGTGTTTTTTTTGAGTTTTTTGTAATCTAGGCACATCCTCCAACTATCATCCTTCTTCTACATCATGACCACTAGGGAGGAATATTCACTGACTGTGTTGAATGACTCCATCCTCCAACATTGCTTGTACCATATTTTGAATTTCACTCTTTGTGTCATAGGGATACTTTCAGGATCTAATATTGGGTGGTGTACTTCTTGGAATGAGTCTGATGGCATGATCATGTGCATGACTTAGAGGAAGTCCTTTTGGCATGTCACCAAAAATAATAGAATGTTCATCTAACACCTTTTGCAAATCAAGATATGTAGACTCCTTGGTTGGTTAAATCTCCATGGAAAATAAGCATGCTATAATACCTTTTGTACCTTTTCTGAGAATGTTCATCATCTAGTGGGAACTAACTAGTTGTGTGGATTTATCTCATAATCCATGTAGTTCAAAATTCCTTCCTTCTGACTGGAACCTCATGAATAATTTTTGTAAATTTATCTCAATAGTTCCCAAATTAGTGAGCCATTGCACTCCCAAAATAATATCATATCCTTTCATGGGAATAGCAAACATAGGGGAATCTAATAAATAGCCTCCCATAGTAAGCTTAATACTATGACATTTTCTAGAATAGTTAACTATACCACTATCTATAATCATGACCTAAAAGTCTAGATCTGGGTAGATGAAACAATTCAAATGAGTATCTAACTTAAAATTAATGAATTTATGTGTACTCCTAGAGTCAATTAACATAATCACCTTTTGTTTATTCAAGAATCCCACCACCTTAAGATTTTGAGGAGTACTAATTCCTGAAAGTTCATGATAGAAAATAATAGGTTGAGAATCTTTAGATTCATCCTCGAGTTATTCTTACCCTTCCCTTGAAACCTCCTCATCTTCTTCCTCATCATTTTCACCATCAATATTAAACAACTTATTTTCAACACATCGATTCTCTTTACTCTATTTTATATCATAACCAAAACACAAACCTTTTGCATGCTTTTGTTCTACTTGTTGAGGTGTCAATCTAGTAGAATGATGAAATGATGGTGCTGGAAAGATGAATTCATGAACATTGGTGAAATATTTTCATTTGATCATCTCTTTTTCCTCAACCATGTGTGTCTTAGGTATGACCTCAAATATAGTACTAGGATGAAACATGTGAACCTCCAATTGGATGTTATCTTTAAGGCCACCCAAAAATAGGTCAGTCAGATTTTCCTCATTAATGTCTACCACCTGTAAAGAGAGATTCTAAAATTTATGAATGTAGTCCTTGATAATCCTAGTTTGGTGTAATTTGGCTAGCTGATTGGAGTAATTTTTAGATACATTATTATGATAGTAGAGCTTCAACTCCTCAAAAAATACTAACCATGAAACTAGGGCACCCTTCTTTTTATTTTGATCACACAACCAATGATACCAAATGAATGGCTCAGGTTATAGATAGAGGGAGGCCATAACCACTTTTTACAAACATGGAGTTTGATGTAGATTAAATAAATTTTCAATTTGAGTGAGCCAAACGAGTGGATCATTACCATCAAACTTGCACAAGTCCACTTTTGGAAACATCAACTTAGGGCCAAAATTGGTATTGGTATTGTTTGGAGTAGGAGAAACAAACTGAAGTGGTGGAGGATTATTTTTTAGTGACTAATATGATAAGTTGGCCAATTGCCTAGATAATTTTTATAATTAATCCTTCACACTATCTAAATCCCCTCTCAAACTTATAATGTCCCCTTGAACCATATTAAAATCATCTTTTTTCACCATGCCTTATAACTCTAACTTAATTTATTGAATTATCTCAAAAATAAATGGATCAAAAGTTTTGAATTTTATGTCATCCTTGTGAGGATTTTTTGGAGTTTCTTTCCCTTTTCCACATATATGAGTGTTTGGACTAGCCATGTACAAAACCTAGAATGGTTTTAACCCTAAAAAAAATGTACTAGTGGAAACATCATTATGATCATCTCATCGAGATGAATCCAACTACTACTACTATGCACAAAACTGAAAAAATTTGACCCAAAAATGTGTATCAGTGGAATACACCATTATGATCATCTCATAGAGATGAATCCAATGACTGATAACTTGCACAAGGTAAAAAAATTCCAATCTTTATTTTTTTAACCCAAAAAAATGTTTTTACTTTTTTCTTAAAAGAACCTCATGAAAAAAATTATGGTGATGAAAAAATCAAATCCTCCTAGATCACAAGTTATGTTGTTTGGCCTTCTAGTGCTCAAGATGCTAGATCCAAAAAAAATCACCATAAAAACTTTCCCAAATTGATGCTCTGATACCACTTGTATGGAAATTACCTAGATGATTCATAATAATATAATTATATATGATATAATTATGATTAGGTTAAGAAATTCACAATAACAATTAAATAAAGAGCAGAATACTTGAATATTATTACTCAACCACTTTGAGGAGGCAACCTCCACAACAATGTAATAAGAAAAAAATTTACAATATGATGATAAAATACTAACCAATACCTCCTATATATACTTTACTTAGTCATGGTTATTCTATATGTCAACCATACTAAGAACATCAAGAAATACAAGCTAATATGAAGATGTGTAACCCACAAGTCAGCCACACATATCCCTAGATGTATTATAGGTTAAGGGCATAACATTTCTATTTTATTTTCCCTATTTTTTTCTTGTTTAGGAAATTCCCAATTTTATTTATTCTCTAAGTAGAATGTGTTAAACTTAAAATGACTCCATGCCCAATAAACTAGAAGGCTACTAGAAAAGAATTGATTAGCAGGCAATCACCCTATAAAGGTCACCAAAAATTTTGATATTTTTGTGTTAAAAATATAAGAACACCTTATGCCCTAAGGGAGACTGATAATTTATTTAGAAAAGGATTTGAAAATGACCTAAATACCTTTTTCTAAGCCCCAAGTGGAAACTAGAGATTCGTGTGTAGTTTACAACTTTGCAAAGTTGTAAACTATACCCAAACCTCCACATTCTCGCTTACCTAATGCCTAACAAGAATTAGAACTCACATTACACTTTTTAACTTGGAAGTTTCAAAATGTGAATCAAAACTTGATATTAGTGGAAAATGTAAAATCTAGTTATACTTTGCAACTTTTAAAGTTACAAAGTACAACATGAACTCCATTTTCCACCTTTCACCACAACCTAATGGGAATCAAAACTGGCACTACACTTTGTAGCTTTGTAAAGTTGTAAAGAATAACTAGGGTTCTTCTACCCACTTCCAAGGCATTTCCCACCTCAAACAAACCCACTCAATGGAAATTGGAGATTAAAAAGCAAATCATAATTTTGTAACTTGTAAAACTACAAAATGACTCTATGGACCCATTTTCCTTCCGTTCATTCATCTACCACTATTATTACCATTAATTGCATAATTTGGTATAAAATTTATTTTTTCATGTGTTTAATTAAAATTTTAAAACCAAATATAGATCTTTTCTACCAAGTGAGATCATGAACTAGACCCCTAGGATGAGAAACACTGAGTTCATTCACCACCATTATCAAGTAATGTAAATGTCATGCACTAGATCTACCATTGTCAATCCCCGCATGCACATTCATGGTATTTTTCTATGTCACCTACATTTATTTCAATTATTTCCATTGTTATTCTTAGAAAATCATAGTTTTTTTGGTCTAACCTAGGGTTTTATCTTTACAATTGTCAAAATATTATCATTTTCATTCCTAGTTGCTTGCACTTTCCAATTTTTACCTACAATTATAGTGTCTTATTGTTAAAAATTGTCTAGGTACAAGAAATCTAGGGATTTTTTAATACTATTAAAAAATATGGATATTCATAAAATATCCCCTACATAAATCCCTTCTGCCTTCTCAAGATCAAACCTTGTAGATATTTTAGTTGTAGAAACACATAAGAACCCTAGCAAAGATTCCCCTTGCTTTTAACAAATCTGAGTTCCCATCGAAAGTCTGACTTGCCTCTACAAACCATTATTTGGAAAAAAAATTATTTGTATTTTCAAGTGCAATTTTCATACAAAACCCCTTTAGACATTTTGGTCAATGTTTATAGTTGTTGTTGAACATTATACCTTCACCTGATTCTTTAACTGCAAAAGCATAAAAAACCCCTACTGGGTTCAAATCAAAGAAATAACCTATAATTAAAAACCCAAATCCTAACCAACTTTATAGTTGGTTTCCTACACCCATTTTTCCTAATATATATGTTTGGAAGGAGATAAAGTTCAATTTAAAGGGACCTAGTGTTCCATCTATCCTAGATTCAAACACCAATAAGATAACTATCATAGATCTAGGTCACACATACCTAGCAGACTTATAGAATAGAGAAAATGCCAAATTCAAAAATGATTAGATTTAGATCATCTATGATAGTGAGTTTCCCTATGTTTTAGTCTTCCCATTCTTAGTATAAATCAATGAGGTTGTGATCACCATGGATAAACACTATGATGCTAAGAAGAGGGAAGTAGTAAATGATAAAGGGGAAAAGATTATGAATCTTGATCCAAATTTCATTGATATTGTGTTTCTGATCTCAGAATATGACAGCTACATAGATATTACCCCTGATTCCTTCAAAAATTTATATCAAGATAATAATGTAGCATGTTTATAGTTTTTAAACAAAAAGTGGTTAAAAACCCTTAGATACATAGCCACAAAAATAACTAAGACCTTGGCTAGGATAGACTTAAAATATGAAGTAGGAGACATCATTATACACTTGCACAAATTTACAATGAGCCCAATGCAAATAATTATCAGGATTGGATGTACTAGTATAACTAGGTAATCTATTAGAACAAATAATACATTCACTAGGCCCAGTTGATTAGTGACTCCATTCACAAACATTTGATGGAAGTTCAATCTACAAGAAAATTTTAAATGACTTCCTACCTTTTCTATATCTTAGAAGAAGGTAGGGCATTACTAGGATTAAACACTATGCTCGATCAAACCAGTAAAGTTTTTAACTACTATCTTGATCTCACCTTAAAGGGGAGCAAATAACAATTCATAAGGGTCAATGATGCTTTTGTCTACTACATCATAATCATATTTTAAAAAGAACTAAGGAAGAAAATATTTTAGGATGCTATAATAGAAAAAATTACAAAATGGGGGTCATATTTCATTCATTTCCCAACATATTCATATATTAGAGTGGGCAATTTCAATGGTTGTCCTTACACCCGTCCTAGGTATGTAAGTGACAAATGGGCCTTAATGGATCTTGTGATGAAACTAGTGGAAACCCATAATTTTTTATCAAGTAGGCATAAGAAAAGTATCCACTTCCCTATCAATATAGGGAGATACACCTTCCATTCCCTATCTAATGCCAAATGTGTAGATGCAAAAATGACTCAAATGACCTTGAGAGCTCTTGATGTTAGGCCCTTTTATGATGTGACTGGCTATGTTACTAGTATAGTGGGTGACACATATTCCCACATTACTTTTTATGAAGATTACTAAGAAGATCTACAAGATGAATACGAGGTTAGATTGAGAGATTATTCTAGAATGGCCCTAGAAAAAATTAAGACTTATAATATGGCACTAATTTTAGAATATTTAAAAGATGAAGAGCAACTAGTATATAGGGTATATTATGATAATAAAATCCATATCCAACCTCTTCCTCTAATCAATTGGCCTACTCCAAAATGTTTCTCCTTTTTAGATAGAACCACCCAAATTATAAATAGAACATTGAACTAGTTAAGGAGTAAGGGGGTAAAAATAACCAAGGAGACCATAAATATTATAGACAAGTTAAGATAAGTTAAGGATAAAGGTGTAGTGGCAACAACAGTAGAGGGTTCTAATAGTATAACTCAAATATGGTAAGTATCTTACACAATCAAAATCAAAAGTAGAAGGTAAGAATGGCTTCTTCCACTAGCCAAAAGCTAGCAACCTAGCCAATGGATCAAGCACTATCACTTTCCATAAAGGACATACCTACTATCCAACCAACATAATTAATCCCTCCTCCTATCTCTACTATTCAACCAATTATAGTAATGCCTCCTCCTATCTCCACTATTCAATCATCACAAGCAATTAACCCTCCTACTTCCATGATCCCACTAGTGCAAGTGATTACTCTTTTATATGACTCCCCAGTATAAGTGGCTCCTTTGGTAGTAATTCAATCATTTTAGTTGGTTATTCCAACTCCACATTTACCTTCCTCTTATGAAAACACTTCCACTTCATCCCCTATATCCACTACCACCCCATTAATCACCAACACCACCCAAAAATAAATGGCTATTGACTCAATAATTTTTAATATAACCCCATTATCTACCACAACCACTGGGTCAGATATAAATCCATATTCATCTTCCATCATTATACCCATTTTATCCACTCTAGCTATTAGCACTACATTGATTGATTCTTTTGTCATGTTGGAATCCAACCTTTCAAAATTTCCCTTGTTTAAACCACATGTTCCTACCTATTCACCTATGTCACTTCTAACTTTTACACCCTTGGTAAGCACATCCACATCCACTTCACCCATCTAAATATTCTTTCTTAATTCTACTCTCACATTAACCCAAGCCCCCACCAAGGAGGTAAAAATAGAGATACCCACTATTATAAATGTGGCTTCTTAACCCACTAATGGGTAATAGATAACTAAACCATTAGTTAAGTATTTAGTGGCAACATTAATAGTAGATACAACACTTATCATGCTAACCCCTGTGTAGTAGCTCTAGTTACATATTATAGGTAAAAGTGTCTATTGGAATAACATAGGATTCATAAGTAGCCACTCCAAGTTGGTTGGCATAATTAGTGTCAAATAAAAGGAAATAGATGATATCTCCCAACACTTTGGATTTTATTCTATTAGAGGCATCCAAATGACCAAAGATAGGCCCTAGGACCCTCTCCAAAATTTCATGTGATGGAGTAGGAAAAAATATGTTGAGCTAGTATTTCCCTAATCAGATAAACAAAAAGAAGATTTAGTGATGGGGGATTATTAGATATCTAAGGTGCACCTAGGTCATCCAATAATAAAAGGACTAAAACATGATGTTTAGACTAGCATAAGATCTCTTTTTGAGAAAATGGATAGTGATAAGGTCACTAAACATGAACTAAAGAACAAAGTTTAGCAATTGTAGATGCCTTAAGAAAATTTATAGACCTAATAAATCCACTTGATTCTTCCCATCCAACTCAATCTGTCTCTCAATTCCCTGACAAAGAAACATTTGAGGCAATGACAAAGATTGGTAACATGGGAAGGGATACAAAACACTGGGCTAAGGAACTAATCACAAAGGGGAATAGAGTGATAGAACTAACCATGGACTACTATAAGACCTTAAAGGATGATTATTCATATTTAAAGGTAGAGATAAGAAAATATAAAAAAGAGGTTGAAATGTTGAACCTCTACTTTCCAAAATTGTAGGATGTTGATTTGATTGAGACTGGCACCCTCATGTCAGAAAAGATATTAAAAAATCCTTTAGAGCATGAAGAGCTCCTTAGGGAAGCTAAATTTAGAATCAAAATATTTAGTGAAAGTATTGAGAAGGTCAAGATCACATGTGACAAGGCCACATATATAATTTTTGATATTGAAGATTCACTTTATAAATTGTCATGTGATGTAGCCAATCACCAAGATAAACCACACCCTATTCAAGCGGTCCAAGATAAATTCAAAGGGTTAGTTAAGAAAGAATCAGCACATGATACAACTATAAACTTGAATTCTATACATTGGTTCATCAAGTATAATAATACACTCGATCAAATGGGAAAATACATCTAAGTCTATAGAGCTACTTCTAGAGAACTATCTAAAATAATAGCAAAATTTGAAATTAACAACCTTTGCACATTTAGTCCTGACAAAGAGTGACTTCAAGAGATATTCAGTAGATTTAATGCTTTTATCAAGAAGATACAATGAAAAAAGACAAAGAATCTTCAAAAATCATTGTTGTAGATTGATTATTTGATTATTTGAAACACATTTTGTCAATTACAATTATTGTAAGATATATTGTAAAGTTACAAGTTGTAAATTTCAACTATCATTTTGACATCTCTTAACTTTAAGTTGAAAAGAGCTACTTGTAATTTTTAATTATATTTTTTTCAGGATTTAATTGTAAAATTTCAGCTTGTAATTCACACTTTTCCTTTTGACAAATTGAATGGCTTTAATTGTATAAACTCATGTTGTATTTTGCACTTTCCTTTTCATCAAGTTGAATGACTATAAAAAATTAAAAGTCTCAACTGCAAATTATAAATTACTTTTTTTAAGTTTTAAAATTTCCAAATGCTAAAAGCATTCAATTTTGACCAAGTCATGAATCATTTTTGGCACCTCATTTCTTGGGAGAGTTTTCAGCAATAGGACTCAAAGAGAGTTTTGGTCTAACTAAAAGACTCCAATGGATTTCTCTCCTCTTTCAACATGTGGTGAAGCATCTAGTAGTTGTATATTTCTTTTCCTCCTTCTACTCCATTAAATATGACATTTCAAGATGGAAAAGATGATATTATATGTAGATCCCCTATTTTCTTAGTCCAGAACTGAGCATAAGGGTTTGTTAACTTCATCTCTCTCAAAGAAGTGATATTTTGTATAAATATGGGTTTCTTACTAGCCCATTCATATTTTTATTGTTAAATAAATTATTATACCTTTGAATAATTGATCTACATGTTATACCCTAGAGAATGTTAATAGACTATAGTTTTGCCTTCCTTGTATTGTGTTATCTTTATGTATGTATAGCTATATATTAAATTTGTGAATGGTATAAGTCTTTTTTCAGTCATATAGATTCATCTATGGTATTAATTTTACCCTTTTGAAAAAAAATTCATGAAAAATAAAGAGTTTTGTTCCTTAACTAATAAATGCCCAATATTACCTTTGGTTTCATATTTTTATAGGATTATGCTTCAATAAATCTTAGCATATTAATTATTCAACTATGATCACTCAGAGCAAACATTAATTTCCATTAGAATCCTTGGTGGATCACCACATTTATAGTTTTAAAACTCTTTCCAAAACTCTTTTCCTCACAAGTTGAAACCCTAGTAGGAGCAAGATCACTAAGAAGTTATAGTTTGAAGTCAACTAGTCATGTATCTGTTGCACTAAGCTTACTAAAAGGAAGTCAGCCTTCTCTAGAGGTTTTCAAGGTCCCATAGTTAGGATGTGATCCCATTGTGTCATTAAATTTCCGACATACTATAAACATAAATAGGTGCAAAATATAATTGATAAAAACCTCCATTCCTGAGTGAAACTTGAGACACTAGTGAAATGTCAAAGGGATTGCATAAATTTCATGTATCCAAGGTCTACCCAAAAATAAATTGTAGGATAGGTATAGGTCTAATATATTTTAAAGTGTATCATGGTTTAAAGGCCAAATGATAATTGACAAGCTTATGGTGCCTTATGGTTCTCATTATTTGTTGTCATAGGCTTTGATAGTAATAGTTTATAGTTGTAGATCGTTTGTTATAAATCTAATATTCTTGATGAGATTAAAAGACACAATATTCATGCTTGATCCATTGTCTATGAGGACACATTTGAATTTGTGTCATGTGATGATAACTTTAATGTACAAGGGATTATTATGGAGAGGGCTAAGAGATGACATATTGCTTTGGTCAAAGGTCAACTATTAGCCTAGGGATAGATGTCCAACCAAATCTTGGAATTTGTCTAGGGTAATGTCATTAGGAACTTAGGATTAGCCTAAGATCCCTATTAGTAGATTTTAGTGGACAGTAGACATGCAAAAAATCTAAAATGGAGATTTGTGTGGGTGTCTTCTAAAATTGTTCCATAATATCATAAGGTTTTTCCTTAATAGTGGTAAATGGCTTGTTCTTAGCCAGCGTAGTGGGTTAGATTAGTTTATTGGGTGGAGGTTGTGGGCCTAGGATGGTGATCTTAGACTGTCAAGTTATGATTACATAATCAAGATTAGATACAAGACCATTATGATGTGATGATGATGGAGATGGGCTAGATTTGATAAGTTTTAAATGTCAGTTCACTTGGTTGTGGTCATAGGTCAAGGATGAGTTATCAGTATAAGGACCTAAAATATTAATCCATGGTTGTTGTTGCACTTGGTTGTAGTCCCAAACTAAGGAAGGATTATTGACATAGGTGGGTTGATTGGTATTGTTTAGCAATGGTCTCATTTTTTTAGCACTTGGTCTAGGATTAATGATGATGGTAGAAACATGACCTCTCGTAATATGACCTATAACTTTTTTGTAGTCATTTTCAACTACATAGTAAGTCTGTTAGTTATTGCGATCATTTTGTCCCTTGTTCCTCCCATTTAGTTGACATTGTTGTTGTTGTTGTTGATATTGTTGTTGTTTTTGTAGAAGTTTTTGATACTATTATTTTTGTTTTTCTAGTCTTTATTATTGATGTTGTTGATTATTATTGTTATGTTGTGGAAAAGGGTTTTGGTAGATACCTAGGTTTCGATTAGGTGTATATGCTCTATTATCTAATGTAATCTCCCCATTTTCTAGCATATTTTCAATGAGGTGTTTCAAATGCACACAATAAAGTATATTATGTCCATGAACATAATGGTATTCATATAACTTATGCTCTCTATACCAATCTAGATATAGAATACCCTTAGGATAATGGTTCAAAATTAGCCAACTAATCATATTAGCCATGGTTAGATTGTAAAACACTACTTTGATAGCTTCACCAAGGTAACTAAAGACTCAAGGAGTGGGTCTTATTCTTAGAGGAGGGGTTTTCAAAGGTGGTGGTTACTACATTTGTGAAGTTAGTCTAGGTTGTTGTGTAGGCTATACTTACTAAATAGGTTGTTGATGAGGAGTAAGATGTATTTATGATGTAGGTTGAGCAGATGGTGTTTGCACCATTTGGACGTGGCATGACTCAATTGTTCCATTTCCAAAAACACTCTTATTATGATTGTATTACTTGGATTTGTCATATTTATTACCTTGATAGGGTGCATATGCTTATGTTTAGACTTGGTTAGGGTTTTGAATTGGGCTTGCACCTTGGTTTTGGTTTGACGAGGTTAAATTGATAATCCTTTTATTAATAAGGTTTTTTTCAATATGTAAACCTTTATCAATGATTTCTTTGAATGTATGTACACATTGAAGCTCTAGATGATATGATATCTTGATGTGCAAATTTTTAGTAAACATAATGGCCAATTATTTGTATGGTAAGCTTGGGTGAAGTGACTAGCAAGCACTCTCCATCTCTTTAGATATCTTGTAAATATCTCACCATATTTCTACTTGGCCTAACTCAAATCTAATAATTAAATCTCATGCTCAATATTATAGGATAAATGCTACAAAAATTTGTCTGAGAGGTCATCAAAATTAGATATAAAATTCTTTGGCAATTTGAGAAACCACTCAAAATCATGGCCTACTAGACTTTGAGGAAACAAAAGTAGGTAAATATCACTATAAGCCATTAGTTTAAAAGTGATAAATAACTCTATAAAATGTGTTTTATGGTCACCTAAACCCTTGTATTTTTCAAATTTTGATGGTTCATAACCTAGAGGAAATGGTATCTAAAGATACTCCATGTTGAATGGGTATGAACAACGTCATCTAAATTGAATTTTTTGGTATACTTTCCTAATTGAATGACATAAATTGCATGCTTCATTTTTTATAGTTCTTGGGCCAAGAAACTAGATGGTACATTTGTCTTACATGGTGGTTGGGTAGTCAAAGGTGGATTACCTTAATGAGGGTATAATGGAGGTATAATTTGTTACAAAATGTTGGTTTAATGGGTAAATTAACCAAGAATATGCATCCATAGATTGGGATGTGATTATTGGAATTACACTTGTTGTTGGGCTATATTCTGATTCAGATTCAATATATAGCCTTGGTTTTGAGGAATTACAGTTACCATGGAAGGATATGGCTTTGGTTAAAATATTGTGCACTTGCTACCAACTAGTCAAATCTGGCTAAATAAAGGGAAATTATTCTGGACCAAGGCCCTATATTTTTATATGTGGCACATGCTGAGTAAAAGGCAATTATTGCCTAATGGGTATTTGTTGGATGTTATCACCTCATTATTTCACAAACATCTATTATGAACTAGACACTTTTTAGATGTTTGGCATTTATCTTTGACCAATAGACACATTATTGATTAGACAAAAAAAATTATTGTAAGGGTATATTTGTCTATGATCATAGAGGTGCATTTGTCACTACCCATTGAGGTAGAACATTTGTTGCCCCCTCTTGACATGGTGTATTGTTCTTCCTCTACTATAGTGGTAGATTAGATTATGCCTATTGTTGTGGAATGTTAGTTTCCACTTTTTGAGGTGGAATAGAATTCATCAATTTTTATTAAGGTAAAGCACTAGCCATCACTTGATTACTTAATCATTATGGTTGTGTGCTTGATGAAGTAGTTGGTTGAGGGTTAGAATTAACTTGTTGTGGTTGGGAAGTAGGAGTTTATACCCCCTACTATTATGAACAACTTTGGGTTTTAAATAAAGGCACTTATTATTTTAGACTATTTTTTGGTGTATTTAAACCACTTTGGCCTAGATTGGAAGACACTTATGTGTAATCCACCATGTTTGGCACATTATTCTGCATAGAATCCATAGTTACATATTCAATATATGGGATATTGTAGATGTCACTGACTAAATTACTTTGTGTAAATAGGTCTATACCTAAATTATCTTGACTTGTCAACAAAATTAGCAATCCTATTGAAGGATTTAGCTCTATGAATGGAGTGTTTGACATGGCTAGGACATTAAAATTGTGCACTAGACTAAAATAGGTTTGATATGATTATTGCATTTATATAAAGTGGTCCTCTATGAGGCCCTTTCCTTTTATAATAATATTTGGGTCTTGATATGACATTGGAATGAGCACTTGAGGATGGTTAGTAGAGGCATGTTCAATGATTTGGGTATAAGGCATGTTTAAAGGCACTCTAACTAGACTAGGTAAGTTTTCATGGGGTAAGTCTGTTGGAAATTTGGCCCCTACCTTTGTAGCTCTGACTAAATCCTCATCCTTATTTTCAATAAAGTGATGATGAAAAAAATAAGTTTCATATGTTGATGGAAAAGTAATGTAATATGGTTGTTTTTAAACTTGTTCTACAACCAATGGTATGATAGTGAGATATTATATGATTTACTCTTGATCTTATTTTGAATAGGGAGGTGTGTTAACTAAGTAATGGGCTAATGGATCTTGAATTTATTCCCCGGATTGATTAGTATAAGGAGAATAGGGATTCATATCACAAAATACATCATCACCATATGGGTATTAAACAAATTTATCATTTGTGACCATGTTATCATAACCTCGATTATACATGGCTCTAATATGAGTGTAATGAGACATATCCAAATAAATGACTAAAAATTCATGAAGAAGATCTAGAGTTATATAAACTCTAAAAATGAGGTCAAAATGGCAAATGGTCCAAACTTTAGAACATCTAGGAACTTAGTCTCAAAACCTAATTTAGGAATGGAGTTGCTTCTCTAAAATAGGAAATGATAAACTTAGTCTAAAATGTCTCCAAGATCTAATGTCAAATGTCTCACACAAATGGTCAAGGCAAATGGATAAATCTAAATGCTAAAACTTAGTAAAATATGATTCAAAAAACTATAATCTAGGTCTTAAAATATTAAAGGTTGCTAAGTCTTTGGGAACAAGACATAAAGTTATGCTCCAAATAGACTAGGTCTAAAATAAAAGGTAAAATTCTAGGTCTTTTGGGAATAGGACAAAAAATCTATACTTTGAAACAATACTAGGTCTAAGATAAATAGGAATTTCTAGGTCTTTTGGAAACATAACATAAAAATCTAGACTCTGCACAAACTAAGTCTAAGATAAGTAAGAATTACTAGGTCTTTTGGTAACACAACACAAAAGCTAGACTTTTAACAAACTAGGTCTAGAAGGAAAAAATAATTAATCTAACAATTTGAAACACTTAAACTCAAACTAGGCATTTGGATTCAAACATAAACTTGACCTTTGGAAAAATACTTTAGAATTTAGGCATGAATAAGATAGACCACTTCCCAAATTTAGGCATAAATATTGCTAAATTAAACAAGGAATTAGTCCAAGTTGCACAATCCAAAAGTGAGAGGTAAATATCTAAGTCAAAATTACTCGAGGCATAGGCATAAACTAATAAATGTTTGAATCTAAACTTATCAAGACCAATTTTGAACTTGATTTAGAAGGCTTAGTTCTTGAATGGATAATAAGATAAATAAAATGGATGCATAACAATATTATTTATAGATTGAAAAGGCACACATGGGTTTAAAATTGCAATTGGATACAAGGCAACAAGTCTTTAAAGGTATGATTATATCTATCTCTAAAGGTATGACAAATGGTTTGTTTCAAAAAATCTAAGTCATAAGACTTGGAATGAAATGGGTAGAATAATGATGCCCCTTTTAAACAAGTGACACACACACATAAAAGTTTAACAAAATGACCAAGGCAAAGTTTCATGTCAAATGGACAACATAACACCTCTTTGGGAAAAAATTGGGTGTATAAACATGAATTGTTTTGAATTGGTATGATAAACAAATAGTTTTGACTTAAGACAATACAAGTAAAGAGAGAAAAAAAAAAAAACCTAAGTATATCATCTTAATCCTAAAAATTGACAAGGTGGCTTCATACTATCAAATTCCATTTATATACTTTCTCTTAAGATGAAATAATGTTGTTAATCCAAAAAAAAAAATACACATGAAAAATAGGTTTTTTAGGCCCCCTCTTCTCTCAAGAGTTCATATAATGACATGGAACTTCAGGCTACTCACCCTGCATTGACAATATATCTACGGCTAGTGGGGTTGTCTAAAAACTATCAAGTTTCATACATTCTAAATGGTCTCATATGTGTGGTTAACACTAGGGCACAACACATCATTTGGATACGAATTAACTAGTATTAGGAACCCTTACTACCCATTCTCTTTACTTTGTTAGTATATTAGTTTTTATGGATGTATATGCTTTGTAGGTTATCCTATGTTAATTTTTATTTTATCCTACATTCATGGGAAGTAGTAGTTACTTAGATTAGACTTAGTAATAATCAATTGTTAATTCCAATGAAGGCATCCACTAATTTATTATATTGAGCTTGCTCAAAGGAGGTTTCCCCCTAAAAGTGGCCTACGATCAATATAATCCCTTCAATGTTTTTGTTATTTATATAAATATGTTATTTAATGAATTATCATTAATTTTTTTTAGAATAATCCTCTCATTTGGTATCAGAGTGCTTTCCAAGGCCAAAAAAAAATCTTAGAAAGTGTTTTTCTATTATGTTGCATAATATTTTTTTCTACTCTAGATACTATAATTTATTTTGGATCAGGGTAAATACATATCTGAATAACTATGGTAAGTGCTTGGGCATAATCCCTAAAACTCATTGTGAGGAGTACCACAAGAACCCTGAAGTAACTAGCCCATTAAGAGGCCCTGGCAATGAAAATGGAAATGACCCCATCCTAATTGACTAATTCCCACCTATGAGGAAAACCAAGAGCTATCATTTAGGGTTAAATCAATGGCTAGAAATTTTTTAGAGATTGGTACTCATTCAGATAGCATTGGTGGCTAGAGAGATATATTTAAACCCTTAGGCAATCATTGAAACTTGGGGCCCATTTCTATCAGTTTCAAAATATTACCAGTGGAGTATTAGAAAACTTGTCATATTAGATCTTTGTATATTACCAAAAGAGTATTAGAAGACTTGTAATACTAGTTTTCACATATTACCAGTAGACTATCAAAACACTTGTCATATTAGATATGTACATATTACTAGTCAAGTATCAGAAGACTTGTCATACCAATTTCAAAATATTCCTAGTAGACTATCAAAAAACAAGTAATTTTTTTTTGTTTTTTTGTCATATATCTCCACCTATGACTCCATTTCTTCTCAAAATTTATTGGGACACCTAAAATTCCATTTTACATATTTTCCTCCTTGATGTCCCATACCCCAATTCCACTTTTAATTATCATAAATCTCAATTTTTCATTTTTTTAAATTTTGCCATAACTTTAGTTTCTATCCATTTGCCTCAAAAAATTTCCACAATGTTCATTACCATTTTATGGTCCTTTGTCATTCTTATATAAAATTTCTAATTTTTCCATTCTGGTTCTGAATTTGCCCTCACCTTCATCAATCATACTTAGACAATGCAAAAAACCTAGTAAAAGTACCTTTACCCCTTCCAAATTCACCCAAATTAAAATATTCCCTTACTAACTATGTCTTAACTCTAGTTTTCCCATCTATTGAAAAAAAAACTTTATTTTGGCCATGGTAGTAACTCGAACAGGAGCAAAAAACATGGAGGATGATATTGCCACCCTTAAGACCCAAATTAAAGATCTTGATGAAAAATTATTTGGACTCAATCTTCAACATACTGCCTTGAATAATAGATGACATCTAACATCCTCTTCAAATACTAGGTTTTCTTCTTCTAACAATTTTCATGCACTAAAGATTGATTTTCTTTTATTCAATCATACAAATCCCACTAGATGGATCTATCAAATAGAACAATGTTTTAGTTTGCATGATACTTTTAATGCCAACAAAGTCCCTCTTACATCCTTTCACTTGGAACATGAATCCATTCAATGGTACCATTGATATATCAAGGCTCATTATGAGCCACTATGGACCAATTTTGGCACCCTCATTTTGCAATGGTTTGGACCTAGTGTTTTTTATGACTTCACTAGAGTACTCACTAAAGCTTGCCAAATAAAAACTGTGAGACAATATCAAATAGAATTTGAAAAATTATCTAATCACATAGAGGGATTATTGGATGATTTCTTTAGGAGTTGCTTTGTTAGTGGTCTGAAGGATGCAATTTGATATGAGGTCAAAATTTTCTAACCCATAATAATGATGGAATCCCTAAGGTTGGATAAGTTGGTAGAGGACAAGATCATAGCTCAACAATGATCCAAATCTAATTTTACTCCATTTATAAATACAAATCCATAATGATCTCACATAATGCTATTCCCTAAAACCACTCCTATCAAGCATTTGACTAAAGTAGTGATATGAGCACATAGAGAAAAAGGAATATGTTATAATTGTGATGATTGATTCACTCAGGGACATTTATGTGTCAAGCAAAATATCTACCTACTCAATGTGGACTCTCTGCCCAAAACTAAATTTTGGAAAGATGCTCAGGATATAGCAGATGATCTAGAAGAAGCTCAGTTGATTGTGAAACTTGATTCTCAAGAAGACCAATCAGATATTTCTCCCCATGCCTTAACAAGAGTCACCACCCCATAAACCATGTAGGTCGGGGGTTACTTCAAAAAGATCCCTCTCATAATACTTATTGATTTTAGTAGCACTCATAACTTTATTAACCCTTAGATTACCAAATAGGTTGATTATTTTGTCCATCCTTGCTCCAAATTGGAAGTCATGATTGCTAATGGGGGAGCATTACCTTGTAAATGGAAGTGTTGTAATGTGTGTATCTTTATTGGAGATTATAACTTGTGATCTAACATGTTTTCCTTGCCCTTAGGTAGATGTAATGTTGTTTTGGGAGCCCAATGGTTATGCACACTTAGATCCATCATATGGTATTTTGCTAAACTTTAGATGCAATTTTTAGATAATGGGAAAAAAGACACATTTAAAGGCTTACATGTGAGTTATCTCAGTATCATAAGTTCACATCACATGGAAAAGCTTCTTAATAATAAATCACATAGCATCATTGCCCAGCTCTATTCCATTCAAATTTAACCATCAATGGTCTCCACTACTTTTGATATACAAACCATTTTACATAGGTATGCATGTGTCTTTACCTAAATAGTGGGTTTTCCACCTTCACAATGAGAAACCATCGTATTTATCTCCTTCCTAGAAGTATTCCTCCCAACGTCAAGCCCTAATTATACCCATTTTAGTAAAATACTAAGATAAATATGCTCATTTTGAGTCTTACTAAAGTAAGGCAGTATTCACCCTAGTAACAGACCATATTCTTCCCCAGTTTTCCTTGTCTAAAAAAATATGGGTCTTGTCACCTCTATATTAACTTTCAATCACTTAATCACATCACAATCAAGGATAAGTTCTTGATCCCTATTATTGATGATATTTTGGATGATCTTCATGGTGCTCATTTTTTCTCCAAATTGGATATCTACTCTAGATATCACCAGATCCAATTTCATGAGGATGATATCCCTAAGATAGTTTTTTGCATGCATGATGGCCACTATGAGTTTATGGTCCTACCCCTTGGCCTCATTAATGATCCTTTAACATTATAAGCATTGATGAATAAAATATTTTGGCCCTACCTATGGAAATTAATTTTGGTCTTCCTTGATGATATCCTCATCTATAGTAAAACATGGTCTAAGCATCTCCAACATCTAGAGCTCACACTTTAACTTCTCTCTGATCATCATCTCTATGCAATATAGTCCAAATGTGCTTTTGTCCAAGATGAAGTGGAGTATGTTGGGAAGATTATTTCAGCCCAAAGGTTTTAAGTAGATCTAATAAAATAACTACCATGACAAATTAGCCTCATCCTCATACACTCAAGAGCCTCTATGGTTTTTTGGGGTTGACTAGATACTATCATAAGTTTATCAAGGATTATGGGAAGATTTCAAATCCACTAATAAGTATGTTGAAAAAATATACTTTTACATGGATATAAGATATTGATTGTGCATTTAAATAATTGAAACAAGCTATGTGTACTACACCTATTCTAGCTTTGCCATATTTTGTCAAGACCTTCACTATCAAGAGTGATGCTTACGGTAATGGAATTGGTTATATTCTCCTCCAAAAAGGATGCCCCATTACTTTCACTAACAAAGATCTTCATAGAAATAATTTACTATTCTCTACTTATGAGAATAAAATGATGACCATTTTTCATGCAGTAAGAAGTGGCAGCCATACCTATTGGGGAATCATTTTTGCATAAAAACTAATCACCAGAGTCTAAAATATTTTTTGTAACAAGAGGTCTCCACCCCATCACAACATAAATGGGTTAGCAAACTCATGGGTTATGACTATAAGATCACTTACAAGAAGGGTAAGGATAATATTGTGGTTGATGTTTTATCTCACACATTTGTGGACCAAGCTTCCCTTTCAACTATTTCTATTCCTATTCTAAATTATTTGGACATTGTATAATAAGGGTATGCCAATTACTCCTTGTTATCTCAAATCATTCAATAATTGGCCACTAACCCCTCTATAGTACTACATTATTCTTGGCATGGTACTTCTATATGATATAAGGGTCATCTAGTGCTTCCCCAAAACATAGATCTTAAACAAGCTATATTCTATGAACTTCATGCTTCTCCATCTGTAGGGCACTCAAGGTTCCTCAAAAATTATGAGCAGGCATGATGTAACTTATTTTAGAAGGGAATGAAAAAGGCAATTCAACATATGGTGGTTGAATGTGATACATGCCAATGCAACAAGAGTGAAACAACACTCATTTCTAGGTTTCTCAAGCTATTTCCCATCCCTACTAAGATTTGGATAGATATTTTTATGGATTTCATTAAGGGGCTCCCTAAATTTGGAGGGAAAACAATGATTTTTCTTGTTATCACATCTCTAAATATAGTCATTTTTGTGCTCTCAGCTATCCCTATATCACCTCTATAGTCATAGAAATTTTATTGGACTAAATTTTCTATCTTCATAGCATTCCTTCTTCCATTGTCTCAGATTGTGATGCAACCTTCACTAGCCATTTTTGGATATAACTATTTTGACACAGCGGCACCCAATTGAATATAAGTTTTGAGTATCATCCATAAATAGATGGTTAGACTAAAATTATCAACAAATGCTTGGAAATTTTCCTTCGTTACTTCACCTCAAAATAATAACATTAGTGGGCAAAGTGGCTCCCTCTCACCAAATGGTGGTATAATACCTCCTACCATACTTCAACAAAAATGACTCCATATGAAGTAGTATATATTCAAGCACCACTAGTGTTCCTTCTATACACCCTCATTAGTACACCAATTAAAGTGGTCAACATAATTCTCCAAACTTGGGATCAAATCCTCAACATCTTATAGGATAATCTTCATATGGCACAAAATATAATGAAATAATAGGTTGAGTAGTAGCATTTTAAGTGCAATTTTTAAGTAGGTACTATGGTTTTTATTTGCTTACAGATATATAAGCAATCATCCCTAAAACTCAAAGGGAATCATAAGTTGTATCACAATTTATATGGAACATATAAGGTTCTCTACAAGATTGGGTCAATTTCTTATAATTTTGAGCTCCCACCTTCTTCCTAAGTTCACCCAGTAGTTCATGTCTCTTGTCTGAATAAATTTCTTAGCATAAACATCAAAGTGCAAACTATTTTAATATAATTGGATAATTAAGGATCCATCCTTCTTGATCCAAAGGTAATCTTAGATAGGTGCACATGCTAAATTATCTCTCACTCCATCACAGAGTTATTAATTTAGTGGCACATAATGCAACCAAAGGATGCAACATGGGAACCACTATTTTAGATTCAACACCAATTCCCACATCTAAAGCTTTGAGGATAAATATTTTTCTAAGAGGGAGGGGATGTTAGGAACCCATGTTACCCCTTCTCTTTAATTTATTACTATATTAGTTTCTATGGATGAATATGCTTTGTAGGTCATCCCTTGATCATTTTGTTTTATCTCACATTCATGAAAAGTAGTAGTTTCTTATATTAGACTTAGTATATAATAAAGTGTCGAATCTAATGAAGGCATCCACAAATTTATTTTATTGAGCTTTTTCAAAGAAGGTTTCCCCCTTGAACTGGCCTATGATCAATATAATCCCTTTGGTATTTCTACTATTTATATAAATATGTTATTTTATTCATTTTCATTAATTTTTTGTAAGAGGACCCTCTCATCCATCTTGTTGTGAAAAGGTCTTATCCTTTTCATAACCAATACATCCATAAATTACATAGTTTAGTGTAAGGTCTGATTTAAACCTATGTTATGAGGTAATCTCCTATTAATGGAGCTTGTTTAACCACTCAAATAAGCATCCCAATAAGTCAACCTCAATTTATATACCCATATTATGGAATGTGGTTGAATCAATGCTAGGAAATGAATTCATGGGTCAACACTTCCCTAGAGAACACATGGGGAGGATATAAACTCCCACCCACAAGCCAAGATGCATGAAATAAAAATTGTAGGACTTTAGGGTCATTTTGGGATCACTCAAATTTTGGGGAGTGCCTAACTGACTTTCTTTCCACACTTTGGGCAAAGTGACAAAATTAATAAATGAAGTATTTTTTATCACCTAAGTTTCTTAAAGAGGATGGGGGAGAGTATACATTTTACTCTTGGTTTGTAAAATAAACACACAATAATAATTAAAAAAGTAAAAGCTCTTATGAGCACTTAACTAGAGTTTGAGTTCATTTTTAGAGCACCAAGTGAAATATGATATAAAGTTTATCTCCTTGGCATTGTGAACTTTCAAAAATGAAAACAAATCAAGTAAATTATTTTTAAACACCAAATGTAAATGTTATTTTAAGAATTAAAGTGCTAAAAATGTCTTTCCTTGGCCTTTGGGTCCTGTAAAAAGTGTTATTAGGTTTACTTATTGCTTGGTAAAATTGATATCCTTGAAAATTAGATTTAAAAGGGAAAAAATCACCTCTTTAGAATGATTCATCACCAATTCACACATCTAAAGGTTTGAGTACAAATATTTTTCTAAGAGGGAGGAGATATTAAGAACCCATGCTACCCCTTCTCTTTACTTTGTTAGTATATTAGTTGTTATGGATGCATATGCTTTGTAAGTCATCCTATGATCATTTTGTTTTATCCCACATTCATGGAAAGTAGTAATTTCTTATATTATACTTAGTATATAATAAAGTGTTGAGGCCAATGAATACATCCACTAATTTATTTAATTGAGCTTACTCAAATGAGGTTTCCCCCTCAAAGTGGCATGTGATCAATATAATTCCTTTGGTATTTCTGTTATTTATATAAATCTATTATTTTATGCATTTTCATTAATTTTTTATAGTAATATCTTCTCATCCATCTTGTTTTTAAAATATCTTGTCCTGTTCACAACCACTACATCCATCAATTACTCAATGTAGTGCGGTGTCAGAGTTAAACCTATGTTTTGAGGTAATCTCTTATTAACAGATCTTATTTAACCACTCAAACAAGCATCCTAATAATTTAACCTCAATTTATATACCTCTACTATGGATTGGGGTTGAATAAATTATATTAAATGAATTCTTGGGTCAAATCTTCCCTATAGAATACGTGGGGAGGCTATGAACTCCTGCCCACAAGCCAAGATGCATTAAATAAAAATTGTAGGACTTTAGGGTCATTTGGGGATCACCAAAATAACTCAAATTTTAGAGAGTTCCTTAGTGACTTACCTTCCACACTTTGTACAAAGTGATAAAATAAATAATTAAATAATTCTCTATCACCCAAGTTCACTAAAGACGATGGTTAAGAGCATACATGCTACACTTGGTTTGCAAAATAAACACACAATAACAATTAAAAAAGTATAATATGTTATGAGCACTTAACTAGAGTTTGAGTTCATTTTTATAGCACCAAGAGAAATATGATATGAAGTTTATCTCCTTGGTATTGTGAACTTTCAAAAATGAAAACAAAGCAAGTAAATGATTTTTAAACACCAAATGTAAATGTGATTTGAAGAATTAAAGTGTTAAAAATATCTTTTCTTGGACTTTGTAACCTACAAAAAGTGTTATTAGGTTTACTTGTTACATGGAAAAAGTGATATCCTTGAAAATTAGCTCAAAAAGGCACAAAATCACCTCTTTCGAATGATTTCATAGTTACACAGTAAACTACAAACTATAAAATTGTTATATCATAAAAACATCATTAAAATAGAATGCTTGAAAACTCATAGTGGATGATTTCACTATTTTTAAAATGATTTCACAACTCTATTCAATAATTTTTCAACTCATGTCTATAATTTTACAACTAAGGTCTAAAATTTTGTAACTCAATGATTTCACAGCTCTAGAAAACAATTTCTCAATTCAAGCAATAATTTTACAACTTAGGCAGATGATTTCACAACTTAGGTTTACAATTTCACAATTAAGGTCTATAATTTCATAACTATCTCAAACCTTCAAAAAAACATCAAAATTGATAAACTATTTCATGATTCAAGGGTGTAATTTCTCTAAGAAGTGTCCTCAATTGGTAAATGATCAATAAAGTCATGAAACACATAAAATATAGAATTATATCTCAATTAAGAAGGATGATTTTGCAACTAAACTCTATGATTTCACAATTAAAATGATAATTTCACAATTAAACTCTATGAATTCATGGTTCAGGGGATAATTTCATGGTTTTGGAAAACCTATAAGAAAACACAGACAGAGAGCAATTATTTCTTAAATTTATGTCAATTTCATTGTTAGTTAACAAATTTGCCACTCAATAGAATGAATTTGTAGCTAGGCAGCATGAATTCACAAATCCAAAATGTGATTTTGTTGCCTAAAAATATGATTTCACTAATATGAACGATAATTTCACTACTTAAATAAACAAATTCATAAATGAAAGACAATTTTGTAGTTATCTTTAAAAATCAAAGAAAAAGACACATTTTCCTCTTAGAGCAAATTCATTATTTACTCAATAATTTTGCCATTTATTTGCTTGATTTTATAGTTTCATAGTGTTGAGGCTAAACTCAAGTGATTTTGTAGTTTTATGGTATGAATTCACATATTAGATCAATGCTTTCATGGTTTACTTTGTCAAATTCACCATTATGCAGTCAAAAATTCAAAAATCCATAGTCACAAGCCAAACAAAAAAGAGTTAGCAATAAATAAAGAAATTAAGATCTAAAATGAAATATTCTTGGCTCCAAAAATCTCTCAAGAGACTCTATTCATGTTTTTTGGGTGTGTAGTCTCACTAGGCATGCCATCATGTGAACAAGGAATCCATGCAGGGTAGATTAGTATAGTGTTAGTCAATAAAATTAAAATAAAACAAACACATTAAACATTAACACCTGTAGCCTATACACTAGGGAGAGCATAGGTAACAAGAACACAATGAAAATACAACTAAAAAATAAAATAAATATTCATTTTACCTTCTTTGTAGTTCCAAAACTTCTTGTTAAGTTAGCTTGTTTGGTTATGTGCTCAAGAAATATTTGTCAATAAAGCTCTATTGTTCTACCTCTCCTTGACACATTGGCTTGGCTTATGAAATTAGTATGGGAACACTAAAATGAATCTTTTTAGAGGTATTTTGGTATAATAACATTACACTATAAAATCTTTGTATTTTATTTTATTATAATAATTTTACACTAAAAGAGCTTAAATATCAATAGGTGAGGCCTTGTATTTATAGCCTCCAAATTTAACTCTCACCCAAGTTGAGTTAGGTTAAAATTAAGCATGGAAAGATTTCAAACCAAACCTAAGTGAGTTGAGTCTAACTCTAGTTGAGTTAAGGAGGTGGCATGTAATTATGATTTTCAATTAATAGGCATGGCTCACAAACTATATATTTGTTAGATATTTTGTGAGAGATTGACAACTCACAAAAGTAATGATGAAGAAGCTTTATATTTTGAATTTTTAAATTTCCATTATAAGATATTCATTAATTACAAATGGATTATTTAGCTAATCATTTAATTTTGTTTAATTAGTTGATTCATTTTTATTAACTTTTTATCTCTTTTAGGAGTTGTTCAAGTGCCTTACTTAATGGGTCCATAGGCCAAACTACTAATTATTAGGTTACAAGGTGAATAGGGATGAATCCATGAGAGGTTATTATTGTGTATAGGATAATACACCAAATAGGATACCTCAACATGGTTTTGAGCACTAATGAATGATGTGTGATGAAATTGGGGCATTTAATTATTTATAGGCTTAATTTGCATTATTTGGTAGAAATTAGTCTAAAGTCTAGTCGAAAACCAGCTCTATACAGAATAAGTGTCTACAAAAATAATATGCAAGAAAACTTTGCTATAAAACACTCCAATACTCTAAATTATTGAGCAAGATAAAATTCCAAATAAACCAAGAGAATTGACCCAAATTATAATAAATCTCAAATAGGGCTTAAGAATTCTGAGATAAAACACAAAAAATGAGGTGTGGTAATGAATCAAGGAAGTTTGATTAAATAGCAGGGGTCAAAACACCCCTACACACTTAGGTATTAACCCTCATCAATGAGGGTTGATTCAAAATATTAATACCACACTATAGTCATCATATTCTAATGACTACACTATAGTTGTTAGAGTCAGATGGTTTCACTACATCCCTTAGATCCTAGGTGTCAGAGTTTGACAACTTTTGAGTAGGTGTCTAACTTTGATAATTGATAAAAATTTGTTTAAGTATTCAATTTTATCATTTTTCATTTGAATTTTCTCCTTTATGACTCAATTTTTTATAAAATTAAAATAGGGTCTCCCAAGTTTCATACACTAATGAAATTTGGGTATAATATCTCGCTCTGATTGAGGACTTATATTTGATGAATACAAGGATGGACTATAGGACCTTTGGGTTTAACAGACTAGCTTGTATGTTCTTTGGGATACAAATTCATGGTTTGCCAAAAAAATTGTATGGAAAGAAAGATAAGAAATCAAAATAAATTGAAATCAAAAAGTTAAAATCAAATAACAAGAAAGAAAATTCTACTAAAATCTTAAGGCTAACCTATATACATGATTGCTGAGAACCAATATTTAGTACTTAAAATAACTTTAGATATTTCCATCTATAAGGAAGTGGGAAATGAGTTCCATCTAGGTAGGAAAAATATTATGTGTTGTTGTCATAGAAGTGATGAATCTTAAATGGACCTTTCCATAGAGTGTTGAACTTCCCATGACTACCTTTGGGTTCATGCCTTTTATCCCACATAAAGACAAGATCACCAATCTGAAAATCCCTTTGCCTAGATTTATTATAAAAAAATTACTTTTACCTTATCTTTATGTTCATTAATCCTATAAATTAATACAACCCTTTCCTCTTCCATCTTATTCAATTACAATATCCTCTTATCTAAAGAATTCCTAAAGTCTTGATCTTTGATTGCCTTGTTCAATTGAAGATCTAGTCATTCTAATGAGATAGGTAGGTTAGCATCAGTGCCATACATTAGCTAAAATGGATACATGCCAATATCACTCTTCATAGTGATTTGATTGGCCCAAATCATGTCATACAACATTTTATGCTAATTTTACTAATTCTCATCCATAAGCTTAAAGATAATCATGACCATATTCTTGTTGCTTGATTATGTTTGACCATTACCATGAGGGTAGTAATATAAGGAATGGGATAAATAAATCCCATAATTGTAATATAAACTAACGAGCTTGGAATAATAAAAGTTTGAATCATTATTAGTTACTATCTTCTAAGTAACACCATCCCTAACCAAGATATACTCCTTAATGAAATTACACACTACTTCAAAATTAGCTTGCTTGACCAAAACAACCTTAACCCACTTTGTGAAGTTATCCATCGTAGTTAGTAAATGGGTTTTACCAACATTTTAATGATTATTTATCACACCTATGAAATTACCCCATCTCCAAAAAGGCTCATCAATTGCCACTAATTTTACAAGATAGAACTATAAGCTTTGGTCTTCCTAGAAATTATTGATAGACTTCACATTTAGATACCCACTCCTAAGAATCTTTGAATGGGTGGACTATTAGTAATTATTCTTGAGTATATTTTGTATTATGATAGGTGATGATAAATTACCACCACATTTTTTCTATGAAAATCTTCCAACAACCTCTTATGTTGTTCCTTACTAATGCACCTCAGGAACATGTCATTAATACTTCTCTTAAAAAGAATATTCTCCAATATGACAAACCTCATAGCTCTCAATTTTATTTTTATTTTCTCCTTGACACTTAAACCTTTGAGAAACTCTCCATATGTGATAAATTGAGCTATGTCTGAGTATTATTCATATGTAGTGCCAACAAAAAGAACCATGAGTATCTCTTCAGATGACTCCTGCTTTTGAGCTTTATTAGTGGTGTCATTAAGCTTATTCTCATAATTTAGTTGACATAAACCATATCCTCAAAATATCTTGGTGGGTTTTATATCCAAATAAAATTATTTAACCTTTGTTATCTATCTTCCTCATTTCAAATCAAGCTCTTGATGTTTTAATATGTATTTTAAGTTGAATCTAGCATCATGATAATAACATGTGAATTTATAATGTAATACCTAAAATTTGTTATGGATTTGACTACCTAATAATAATGTTTTTAAATCAAGGAGTACTTGAATTCATGATTTCTCAAGCCACAAATCGTAAATTATATAGGTTACTTAACACCTTCATCATTCTTTTGTTCCAAAATTATTGACAAAATATGTTCTTATGCATAAAAATGGATAATAAAATATGTATTACACTTAGTACATACTAGAATATGTTATCTTGAAATATCATTATTTATTTATTCAAAATATTCCTTGCCTTCCTTACTCCAATTGAAAGTAGCCTTACCTCTCATCATATCAATGATATGCTTAGTAAGTTCTAAAAACTCATGCATAAAATTTAATAAATTTACCTTACCAAAATAAGATTGCACGCCTTAGTTTTTGATGGTAAGGATGAGATATTGAATGGAATAAACCCTTTTAATATCAATATATGTTCCTCATTTAAATATAAAGTGACTGTAGATCTTTCCTTTGGTCACTCCCAAAATAGAATTCTTAGGGTTCAAGGAAATACCAAAATTTTGGCATTCATCAAAAACTCTTACCATATGAGCATAATGATCCTCACATATTTTAGAAAAAAATATGGAATCATCCAAGTAAACCACTATAATCTTATTCTCAAGATCAATGAACACCAATTCCATCACCTTTTAAAAGTAGCTTTGATGTTGATGAGGTTAAAAGGCATTCTCTTGTAGGTGAAGGTTCCCCAAGGCATCATAAATCACATATTATGTTGATCTTAAACTTAAAATTAAACCCAGTTATACCTAGAGAATCCATCAAGCATAGATATCGTCTCTAATCCTATAGCTTGAATAATCTAATCCATAATAGGAAAAGGATAATTATCCTTTAGGGACACCTTATTTAGATTCCTGAAATCAATGAAGATATAAATTTTTCCATTATTTTTGTAAATTAGTGTAATATTAGCAACCCAAGTAGAGTAATGGATAGGTAAAATAATATGTGCATCAAACATATTTTGTATTTCAGCATAGATATTTAAAGTGATATTTGGGTTGTAGTGCCTCTACTTATAGGGATAAGGCAATGTATATGGTTTCAATGAAATGTTGTGTTTAATTTCTTTAGGCCTAAAAGGTTTCAAAACACCATAACTCCTAGTGGACATATCTTTATATATATTAAATAGGTTCATGAACCTATTCAATTATTCTATATAATAATACTTCTTGATGTTAACATATCTAGTTTCTTCAAAAGTGCTAATATTCACATGCTCATATTCAAAAGAATCTGAAAATTGATGTTGAATTTTCCATTTTATGTACATGTCATGCTAGTCAAATATGTCCTTAACAAAAACCAAACCTTTCTAGATCTTATTTCCTTTTAGTCTAATTACCTCTTCGTGTTTGTTAGTGTCTAATTTCTTAGATTCTTTAGCTACTTTTGTGTAAAATGCATCATTTGTCCTATTCTCATCTTATTTTGCATGTGATTCCCCATAAGAAAAAGTAATACCCTCAAAATATAGATTCTCAAAGTTATCTACCTTTTCCAAGAAGGTAGTTATTTGCTCATCATTATTTAAAACCTACCTATTATAGGCTCAATTTTCACCCTTGGAGAGGGTTATTCAGGTTCTCTATAATTGAGCTATGTGATGGGAATAACCCCAGGCTATGGGTAACCTATGTTGGGTTTGAACCTTTGGAATAGGTTGGATTCCTCTTTGATGCTCACCTAAACTAAAGTTAAACTAATGCTTCACAGGTAAAAAGGTTAGAAAGGAGATAAGCGATCCTAATAAGGTTAACTAGGTGATGCACCAATTTAAAATGGAAACTCCCATAAGCAAAAGATAATACTAGCTCACACAACCTCAGTATCAAGCTACTTGCATAAGTATTTCATAGAAGAGGTTCATATTAGAACACTAATCTAGACCTGCAAGAAGCATTGAAAACTCCCTAAACAAATTTAGAAAGGAAGATAATGGATGAGGAAGATTATCCTTCACAAAATACCATCATGCACAACTCACAAAACTAGATCCAAGGCAAGAGATAGGTAAATAAAGTCCTTATTACATCAAGAGGTAGTTCTTACAAATGCTTGACAAGGTTGAGCCTAATCAAGAGGAATATACTTTGCAGTATCTCTATCTCTATCTCCTAGAAAGATAAAAATTCTAAAATCTGAGAACCTTTTCTAAGGAGAAGAGAATGGGATAATATAATATAAGGGGTGAAGGGATAAGAGGGAGCATGTTTTGAGAATCATTGAGATGTCAACTTCTAAGGGGTGTTCTATCACACTTTGGTCCAATTAGGACACAATCCATCATGGATAAGTTAGCCTACCTTTTTCCTAATAGCCTTCAAGTAATACACTAGAAGATAAGAGTTTTTTACTAAAAATGGCAAGTAATGATCATGTTCATGAAAGGGACCCTTAGGTATGCTTTCAACCACCAAATCTCTATCTTTGATCTTCTATGCATCATTCTACTTGGCTTCATGATTAAGGAGAAACTCTCACATCTATATACTTGACTGAGCTTTGTTTATGTTTGTTTTTGGTGGCTATCTATTGGGAGCATGGCTTGAGACATTCCTTCATTGATTATACATAGTTTCCCCTTACTTTGAGAATTGGACCTAGGTTTACTATAGAGGAAAACTAATCTAATATTATTGGTTTTCCTATAGTCCATATAGGTATGACATCCTACTCAATGCTTGGTCTAATTTATCCACTAACTTTTTGACCTTTTATCTATGTTAGATCTAAAATACCTAATCTATCTCTACAAATCCTTGATGATAATGCTTGGTCCTTTGTTTATGCATTCTCATCCAAATTAGATCATATTTGAGCTTGGTTTTATATATTTCCCCTAGCTCAGGTCAATTCATGTACTTTGCCCAAGTCATGTTACTTCATCAACCCTAGTTAAAAATGTCCTAGCTCAATCTTTTGTTGATTAGCTATCGACAATCTAGCTCAGATCATTAACCCTTTGACTCAGCTTTCTCTATTATATTGGCTAGGTATGAGCAAATGTGAGCCCTTAGATCTATCTTTGAAATATCAACCTTGTTTGAGCTTATGCCACATGTCAAACATGCATTAATCCTTAAGATCCTACTATTAGTTTATTAGTTCACACACTTACATCATGTGGTGGACTCTCAAGATCTTTGACTATTTGACCCATCTCACATTATTGGATTGAGATGTATAATCGATTGAGGACATTGATCTTATTAGGACCTAATGTTTGAAAGCCATTAGCTAGTTCATGATCTTAAATTTGATGATCTATGAGACATCATATGACAGTCATGTGACCATAATTAATTTTTATGTGACCATAAAATTTAATCTAAAAAGGACCTATTTTATTTGATCTTAAAATTTACATTAGCATGAACATCTTACTGCACAGGTCCAACTTTCAAAGCTTGTAACTTAAGCTAGAAAGCTCATGCAGGCCTAAAAAATTTTGAGGATGTTATTGGCATGTATGTCTACAATTTTACTTGATCCACTATTCATGTAAGGCTTTTGAACAAAGATATTAAATTTCACAAGTTGGTTGGTCTATTTGTTTCTTTGTGTGACATCCTAGTGATGGTCTAGATTTACTTAGAACTATGCCATGAGATTTTCTTGATTTTTTGAAAGATTGAATGGTTTCTAAGGCTTATACAAGCTCTCTTATGACCCTAAATATTATGACCATCATGTTAACCTTCTTGGATCCTCTATTTTCAAACTTAGACCCATTTTTGTATCTATTTTCACAAGATCAGTAGATTACATTTTAATCTTGATTAAAGTGTCTCAAAACTTTGAAGCACTTTGTTATTTTTCCTTTAACATTGGGTATTTAATTTAAGAGGAACATTTCTTGGCTCTCTATCCAATTGGAAACTTTTTATGTGTGCCAAAAAGTGGCCAACATTTTTGGCAACTCACAGGGAAGCATGTCTTCTATGATTTTGAGAACCCAGACCATTTACTTATTCCAATCCATTTGGCATTGAGTCATAAGCTTCTAATTTACTAGGATGACCCTTCTTAAAACCTCTATTGAATTAAAAGAAAAAAATAAATAAGACAAAATAAAGAAATTTAAAAAAGTGCACACAAGCACTTACAGGAAAGAAAGAGTAGCTTATCTACTAAACAAAAATGCACAAGGGCACTTAAAGAAAAGCATGAACCTACTCTAATATATATATAGGGTTACAATTCATATGTATCTTCCACCTGGGTCAAATGGAAAATTTTGATTGTCATAGAATGAAAATAACTTAGCTTTGGAGGTAATAGAATTGGTGGACCAAGTAGCTTGATGACAAATCATGTTGATGTTCTCCCCAGTGTATGGAATGGAATTAACATGTCTCTAATGTAGACATACTAGTTTAAGTCTTCCAAACTCAGTTCATGTTGGATTGCAGGAGCAATTGCTTGATGTTTCTCTCCACTCTTGATAAATTCTTACATGAAGACTTTATTCAAGCTCTTGGGAGTAATTGCACTTGGTTCAATTTATGTCTCAAAAATAGCATGTTCTTCCACCTTATCTTTGTGTAAACTAGGACTATTTATGCTTAGAGAAGCATGATCATAGCTTTTTATAAGAAGGACAGGTCCCTTAACCTCTTCAAATTCTTTGGTTATGGCATTGAACCACTGACATAACTCTTTAGGCTCTTCATTGGTATGTTTATCAAATTGAATCACTTGATCACTTGAGATGTCCCCTTCATCAACCTCACTCAATATTTCATCTTACTCTTCAACTATATATGAGGGTTGATTTGACCATCCTAGGTATAAAACATCATATTTTTATTGCTCAAGGTTTGATCTACTTTCTTCTAGGTCTAACATATTAGGGTTATCCTCAACTAATACCTCATATTGAAGTGGACCAACCTTTGGTTCTTATTTTTTATCCTCTTCATCATCTATATAGAATGAACCTTCAGTAGTCCATTTAGGGTTTGTCCTATGTTTAGATTATAGATTGTCCTCTTTAGGAAAGTTTACAATATTAAGCTACTCCAATTCACTCAATAAATCTGAGCACAAATGTTTCCATTGATATTCTAAACTACTTGAGTTGATCTTGACCTCTACACTAGGTTTATGAAGGTTTTCCTCTTGCTTCTCATTAGGCTCCTACAACTTAAAAGCTCAAACATGCTCCTCCCTATGAGTTGGGCTCCCTATCATGATACCTTCATCATGGACACTTGAATTATCCTTTTTAGGTTTATTTATGACTACAAACTCCTCCTCTATCCATTTTAGAGTAGGTACCTTCTCCATAAGGGAGATGGTGAGAGGGTGAAGAAGTTCACCTTACTGTCGGCTCAAGAGAGTATCCTTTCAGCTAGGTACTTTGAATTCTCTTTTAGGTGGCCCTTGAACTGAGGAAAGAGAGTCTCAAAATTCTTGTACCCCAAGCTCATTAAGCTGAGATATGCTTACTTGATTAATTCATTTCACAACTAACCCTTCTTCTAAGACTACTTCTTGGACTTCCTCTACTGGCACCTCCTTTTCCTTTTTTATGCCCTCCTTGATTGATTTCTATAAGGGGAATATTCAAAACTTGATCACCTTCTCTTTTTCATAAATAGGTGTGGGAGAGGGTGGTTTCACAAGAGAGGGTATGAAATAGTTAGGGTCATAATAGAGGATCCAAGATGAAATATCTTCATGATCTTGAGTGAGAATGGGCATAAGGGTAGCAGAGGGAAAACTGATTATCTTAGGCTTGACATACTCTTGCTCCCATTGCTCAAACACTTCTTCAATAGACAATACCCACCCTTTCATTTCTTACTTATCAACATGTGGGTAGTCAACTTCTTCAATGGATGCCCATACATTCTAGAATTATTTTAAAAATATCTTTATCCCCTCCATGACATGAATAGGGAATTATTGTCCAATTTTGACCCTCTCCTTGATTTTAATCATTGTTCTTCCTTGGTCCAATATTGCCTCTCTAAGTTTTGATAATGGTGGAGTTTGGAAAGGTTGACTACGGGGTTGATTAGGGACTTTTGAAGGTTAATATTGAGGCTCTTAGAGGGGAGATGGCATATGAGGCTGGTCCAAATGAGCCTACTGCTCTTCATAAGATATTAACATACTATCTACATTTTGGACCATGTTTTTCATCATTGTTATGTCTTCATTCTTTCAAGATGACCATTGTCACTTTCACAAATTGACCATCTACTCTTTACTGACTGAAGAGCTCTCATTGATTTTTATATATCATGGATAGGGATGACTATAAAAAACTCCAAACCCTTACCAATCTCCCTTATCAACTTTATATAAGTTGATAATTCTTATTTGTGTTGAGTTGTGGAGCTAAAAGCTTCACTAATGAGCTAATGTGGAGGTTGTTGAGCTTACACAGTAACTAGCATTGGTCAGAACCAATCGACATCAGTTAGGGGTCAATCGGCATCGATTAGAGGTCGACCGGCATCGATCATCTTTAGACCAACACTGACTTTTGTGCATTTCTAAAATTGTTATTTTTAAGAGAATAGATTTGAGCCTTTGATTTAAGAGGTGGATCTAAGGGTGGAAAATGCATGGCTCATGAACCCTAGTGTTGTAGTATACTATATAGTAGGGTTAGATCCTCATAGCATGTATAATTCAGTAATTGAGTTGATTGTAATTGTTTGAGAGGGAGAGAACTCTTGAGGGAGAATTATTTTATATTTGTGAGGTGTGAGGAGAGAGAGATTTCTTCATTGTATTTCCTTCTAGAAGAGTTTAATATAGATTGGTTATTTCTTGTATCTCTTATTATTTCTTGTTTCTAATTTCTAGTTACTTATTACTTATGGTTTCAATTCCATGTTTAGTTACTTATACAAAAGTAATCAATTATACTCTAAGATCCTAATAACTGGTATCAAAGCATGTTAATTTTTGTTGATTACAAAATTCACTCATAGAGATTTCTAATTGAGTGGGAGTAAAGCAATGGCAGAAGAAAGTAAAATAAGAATGGAGAAATTCAATGGCAAGAATTATCAATTATGGAGGATGCAGATTGAAGATTATCTATATCAGAAAGATCTATATTTACCATTGGGTGGGGTTTCAAGGAAGCCCACAGATATGGAAGATGAAGAATGGATTATTCTTGATAGAAAGGCTCTTAGATCTATAAGGTTGAGCCTGACAGCTTCTGTGTTTTCCAACTTATCATAGGCAAAGACAATGGTAGAGTTAATGGATACTTTGGCAAATTTATATGAAAAACCCTCAGCTTCAAATAAGGTATATCTTATGAAGCAATTATTTAATTTGAAAATGCAGGAAGGTGGATCTGTATCTAGTCATCTTAATGATTTCCATACAATAGTAAATCAATCAAATTCAGTCAAAATAGTTTTTGATGATGAAATTAAGGCTCTCTTAATCTTATGCTCTTTACCTAAAAGTTGGCATAGTTTGGTAATGGCAGTTAGTAATATTGCATCTGCTTCAAATATCTTGAAAGTTGATGATGTTGTTAGTGTAATCTTGAATGAAGAAATTCATAGGAAAAGCACAGGGGAAACATCAGGTAATGCTTTAAGTGTTGAAACAGGGGAAGGCAAAGAGAGAAGGGCAAGCAAGGGAAATTAAGGTCAAAAATGGGAAGTAGATCCAAATCCAAAAATGGAAGAATAACCTGCTGGAATTGTGGAAAGAAAGGGCATACAAAGAAAGATTGTTGGTTGAAGGATAATAAAGAAAATCAACATGAAGGTAATAAAGAAGCAAAAGTTACAGGTATTGTTGCATAGGATGTTCTTATATTTTATTTGGATAATAAATTAGAATCATGGGTTTTAGATTCTAGTGCCTCTTTCCATGCAACCCCAAATAGAGAATTTTTCAATGATTATGTCCATGGAGATTTTGGAAAAGTTTATTTAGGGGATGATGAGCCTTGTAAAATTGTTGGCAAAGGAAAAGTGCAGTTGAAATTACAGAATGGCAACACATGGGTGTTGAAGGATGTCATGCATGTACCCATCCTAAAGAGGAATCTCATTTTTGTAGGAAAGTTGGGTGATGAGGGTTGCACAGTAACTCTCATAGCTAAATCTTGGAAAGTTTCCAAGGCTGCACTTGTATTAGCAAAAGGTAAGAGCATATGTACACTTTATCTATCTAGTTGTATTACTAATTATTCTCCTTCTGTTTTATCTACTTTAGATGTAGATGCAAAGTTGTGGCACTGTAGGCTTGGTCACATGAGTGAGAAGGGAATGAATGTTCTTAAGTTAAAAGGTAAGCTTTCAGATTTGAAAAGCATAAATCTAGATTTTTGTGAGCATTGTATTTTTGGGAAATAGAAGAAAGTGAGGTTTCTCAAAACTGGATCAACAAAGAAGCACAAGTTGGAGCTTGTTCACACAGATGTGTGGGGACCAGTTCAGGTAGCTTCTATTGGAGGATCACAATATTATGTTTCTTTCATTGATGATGCTACAAGAAAGGTATGGGTTTATTGCATAAAGAGGAAATTTGATGTTTTTGACACATTTAAGAAATGGAAAGCTTTGGTTGAGAATGAAACAGGTTTGAAATTGAAGTGCCTTAGATCTGACAATGGTGGTGAGTACTATAGCAATAAATTCAATAGTTACTATTCTATGAGTGGAATACGCAGGGAAAGGATAGTTCCAAGGACACCTTAGCAAAATGGAGTTGTTGAAAGGATGAATAGAACAATAATGGAGCGTGCACAGAGTATAAGGTTGCATATTGGTTTGCCCTTACAGTTTTGGGTAGAAGCTGTAGATACTTTGGTTTACCTGATTAACAGAGGACCTTCTACTGCATTGGATGGTGGAATTATAAAAGAGGCTTGGATACGTAACAAGGTAGATCTTTCATTTCTCAAATTTTTTGGTTCTGAAGCTTTTGTGCATATTGATAAAGAAAATAGAAAGAAGCTGGATGCTAAATCTATGTGGTGCACTTTCATTGGTTATGGTTTTGGAGATTTTGGATTCCAATTGTGGAATTTAGAAACTAACAAAATTATTAGAAGTCATGATGTAGTTTTCAATGAGAAGGTGATGTATAGTGATCAGCTCAAGAGGCTGAATAATTTTGAGTAGGGCAATTTTGATTTGGAAGAGGTTATGATCTAAAATGAGCTCGTAGGTAAAAATCATCACTCACAAAAAAACATAGAGACCGACGTCAGTCAGGTGGAAACTGACATCGATCAGGTGGAAACTAACATCGGTCAGGTGGAAATCAGTGTCGATCAAGAGGAATCAACATTGGTCGGGTGCAGACCAGCATCGATCAGAGATGACTGGGATTGGTCACTGTTAGAAGGAAATTTGGGTGGATAGTAAGCTATAAATGAGTCTCAAATGCCTAGAAGGAGGTCTAAAAGGGTAAGTAAACCTCTAATTAATTATTACCCTTCTTTATACTACTTGTTGCTCACTAATGGTGGAGAACTAGAAAGTTTTGATGAGGCAATGTAGGTAGAATCTAGGAAACAGTGGGAGCATGGCATGAATGAAGAAATTGATTCCTTGGAAGAGAACCATACATGGGATTTGGTTGAGTTGCCAGCTAGAAAGAAAGCACTAAAAAACAAATAGGTATATAGGTTAAAGGAAGGAGAGAATGGACAAATGAGACATAAGGCCAGGTTGGTAGTATAGAGATTTGCACAGAAACTAGGTATTGATTTTGGTGAAATTTTTTCTCATGTAGTAAAGATGACTTCTATTCAGACTGTATTGTCTTTAGTTGCTATTAAGGATTTGCATCTTGAGCAGCTTGATGTTAAGATAGCATTTCTTCATGGAGATTTGGATAAAGAGATATATATGGATTAGCCAGAAGGTTTTGAGGTCAAAGGTAAGGAGAAACTTGTGTGCAGGTTGAAGAAAAGCTTATATGGTCTTAAGCAAGCTCCAAGACAATGGTATTTGAGGTTTGACAGGTTTATGATAGAGCATGGCTTTAGTAAATGTCAATCTGACCATTGTGTTTATTTTAATAGATTGGATAATGGTAGTTATATTATCCTGTTACTATATGTAGATGATATGCTTATTGCAGGTTCACACATGTAGGAAATTACTGAGCTTAAGGTAAAATTAGCTCACACATTTGCCATGAAGGATTTAGGAGTAGCAAAGAAAATCTTTGGCATGAGTATTAAGAGAGATAGAAAAAATCATAGTTTAATTTTGTCTCAAGAGGATTATGTGTATAAGGTGTTAGAGAGGTTCAATATGCAGGATGCAAAACCGGTAAGCACACCTATGGCTGGACACTTCAAGTTGAGCAAAGAATAGTGTCCTAAATCACATGATGAGGTTGAGTACATGAGTAGAGTTCCATATGCTTAGTAGTTGGGAGCTTGATGTATGCAATGGTATGTACTAGACTAGATATTGCCCAAGCAGTGAGAGTTGTCAGCAAGTTTATGGCCAATCCAAGAAAGGAACACTGGAAAGCAGTTCAGTAGATTCTCAAATATCTGAGAGGGACCAATAGTAGGCATTTATGCTATGGAGGTTCAAACACTTCTCTACATGGGTATGTAGATTTGGATATGGCAGGTGACTTGGATGGTAGGAGAAACACCACAGGATATGTGTTCACTGTTGGTGGAACGGTGGTTAACTAGATTTCAAAGTTGTAAAAGGTTGTTGCCTTGTCTACTACAGAGGTAGAATACATTGCAGTCATAGAGGCTAGCAAGGAAATGATTTGGATGACTTAGTTCATGGAAGAGTTGGAAAAGGAGCAAGAGAGTTGCAGATTATATAGTGATAGTCAAAGTGTAATTCATTTGGCAAAGAATTCAGCCTTTCATTTAAGAACCAAACTTATACAGCTTAGGTACCACTTCATTAGATAGGTATTGGAGGATGGACAGTTGAAGTTGGAAAAGATCCATACAGATAAGTGTTAGGTTGTGGAGCTAAAAGCTTCATTGTTGCAGACATGGAGGAGGTTGTTGAGAGGTTGCTAAGTTGCAAGGAAACTGACGTTAGTATGATCAGCCGATGTCAGTCATATACAGTGAGAAAGGTAACTGACATTGGTCAGGTATCAGTCGATGTTGGTCATCTCCATCTTGACAGGGGCTGACGTTGGTCGCATGTGCGGTTTTGGAACTATCGGTTGCACAAACAATTTGCTAACGAACCGAGTGTTTGCATGTTAAGAGCCAATTTTAGACTTGAAGCTGTGGATCTAATTATTGTAATTAGGTTTCTAATTATTGTTTAAATGAGATCTATATAATAGACTCATGGGCTGTATTGTAATTTGTGCTAGAGAGTAAGAGAGCAAAATAAGCTCCTTCTGAGTGAAGAGAGCATGGTGTGTTCCTCCTAGTGCCATAGTGCCAAGTGTGGGTGCTGGTTTGGAGAATTAGAAGGATTCTTCATGTATGTAGGATCTTGGTCAGCAGGTGTGCAAGGCCATGTTTGGAGATCTACATGGTAAGTAAGATCATTGATCTGCAGGTGTATGTGTGTGCAAGGTCTAAGGTTTGCAGATGTGCAGAACTAGGTTGATCTATAGGTGGCAGCAGAATCAAGGTGACAACAACACAACAAGGAGCAGGATCAGGCAAGATCTACTTGGAGTACGATGTGTACTCAGTTGGAGAGCAAAGAGGAAGGCAAGGTAGATCCTTCCATAAGTAAGATCATTTGAGTTATAGGTTGTTGCAAGTTCAGGGGAGATCTACTTGGAGTACGTTGAGTACTTAGAGTGCGTGGAGCACTAGTGTACTGGCAGTAGTGGATACTGACTGGTTGGAGGTGAACACCAAATCTGTGTTTGAGTTATGTGTTGGGACCGTAAGAGAGAGAGCTTTGAGGAAATAATTACTGTACACTTGAGGTGTGGGAAGCCTCTGAGGTGTGAAGAAGAAGTGGCATCTTCTTTATTGTATTCTTTTCTGGATGAGTATTAATACAATTGGGTATTGTCTTTCATATTCTGTGTTGTTTTTGGTTTCTAGTTACTTGTTACTTCTGGTTTAATTTTGCATCTTAAGTTGCTTGTATATGGTAATCAATTGTGCTTCTGTGGGTTCTTAACAGTTGGTATCAGAGCTAAGGTTGCAGGGAGCAAGTTTGTGTTTGGTTACAGGTCACTCTCAGGGGTTTTTGATTGAGTGGGAGTATAGCAATGGTAGAAGAAAGTACACTATGAATGGAGAAACTAAATAGCACGAATGATCAATTACAGTGTTATGGAAAGAAAGAGCAGGTAAAAAAATATTGTTGGTTGGCAGAAGATCAGCATGAAGAAACTGAAGAAGCAGATGTTGCAGGTGTTGATACATAGAGTGCTCTAGGATGTTTCTTGGATAAAGTTAAATCTTGGTTAATAGATTCTATTCCATCTTTCCATGTAGCCCCAAGTAGAGGGGTTGGTGAGCCTTATCATAGTATTGGCAAAGGGGAAGTGTGGTTGAAATTGCAAGTGGCCAACACATGGGTGTTGAAGGAGGTCATGCAGGTCCCAGTCTTAGAGATGTGGCTAATTTCTTCAAGAAAGTTGGGTGATGAGAGATGCACAGTAACTCTCACAATAGATTCTTGGAATGTTACCAAAGATGCACTTGAATTAGCATGTGGTAAGAAAGCAGGTACTCTTTATCTACTTGCTTGTATTACTGATTCTTCTTATGTTGTGAAGATGTGGCTTTGTAGGCTTGGTCACATGAGCAAGAAGGAGATGCATGTTCTTAAGCAGAAGACATATGTGTTTGACAAACTTAAGAACTAGAAAGCCTTGGTGTTCTTAGAAGAGATGACAGACAGAGATCAGTGGATGGGGCTAGACATCTCTGAGTAGGGTGGTTTGGATAGGGTTTTGATCCATGGAGAGCTCACAGATAAAAAGTCATCACTCATAGGCATACACAGGTACCAGCATCGGTTAAGGGTAACTGATGTCGAATAGATAGGTGTCAATGTCAATCATGTGCAAACCAAAGGAGTCAGTGGTTTTGGGTAGGTGGAGATCGACGTTGATAGGATAACTAGCATCGGTGACTTGGACAGTCACATGGAACCGACATCGATCAGATGCAGACTGTGTAGTGATCGAGGTCGATCACTGAGATGGATTTTGGGCAGACAGCAAGTTGTCAAGGAGTCTTAAACACCCATGGGGAGGACTAAAAGTGTAAGTAAGCCTCAAATTTGTTGTTCCTCTTCTTTATACTGGTTACTGACTGCAGAGCAGGAAGGATCTAGGAAACAATGGGAGCTTGGCATGAATAAGATGCATAACCAAATGGGAGATTTGGTAGGGTTGCCAGCTGGTATGAAAGCACTGAGATGAATGGATACCTTAGTTAAAGAATAAAGAGAATGGACACGTGAGATGGAAGGCCAGGTCATATGGTCTTGAGAAAGCTTCAGGACAGTGGTACAGGTTTTGATAGGTGGATCACAAAGTAGGGCTTTAGTCAATGTCAGTGTAACCATTGTGTTTGTCTTACCAAGTGGATGATGATTACAACATTATCTTGTTATTGTATGTGGATGGTATGCATGTTGAAGGTTCAGACATATAGGGTTTTGCTGAGCTAAGGGTAAGGTTAGTTCAGTGGCATATCATGAGGAATTTGGAGCAGCAAAATTCTTTGGCATGAGAGACATGGAAGATCATAGGTTGATTTTGTCTCTAGTGGGAGCTGATGTGAATCAGGTGTTGGCAAGGTTCAATACACAGGATGCAAAACTAGAGCACACCAAGGGCTAGATAGTTTAGTGTCCAAAATCACATGAGGTTTGGTATAGACCTAAGTTTACCCAAGTAGTGGGTGTTGTCAGAGAGTTAGGAGCCAATTCGGGGAAGTGGGTTCTCAGGTATTTGAGAGGGACCAGCAGTAGGTATACATGTTATGCAGGGTCAGGCCTTCACTACATGGGTTTATAGGTTCAAATGTGGCAGGTTACTTAGATGACAGGAGGTACACCATAGGATTTGTGGTGGTTGATCTTTAAGGTTGAGCTTGAAGAGGGATACAAACCAAGAAATAGATTAGATGGGGTACAGGTACAGGTATAGTGTAGCTATTTATCTCCAAGTGGGAGATTGTTAGGTTATGGAGCTAAAAGCTTCACTATTGTAGACATGGAGGAGGTTGTTGAGAGGTTGCTAAGTTGTAGGGAAATCGATGTCGGTCTGATCAGCCAATGTCAATCATATATAATGGGAAAGGCAACTGACATCGGTCAGGTATCGGCCGACGTCAGTCATCCCCAGCCTGATAGGGACTGAGGTCGGTCACTTGTGCGGTTCTGAAACTGTCGGTTGCACGAATAGTTTATTAACGAACTAAGTGTTTGCATGTTAAGAGCCAATTTTAGACTTGAAGCTGTGGATCTAATTATTGTAATTAGGTGTCTAATTATTGTTTGCATGAGATCTATATAATAGACTCATGGGCTGTATTGTAATTTGTGCTAGAGAGTAAGAGAGCAAAATAAGCTCCTTCAGAGTGAAGAGAGCATGGTGTGTTCCTCCTAGTGCCACAGTGCCAAGTGTGGGTGCTAGTTTGGAGAATTAGAAGGATTATTCATGTATGTAGGATCTTGGTTAGCAGGTGTGCAAGGCCACGTTTGGAGATCTACATGGTAAGTAAGATCATTGATCTGTAGGTGTATGTGTGTGTGAGGTCTAAGGTTTGTAGGTGTGTAGAACTAGGTTGATCTGTAGGTGGTAGCAGAATCAAGGTGACAACAACATAATAGGGAGTAGGATCAGGCAGGATCTACTTGGAGTATGGTGTGTACTTAGTTGGAGAGCAAAGAGGAAGGCAAGATAGATCTTTCCATAAGTAAGATCATTTGAGTTGCAGGGTGTTACAATTTCAGGGGAGATCTACTTGGAGTACGTTGAGTACTTAGAGTGCGTGGAGCACTTTTGGAGTGCGTGGAGCACTGGTGTATTGGCAGTAGTGGATACTGACTGGTTGGAGGTGAACACCAACTCTATGTTTGAGTTGTGTGTTGGGATCGTAAGAGAGAGAGATTTGAGGAAAGAATTACTGTACACTTGAGGTGTGGGAAGCCTCTAAGAGGTGTGAAGAAAAAGTGGCATCTTCTTTATTGTATTCTTTTCTGAATGAGTATTAATACAATTGGGTATTGTCTCTCATATTTTGTGTTGTTTATGGTTTCTAGTTACTTGTTACTTCTGGTTTAATTCCGCATCTTAAGTTGCTTATATATGGTAATCAATTGTGCTTCTATGGGTTCGTAACAATAAGAACCCTACTGATATGTTAACAAAGTTAGTAACAAAAGAGAAGTTGAATCTTCATTCAACTTTTGTTGATCTTCAAGATTAAACTTGAAGAGGGAGAAACAAGCTAGAGATGTTTAGAGGATGTTGTTTTACAGGTACAGGTGCAGCTGTTTATCTCTAAGTGGGAGATTGTTGAGTTGTGGAGCTAAAAGCTTCACTAATGAGCTAATGTGGAGGTTGTTGGGCTTACACAGTAACTAGCATTGGTCGTAACCAACTGACATCGGTTAGGGGTCAACCGACATTAGTTAGAGGTCGATTGGCATCAGTCATCTTCAGACTGACACCGACTTCTGTGCATTTCCAAAATTGCTATTTTTAGGAGAACAGATTTGAGCCTTTGATTTAATAGGTGGATCTAAGGGTGGTGAATGCATGGCTCATGAACCCTAGTGTTGTAATATACTATATAGTAGGGTTAGATCTTCATAACATGTACAATTCAGTAATTGAGTTGATTGTAATTGATTGAGAGAGAGAGAACTCTTGAGGGAGAATTACTGTACATCTGCGAGGTGTGAGGAGAGAGAGATTTCTTCATTGTATTTCCTTCTAGAAGAGTTTAATACATATTGGTTATTTCTTGTAAATCTTATTATTTATTGTTTTTGATTTCTAGTTACTTATTACTTTTGGTTTCAATTTCATGTTTAGTTGCTTATACAAAAGTCATCAATTGTACTCTAAGATCTTAACAATTTGACCCCTAACAAGGATGTAACAGGGTAAGCCTAGTCTTGATAAGGGAAATTAGAGGACTAATTTGAATGCAAAGGAGACTAACATTGGTAATATATGGGGGTAGAAGGACAACAAAGGCCATGATAGGGTTGATAGGCTATTTGAGGGCCACTTGGGGGAACACAAACATTATTTTCCTAATAAGTGTGTTGTTGAGGTAGAGAATAAGCATATTGATCAAAAGATGACTGATTGTACATACCAAATTATGATAATTAGGCACTTAGTTAGGCTACTTAACCAGCTAATAGGTGCTCAGAGTCACCATTGATGTTTGTAGAATGCCTCTAAAGGCTAATCTATAGAATAAAAATACCAAAAATACATCCACTACTTTGGACCTTAATCCCACCTAACATTCCAAAAGCTATTATAGGCTCAATTTTCACCCTTGGAGAGGGTTCTTCAGGCTCTCTCCAATTTATCTATATGATGGGAATAACCCTATGATGTGGGTAACCTATGTTGGGGTTGAACCTCTAGAGTAGGCCAGCTTCCTCTTTAATGCTCACCTAAACTAAAGCTAAACTAATGCTTCATAGGGAAAAGTGTTAGAAAGGGGATAAGGGATATTAATAGGTTAACCAAGTGATTTTAAAAATTTAAAATGGAAACTCCCATAATCTTGAAGCTACACTAGATCAATAAGAGATAATACTAGCTCACACAACCTCAAGATTAAGCTACTTGGATAAGTATTTCATATAAAAGGTTCAAAGTAGAACACTAAACTAGACATGTAAGTAACATTTAAAACTCCCTAAACAAGGTTAGAAAGGAGTAAAATGGATGAGGAAGATTCTCCTTCACACAATCCCATCATGCTTAACTCACAAAACTAGATCCAAGGTAAGAGATAGGTAAAGAAATTCCTTAATGTATCAAGAGGTAGCTCTTATAAATGTTTGACAAGGTCAAGCCTAATCAAGAGGAGCATACTTTATAGTATCTCAAAGAGTATCTCCATCTCCCAAAAAGATAAAAATTCTAAAGTATCATAACATTTTCTAACGAGAAGAGAATGGGATAATATAGGAGAATGGGTAAAGGGAGAAGAGGGAGTATGTTTCAATAACAATTAATGAGCTTACAGATTTCAATGGGTGTTCCATCATGCTTTAATCCAATCAAGACATAATCCATCATATACAATGTATCCTACCTTTTTCCTAATAGATTTTGAGTAATACATCAGAAGACAAGATCTTTTTACCAAAGATGGTGAGACCTGATCTTGTTCATGAAAGGGACCCTAAGGCACGCTTCTAACCACTAGATCTCTATCTTTGATCTTCTATGCATATTTCTACTTGGTTTCATGATGAGGGAAAACTCTCACATATATAAATTTGTCTAAGATTTGGTTATGTTTCTTTGGGAGGCTATCTATCAAGATCATGGATCAATATGTTCCTTCATTTATTATACATAGTTGCCCCTTTGAGAATTGGACATGGGTTTACTATTAAGGAAAAACAATCTAAGATTATTGATTTTTCTATAGTTCATATAGGTATGACATTATTCTTGATGTTTGGTCCAATTTAGCCACCAATTTACCTTATATCTATGTTAGGTCTAAAAGACCTAATCTATCTCTACAGATCTTTAATGATAATGTTTGGTCCTTTGTTTATGCATTCTGGTCCAACTTGGATAGTATTTAAGCTTGGTTCTATATATTTTCACCAACTCAAGTTGATTTATTTGCTTTGCCCAAGTCAAAATTCTCCATTGACCCTAGTCAAAAATGTCCTAGCTTGGTCCTTTGTTCATTAGCTATCAACAATCCAACTTGGATCATTAATCCTTTGACTCAGTTTGTTCCATAAGATTTTCTAGGTATGAAAAAATGTGAGCCCTCATATTTATCTTTGAATTGTCAACCTTATCTAAGATTACACCACATGTCAAACATGTGTTAATCCCTAAGATCCTAATATCAGTCTATTAGTTCATGTGCTTATGCCATATGGTGGTCTCTTAAGCTCTCTGACTATTTGACCCATCTTGCACTATTGGATTGAGATATACAATCGAGCAAAGATCATTGATCCTACCAAGACCTACTATTTGAAAGCCCATGGCTAGTTCATGATCTTAAATTTGATGGTCTATGAGACATCATTTGATGTTTGCATGACCATTATTGATGTTCACATGACCATCAAAATTAAGTTAAAAATGACATGTTTTATTTGATCTTAAAATTGATGTTAGCATGAACGTCTTACTATATAGTTCCAATAATGAAATCTTGTAACTTGAGCTAGAAAGCTCATGCAGGCTTGAAAAGTTTTAAGGATGTTCTTGGCATATAGATATATAATTATGCTTGATCTATTGGTAATATGAGGCTTCTAAGAAAATATATTAAATTTCACAAGTTGGTTGGTCCATTTTTTTCTCTATGTGACATCCTGGTGATGATCTAGTTCACTTATAACTATGTCATGAACTTTGCTTGATTTTTTGAAGGCTTGAATGGTTCCTGAGGCTTTTACAAGCTTTCCCATGACCTTGAATGTTATGACCATCATGTGAACCTAATTGGCTCCTCCATTTTCAAACTTAGACCCATTTTTGCATGTATTTTCCCATGATCAATAGATTACACTTTAATCTTGCTTAAAGTGTCTCAAAACTTTGAACCGTTGTGATCTTTTTCCTTTAACATTGGGTCCTTGATTTAATAGGAACATTGTTCAGCTCTCTATCCAGTTGGAATCTTTGTATGTGTACCAAAAAGTGGCCAACACTACCAATGGCTAGCATTATCAAGTACGCTTAGCTTATATAAATCTCAATGGTGTATTTGTCTTATTTAATCTTGGGGAAGGAATCATAAGTAATGTTGAAATGAAAAGTGTCTTAGCCTTGACATTGTCTTCTCTTGGAATATACGTAATACAAAAAGCCTCAAACACCTCAATACAACCCCAAACTTTATTCTTGTGATGCGTTAAGTGGTCATTCTTAAGTTGGTATTGATTTCTAACCTACTTCATGATAAGCTTGGCATCCCATTATGCCTTCAATTTTTATATTATCATTTCTTCAGTTGTATGCAATCCATGAAGCAAGGCTTCATTTTATGGAGTGTTATTAGTACATTCAAACTACAAATTGAAGAGAAAATGGAAAACTTCCTTACTTGGAAAAATAAGAATGATGCCTACTCCAACACCAACTAATGACCAACCTCCTTCAAATTCAAGAAGCCAAACCTCATTAGAATTACTCTCCACTACTTCTAGCATATCTACTTTTATTTTAGACATCATTATATAATTTTCCAAACCTACATCTTCATAAATAATATTAGCCCTTGGATATTTATATTTATATATAATAAGTTTAGCCTTTGATTCAGGATCTAATTTATGCTTGATAACATTGAATGAAAAAGTGCCATGAGATAAGTTCATTTATTTTTCACCACCCAACTCCTTGAAAAAACTTCTTCCTTAATAACACATTGCATGTGGCTAGAATGTCTACCATCAGGATCATTATTTTAATCCATTTGTATGGTAAGGACGCTAGAGAAACTTTGTGCATCATTGATTTGTCTAACTAATGGAACTTATTTTGCATTCATGGAGAAACACTAGACAAAATTCTTTGTATAAGTAAGACCTAGATCTGAGTGACCTTGTCTGACATAACGTTATCTAAAGTTTTAGTATCAATAATGTAATTATTCAACATGTAACCCTTTAAGAAAGGGGACATATAGAATGGCTCTTACTTACCATAATGATAAGTATATATAGCCATGGTAATATTTTAACGTTTATTATTTGAGGGTGTAATTATGATCCCTTTAGATTTAGGTTTATATGCATTACCTAGGCCTCCTTAAATGAAACAATAAAGCTAATTCAACTAATCAAGATTTAATCTCAAATATTATACCTAAGACATCTAAATCTTGGATTTATTAACATGGTCTAATATGTCAAATGAAGGTATGTGAAAAGAATATGTGGCATCAAGGCTTACAATCATTGAATCCACATTATTTTTTAAGTTTACACTAGTCCTTTGACTTTCTAGATTCTCAGTGTGATATAAAATAGTTGCTTTAAGTTCTAGTTGTTTTGTCTTAACTTGAGGTGGTAGAGTATATCCTCTAGGAAGGATTATAAGTGTAGGGAATACCTTTGGAACATCCTTATAACAATCTCATTTTTTTCACATTGCCAACCTTATGCTTCTTTTTGGCATCTTTATTCAAGTTTGGGATCTTGTAAACACCACATGGGACTGACCATTCATATCTCCAGCTATATCTTCATAATCATCATCTTCATGCTCATAATCTATGAAAGCATTATTGGAGTCACCACTAGGCTCTTTAGTTGCATACTCTTGAAATCTTGGGATTTTTGTTACAATTTTATCCTCTTCATAAACATAAACCTAATTTAGTTCCAAAATTACATTGATATGAGGATCCTCAATAGCTAACTTCAATTAAGGAGATGGTAACCTTGGATGGGTATTATTAGTACATAATTCCTTATTAGGATCTATTTTTGTGATGATGTCAACTACCTTTTAGGTAAGTGCTTCTTTAAATTAACAATATCATTTGTCAACTTTTGGATCAACTACTTGACAGATTCATGATTTGAAGCTTGGCCCTTAGATTTTGAAGAATCCTTCATAACATCGCAACCATAACCATATCATATTTAATTTGAGTAGAAAACACTTACATTTTCTATATATTTGGAAATATGTTTCTCCTCAAGAGAAAACCAACTTATGGTAGTTGAGTGTTAATTAAGAAACATTTCTAATTTTCTTTTGTGGACTTGACCACTTGAGGAATTTTATTCAATAACCTAATGAACTTGGTGATAAAGTCATTAATGGGTTCATGATATCTTTTTTCATTTTAGTTAGTTAGAGGATCAATTCATATGTGTCCTCATATGGTTTTAAATGACCCTCAAACTTAGGCTTCATTGATTTTTAGTTAGTAATGGAATCGATGCCAAGATGGTAAAACGAAGTAGTAGCTCCATCTATAAGGGTTTCCATAAATAGTCTTAAAACTAATATTCATATTCAACTCTTAAAATCCCACATGTAGTAAATAACACAATAATGTGTTCATTTGGGTGTTGTTTCCCATCACCAAAAAACATGGGGAAGTTTTTATGTGAACCTCTTAGTAGCTCATGCACCTATCCAAAAGCTAGTGGTCTAAAGGAATTTTTTTGTGGAACTACCATTTTTTGAAAATTTGTTTTTTGAGGTATAAAAATTCTAGAAAGAAAAAGAACTTGACTTACCAAGGTTCCTCCTTGTGGATTTTTAGATTTTAAACTTGTAGGTAATTTCACAAACTCATTGACTCTTATTTTCTTTTCATTATTCAATTGAAAATTGAGAAGGTGTTGTATGTCAAATAAGGGATCAGATATTCCTTTGGCTTTACTGGCTCTAGTAAAACATATTTCTACCAAAATGAAAGAACAAGTCAATCTTATGAATATTTGTGGGTTACAAGGAAAATCATAAAATGTGCCCCATGGTGGGTGTCAAAAAATATTAGCTATAAAAGTGTCAAACACTTCAACATGTGTGTTGTAGTCAATAGTGTAACAAGATAGATTCCCTCTTCTATTAGTAGAAGAAGCTACCTTTATTCAAATTAGGATAAAACACAAACCTAACGTATTTACAAATCTACATACTAAATTCCTTGGGGGGTTTTCATGTATAGAGAAATAAAATATGATAAGAAGAGTAATTAAGAGAGAATATAAAAAAATTAAAAATTATCAACTAAGATATTCAATTAAGGAGAATTCATTCACAACTAAGAACAAGCACAAATTCCTACAATAACTTAGTTTTATTTATTTCTATAAAGACACAAAGTTCTTTCTTCCTTTTTTCTTTTCCAAATTTATTTCCTTGTAAAATATCAAAATATTAATAGCCTCTTAAGAGGAATTCAAGACTTTTATTTATAGGAAATATAATTACTAAGACTTAGTGTTATCATACTAGACTGCAACCCTAAGGAAGGTTGTTTAGGCCTTTCTCATCTAGGTGATAGCATGAAGACACCTATAGGCTATGGGTGGCCTAATCATTGAGGTGGATCTCTAGATAGGGATATCTCCCTTGATGCTCCACCTTTAAAAACAACTAAACCTAATAATTTATGGTGAAAATTGGAAGGTACACCAAATGATGTATGATCCCAATACTAGCTTCTTAACAACACTATATGACTCAATATTGATTGAAACTCTTTTACACTCTCCTTAGAATAGGTTATTCACAAATTAATATTTCATATGAGGGTTGTCATTCTATGCATAAGACACCAAGATACAATTGAAGGGTCTTAGTCTAGACACAATCATCTGGTTTCTACAATAGTTCACTATGTTAGACAATATCAACACAACATACAACTTACATAAATTCAACCTACTAATAATAGGGTAAAAAGAAAGGACATACAAAAGGAATAACAATTTATCTCACATATGTATATCTATTAAGCATCAAAATCACACAATTATATCAACATTATGAAGTTAACCTCAATCTTTATTAATTCAAGAGGCTTGAAAAGCCAGCATTATAAAATGGGTAGAGTTTCACCATACCCAGATCAAGGGATCATAGGCAAATAAATTTATATAGCATTTGTGTTCTATAAAGTGTCCTCCTAATAATGAAACATTTTCCTACTTATATAGGTAAAATATCTAAATCTTGGGGTGTAAATTGGCTTTGCCCACTAATAAGGTAGTTACAATTTGAATCATAACTAGAATAGGTGGATTCAGAGAGCTGAAAATCTCCTCATGATCATCATGGTTATGCCTATATAACTACTTACCATGTTTCATTGATATTTTATTTGTATTTCATGCTTTGTCATGATCCCCATATGCATGTCAACCTTTGGATAAGGAAGTTATTGATATTCCATTGAATTCCACCATTTTTATACTCATTCCCTAGATGACTTGTCACTTCATGATTGATTCTATGAATTAATTTAGTTACATAGTCGATCATTGGCTTTTAATGGTCTTGACAGTTAGATGGGCCATCAAATTTAGGCACATGCCTTGTTGGCTGCTTGAATTCTAGTTGACCTTTCTATGGTAGGATTCATCGATGTGTCCTCTTTTCACTCCTTTGTTCTTAGCCTTCATTGTGAAATCACCTTTGATTTTGTTAGTCCTAAATTTCAATTCCCTAGATACATGGCCTTTTTATGCTCATATGTTACTCTAACACCCTACTCTTTATGTATTAGCTATCGTAGGGTTGCAGAGTAATTAAATTTTTCCAAACAGCATTACCCCTCAAGCCACTTACCTAGGGGCTTTGGAACTATACGAACACCTTGGTGGATCAAGTTGTTAGGATTGTGCCATATGGTATCATCCCTCTATCCCTATTACTCATAATATTTTGTATTTATACAAATGGTTCTAGGGTTATTAGGTTTTTAGGAATGTGCCATGTGGCATCATCTCATTATCCTTCATACTTGACACATTATTGATGTCATTTTCCCCTGGGTAAATTTTGAATAAAATTCAAGTCCTGAAGGACTTTCAAATAAGATTGGGATTGTATAATGTTGGCACATGGATCTTGGAAAAGTTAAATAAAATACTAAGTCATGAAATATTTTTGGATAGGCCTGGGATAGCTAGGAGAGTGATGCATGGCATCAAGAGGCCTGGACCAGAACCCTAACACACTAACAACTTGGGAAGTTGTCAAGACATCACTAGGGGTCATAAAATTTGACATCATTGAGAAAAAAGAGCCCAAAATCAACTGTGTTTCATTTTTTTATTCTTGCAGGCTATTTTGAATAAAAATGGATAAGTCTTGAGAGTCCTTTGTGTTCATCGAGAATGTTGATAAGAAGGCCAAGAAGATTATAATAATTATGGGAATTCCCTCAAGATGACTAAGTGCTAAAGAGCCTTCTTTAAACTTGAGAAGCTGCTAAGTCTATGACATTCTTGTTTGGGCCTTGCCTTATCTATTTTCTTAAATTTAACTAGAACCAAAACCTACAACTCTACACCTAAATATTTGAACTAAAAACTAGATGATGTTCTTCCATAGTGACCAAAAATGATCAACATTTTGGTGACCTCCAGGGGGTGATTTCCTATTAAATACTCTAGACCAGTAGCCTTATGCATCCATTGGGCATGGAGTCATAGAATTCTTCAAAACTCTTCATTTTGGAAAAATAACCTTGTTACAACTTGATTGGACTAAATGTTTGAACAAATAAAAATAACTAATATTTACCTCTAAATGGACAACAAAATCAAAGTGTAGAAACAAATAAACATGCCAAAATACTAGAGGAAAGAGGATAACTAAACTAATGTGAAAACTAAAAATAGGGGCCTTAAACCATCCAGGTCAAAGAAAAAACCTCTTAGGCCTCTTTCACATGGTTGACAAAGGTTATGAATAAGTTGTTTCTCAAGTGTTATCTTGATTGGCTTATTTTATTTTTTGATTTCCAACCTCCTTGTCTTATCTTCAAGTGAATTAGCTAAACATATCTCTAATATAGAGAAATTCATATTGTAGTTTAGAGCTTAATTCATTTTTTTATTGAAGTTACCTTGATCAACCTTTTCCTAAACATGTTTAATAGATTTTCTCACCAAGTTCATGTAGGTAGCAAGATTGATAGAATGCATGATAGAATAAAATAGGGGAAACTATATGTTGGTCTTAACAACCTCTTCTCCTTCAAAATTAATATTTTACACTTCTTCCATCTTGCTTGGAGCATGAGTGATAATAAGTGTATGCTTAGACTAATCTTGGGCATGTTTAGGCTCATCTTCATGTTCTTAAGTAAACATGATAGGTAGTGGCTCCTCTTTGTTAGCCTCCAACTAATCCAAATACTTGACAGGGCATCCTCTTGACATGATAATAAGCATGTTTGAGTAATTGGCCCCAAAAAGAGATGAATGTGGATTCTTGGGAGGCTAATACCAAAATAGGCTTACATTATGTTTTAAGAGGATGTCAATATCTATAGGCTTGTCAAGGAATTGGTAGCTAATGCTAAAAATATTAAACAGATCAATATCAATTGAACCAAACTCTTATTTCTTGATTTTTTTGTCAAATATGCATTCCTTATCCTTATTCAGAATATAGTCCTCTTGAAGGGGAACATAACATATGTACATGACCTTAAACAAGTCCTACAACTCTACATCACTTGTCGATATCTATAGACTACTTTCAAGCTAATTAGAATGCTCCTCTTGAAGTAAAATTTCCATTTTGATACTTTGTTCACCCTCAAGTTATTCCTCCATCACATAAAGTGTAAACTCATCAAAAATTATGATAGTCCCAACTTCTTCCTCACTTGAGCTACCTTACTCCTTATCAAGATTGTTTTCACTTACCTTCTATACAATAGGTCCTCCTTTGAAAAGGGAGATGATGGGAGGGAAAAAAAGTTCAAATGGTGAAAAAGAAGCATAGGGCATTATGGTCTACTATTGAATTTTATTTGGGATTGAAGAGGCACTCTTCCAACTTGAAAACCTCCTTTGCTAGGTTTTCATAACTTTTTCCTTCCTCTCACCAATCAATTTCTCAAATTTTGAAGTGTTTTGATCCTTAACCTTATCAATAAGAGCAATAGCTTTAGCACTAGAAACATCCTTGATTGTGGCTTGTGATCCCATATTTTTCATAATGGATTCCTCCTCACCATGAAAATAATAATCTTTCAAGGCTACTCCCTCATTGATATTCATGCTCCCAAACTCACTACCATCCCAATTCAAGTGAAGGGGCTCAAACTATGTGTGTTTTTTATTTTTTTCTACTCATGGGGTTAACTCAAATCACTAAATTTGAAGTTATGATGCATGTTTAACCATGAGATATTTAGGATTGATTATAACAATGGGATTTTGCACATTAGATGGCCTAAGATATGAAATCCAAGCTTGGACTTGTGCAGTGCCTTGGAGGGGCTGATTATGAGGTTGATAAGCTCTATTGAAGGGCTGATAAGGATTGTTTTGCTGTACTTATTTATTTTTTAATATTTTTAGCTCATTTTCAAGGCTTTTTATGAGGCTTTTAACTTCATGTAACTCACCAAGAGTGACTACAGATGGGATTACTTGTCTAGCCATTAGATGAATATCAGATAAAATGGGCTAATTGGATAGGGGCTTAGGCAATAAGGGTAATAGAGGCCTAGGTTTGATTTTTATAGCATGGATGAGACATATTTATATTGTAATAGTAGGATCATAGGTGCTAGGTAAGGAAATTCCACCTAGTGATTGGATCATCATTACAATATCACAGTCAAGATAACTTAAATAGAATAATGTTGCATGAGTTGAGGGTATTACCTAAGTTGGGATTCAATCTCAAGTTCACTTAAAATTTAAGTTAAAATCAATGAGAATATCATGGGATACCCTTTTTATGGTGGTGAATCACTCAATGAGGGGTAAGTGGTTAGCCTTATCTTTAAAATACCTTCACAATTTCTCACTAAATTCATTCCAGTCATGAATGGAGACCAACCTTAGACTTCTATATACCCATAGATATTTCCTTTTCAATGATGACTCGAGGAGATGGATGGATACATTATCTTTAAGCACATGTTGGGCTATTCGCATATGGGTTATATCCTTGATATGATCAATGGTGGTGGTCTCATCTTCTCTAATGACATATGGAATGCTTTTGAGAGATTTGGTGGGGATATAATTGTAGTAGGTAATTGAAAGAGAGTTGCCTCTATTTAATGGTGTAAACAAGTGGATCTTTTACTAGGCAACCATGAGGCATATGGGAGTTAAACTCCCTCTTGATTACAACATATGGGATTGGTATGATAAAATCTAGAGTTGGATTCAGAGTCACCAGGTGATTTGATCACTTCAAAAGAAGGGAAAGATCATGAATATCACCTATATATTGATCTATAATAGTATTTAATCACTCATACTACTTAAATTAGTATATGTAATACTTGGAGTCACCATGGTGTTAAAGAAATTTCCCTGAATGGAAAAATTATACCAAAAGTATTCAATGGATGATGTAAGAATCATCAAACCTATCTCATTAGGCATACCATAAACTATTATCATGCTAGACTACACCCCTAAGTAAGGTTGTTCAAGACTTTCTCATCTAGGTGATAGAATGGAGACACCTCTAGGTTTTGGGAGGCCTAATTAATGAGGTGAATCTATAGATAGGGCTATCTCCCTTGATGCTTCACCTTTAAAAACTATTAAACCTATTAATTTCTAGGAAAGGTGGAAGGAAAACATGAATTGAACTAAAATTAATAAAGGTGATGCACTAAATCATTTATAATCCTAATACTAGCTTCCTAATAGCACTATATGACTCAATATTGACTGAAACTCTTTTACACTCTCTTCAAAATAGGTTATTTACACATTAATATTTCATATGAGAGTCAGCATTCTATGTATAAGACATCAAGAGACAACTGAAGGGTCTTAGGCTAGATGCAATTAGCTAGTTTGTACAATAATTCACTATGCTAGACAATATCAACACAACATACAACCTGCATAAATTCAACTTACTAATAACAAGGTGAAAATAGAGGACATACAAAAAGAAGAAAAAATTCTCTCATAGATTTAGATATACTAAGTATCAAAATCACACAAGTATATTATCATAAGGAAGGTAACCTCAATCTTTATTAATTTAAGAGGCTTGAGAAGCTAGCATTATAAAATGGGTAGAGTTTCACCATCCCCATTTTTATGGATCATAGGTAGATCAATTTATGTAGCATTTATGTGCTATAAATTTTCCTCCTAATAATGAAACATCATCCTACATATATAGGAATAATATCCAAAACTTGGGATCTAAATTTACTTTTCCCACTAACAGGGTGGTTATAATTTGAATCATGATTAGAAGAGGTGGATTCAAAGAGGTGGTAATATCCTTAAGATCATCATGGCCATCCTTTTGTAACTATATGCCATGTCTCCTTGAGCCTACATTTATCTTTTATGTTCTATCTTGATATGTGTTCTGACCTTTAGCTAATGATGTCATTAAGATTTCATTATGTTCCACCATTTTTTTGCTCATTCCCTAGTTGAACTATCACTTCATGATTGATTCTATAAATTAATTTAATTACATAATCAAACCTTATATTTTGATGGTCTTGATGGCTAGATAGGCTATCAAATTCAAGCACATTCCTTTTTGGTTGCTCAAAAGCCAGTCAACCTTTTTCTGGTGGGCTCCATCTATGTGTCCTCTTCTCACTCATTTATTCTTAGCCTTCATTATGTAATTGAATTTTCTTTTGCTAGCCCTAAATTTCCATTCCCTAGTTATGTGGCCTCTTACCACTCTTTTACTACATTGACACCCTACTTTTCTTGTATTGGCCACCATGGGGTTATGGAGTAACATGATTTTGCCACATGGCATCATCCCACGTACCCAAGGGATTTGGAATTATAAGGACATCTCTAGAGGGTTTGGATATTAGGATTATGTCATATGGTATGATCCCACTATCCCACTTACTCAAATTATTTTTCACTTGTACAGATGGTTTCAAGGCGATTGGCTTGTCAGGATTGTGTCATGTGGCACCATCTTACTATCCTTCTTACCCAAAACTTTACTAATGTCATTTTCCTCAAGGTAAATTTTGAATAAAATCTAAGTCTCAAAAGACTTTAAAATATAATCAAGGTTTTATAATGTTGCGCATGGCTCTAGGTAAAGTTAAAGAAAAGACTAAGGCATGAAAACATTTTGAATAGGCTTGGGACTATTAGGAGAGTGACGTGTGGTAAAGGTAGGCTTGGACTTTAGACCTAACACAGTAACAACCCAAGAAACCATCAAGACATCACCCAAGGCTCATAAAATTTGACATAGTACCCCCAAAACCATCATAAAAAAAGAGCCTAAAATCCATTAAGTGTTTTGTTATTTGATTATCATAAGCTATTTTGAATAAAAATATCTAAGTCTTTGGAGTGCTCTCTGTTCATCAAGAAGGCCAATAAGAAGGCTGAGAAGATTATAAGAAGGCCAATAACACCTTAAAAATGCATGTGTTTAAGAGCCTTATTTGAACCTAATAAGCTACTAATTCTATGGCATTCTTATTCAATCCTTTGCCTTAGCCATTTTATCAAATTTAACCATAACTGAAAACCTATAACTCTGCACCCAAAACCCTGAACTGAAAGCTGGATGATTTTCTTCCATGGTGACCAAAAATGGTCAATACTTACGAAATAAATTCTAAAAATATAAATGGTTACACATTTCAAGGTACATATTGACTTGCTCAAATGGAATGCAAAATTACAAAAACCTTCAAACCAAAACATAGACTTTAACTTGTAAAGGTCACACCAAAATACACCCTTAAGATACAAATTAAAGTGTCTTCACTAGCACCAGTTCTTCTTATTCCTCATAATCAATTGTGAATATTTCATTATGCCTTGATTAATGAAACTTATCCCCATACTCTTTGAATATATACAATATCCTCTCAACCTTCTCATGATCTAGGCCTTAGGAATGTTGATTTGGAATTTTGGCCTCCATTTATAAATTTAATAATATTATACATATTTTTTATTAATCTTGAGTGTCTTAGGTAGATTTTATCTTATTCTAATAATTTGGTTTCTAATTTCATAGGAATAAAAAGGGTCATTTGGGAATGTGAAGTGGACATCCATTTCTTGTCTTATTTATTATAATGATTTACTCCATTTCAATTGAAAACATGAAGATAATTTTAGCTTGCACCAAATCTTGCTCATTATCACTCTGTTAATAAATTATCTAGTTTGGCATTGGCATTAGAGCTTAGAATTTTAATTTGTCAATTTTTTTCATTATGTCTCATTAAATCTAGTTGTATGGCCTATTGTTTTCTCTTATCTAAGTGTCATAGTCTATGAGTGATGAGTTACAAGTTTTTTATCATTTTTTGATAGCCTAAATTTTCAAACCTATTGGTAGTGTATAAGTTATTTTGGGAGGCCCTTTAGTTGACAAAACATGACAATCCTAGGTGCTTCATAGTTGTTTATTTTTCTAATTGCATAGTAATTTCAATGAAGATAATCAACTATAAAAAGGTATAACACCTAGTTGTTGGACTATGTATAGCAAGGCATTCTAACTGTGTGGATTTTCTTAGACTTACATGGTATAAAATATCAAATTGATGTGGCCTTTTTAGAATTATTATGACTAATAGAGTGGCATTCTTCTTGTATAGGGTGCGTGGAGGTTTTATTCTTGTAAAATCTACTCCTTTCATTATTCCAACATGGAAGTGCTTTGACTAATTTGTTAATTTGTGAGAGTGGTACATCACTTGTTATGATAGTATTTAAACTTGTATTACATATTCAATCCATGTTTTACTACTATATAGTGTTTTGACTATAGTTTATACCTTATTTTTAGGCTTATCATTTAATTGGAGGAGGTCGTACATATTCCAATATTGAAATTATTCCATAAAAAAAAAATTAAGGAGTGGGGTACTTTGTTTTATGCTTTTTTATTTAAAAGGTAGAATATTTATTTTCTTTTAAATGCTCATTTTCAAAATTATTTAAATTTGAAATTTTGAAAAGCATTTAAATTTGAAAAGCATTTTAAGAAAACTACTCTAATAAAATTTGGCAAACAACAACCAAATTTTGTAATTCGATGAGAAATAAGGAGAGCTAATTTTTTACCCATTCATTTATGTCAAAAATGTAAATCCAAAAATCAAGAAAAATTAAGTATATCATCAAATATGAGGTTTTCTTATTAAGTCAGTATTAATGAGAGGGTGAATCCTTTTCACATGCCACCTAGGTACCACATACCACTCTTCTCTCATGTACCTTAAATCCTCTTTCATGTATTTTTGGGTATATAGAAGGGCTAGAGTCTTCCATGTACCAATGGGTATATAGGAAGGGTAGGCATATAAATAAGTTTGGTATATAGTTCTAGTGGTATATAGAAAAGGGGACCATTTTGGAGTGATAAGGAACTAATTTGGAGTTTACAAAAACTCAAAACTCAAATAATGCATTCAATAAAATCTATCACTAGCATAATATTGACTGACAAAGATAGTGGGTTAGAGTGGTCTCAAAAAGTGGATAACACACTCATCTTCAATTATCTATGTTTTGATATTTGAAATGGGGATAAATATCCAATTAAACCAATAGGGAATGCAAAGGATATTCAGACATGGAATCAAAAAACATTAGACTTGATGAGGGCCTTAATCAAAGAGATGTGTTTCATCATATTTAGTGGTGTAATACTTCATAGGAAGCACTTCAAAAATTGAATTATCTATATGATTCCCACTAAAAGTTAGAATTCATTTAGTTTTAGTTTAATTTATTCAACCTTGAGTTAAAATATGGTGATGTGATGAGATTGGCTTCATAAATACATGTCATTAAACATGATGTGGATGCCATGTGTGTCAAAATTAAAATATATATGACTACATTCATAAAATCCCTTCTTCCTAACTATTCAACCTACTTGGAGTCTATACAAGCAAGCAATCAGTTGAATACTCTCATATTTGATCAATTGGTTGAAAAATGGCAGAAAGAAAAAAGGCCTTTGGAAGAAATATTGAGTCCAAAATAGGTGAAAATGTGTGTTATATCAAATCAAATTCTTATGAAACATCCAAAAAGGCAATGTCTTCAAAAAATAAAGGCAATAATAAGTATAAAAAAAAGTTCAAGGAAAAGGTGGTAGAAATAAAAATCAAAGTGGTCAAAAATAGAATGATAAAAAAAACCTCTATTTTGAATGTTGTGACATAAAATAAATTTATGAGACTCACAAATGCAAAACTCCATGGGAGAAAATTGAATCATACTATAAGAATAAAGAGAAAAAATAAAAGAACATAAAAGATTCAAACTTTGCTCAATTCATCAATGAATGTGTGTTTTTTAATACAGATGATGAAGCAAATAGTGTCTTAGTCAGTTCTTCATGGTTTGATGCTTAGGTTATTGATACTGATGTCACTTTACATTTGACTTTCTAAAAATACTTATTTGAGGAGGTTAGTGAAGAAATTTGTGGTTTAGTATACCTCATATTTATATCAAGTTTGCAACCATAAGGAAGAGGTATAATATGACTCAAGTGTCCAAGGATTCCAAATTTCAAACTCCAAAATGTTCTCTACCTTCTTCAATTGAAATGAAACTTGTTGTCCCTAGTGCTCATTAAGAAACAATGTCATTCCATCTTATTGGATAATGGTGATGTCACTATAAGAATAAAATATGACAATGCAATTTTCTTGATTGAATATGAGGAAGGAAAATTACTCAAACTCAGGGGTGAGCCATCAAATTTAAGAAATTATGCTCATCTTTTCAAAGACACAATGTCTCCAAACATGTTTTGGTATGATATATTTTGGTATACTCACTATAATATCATTCATGAATTACAAAATAATGGTATTTCTAGAATGCCTACCTTACCCATAAAATTATATGAAAAGTGTGAAGCCTACATTTTGGCTAAACATGAAAGAGAACAATTCTCAAAGTCACAGTGGAAAGTTGATAGAAAGTTACAATTGGTTCATTCAGACTTATGTTCTCTTACCATCCTCTCAGTTGGTGCTCATAAGTACTTTATGTTGTTTATTTATCACTACAACAAAATGACTTGGATATATTTTTTGAAGAAAAATTATAATCCTTCAAGACTTTTCAAAAGATTCAAACCATGATAAAAAAAAATCTCAAACCCGCATTGAAACACTCAAGATAGATAATGGTGGTGAATACACTTCAAATAACTTTGAATCCTCTCTTCAGCAAAATGGGATAAAAAATCATCTCACAGTTCCTCACACTCCATAACAAAATGGAGTTGTAGAAAGGATGAATAGAACTATGAAGAATATGGCTCATGTTATGTTGTAATTCAAAGGGGTAAATTTGTACTTTTGGGCCAAAATAACTAAAATAGTAGTATACCTCCATAATAGATCACCATCAATATCTCTTGAATTCAAGACTTTGTATGAGATGTGGTGTTGACATCTTTATTTAATGTGATATTTTTGGATTTTTGGGTCCACTTACTATGCATTGATTCCAAAAGACAATAAGAATAATTTGGACCATAGAAGTGACAAATGTTTTGATTTGGGATATTCTAAATCCTCAAGACATAAAAGATATGTGATGAGAAATGGAATAAGTTTCTTATCACAAGAGAATTTATCTTTTGCGAAACCACAAAGGATAAAGTAAGCATTGATTAATAATTGAATCAACTTGAGAAATATTTAAAGTCTGATGTCTATAAGGAGAGTGATTTAGATGTTCCAAATAGTGAGTGGGGGACATATAACTAGGAATCAATTGATTATTTATTGTCTCTTATACATGAGATTGAAAATCTTCCTAAAAGAGAGTGAAATTTCATTAGATAATGAATAGGGGCCATAAGAATAAAGGATAAAAAGTGAAGGAACTTCAAAGGATGAACTTGAATCACCTAAAACACATAAATATATACCTAATGCCAATTAAACATTAAAAGATGTGAAACCTAATGAAGTCAATAGAATGTGCACTAGAATTTCACATGAATTCATATCACAGTCAAATAAGTCCCTTGAATAAATTTAAGAAAGGAATTAAAATTGACCTTGAATGATTCTTCAGAATAATAACTCATTGTTGCATTTGATTTAGAACCTACATCTTAAAAATAGGCTAAGAATCTTGAACCTTAGAGAAAAGTATTGAAAGATGAGTATAGTGCATTGGTCAAAAATAGAACTTGGAAATTTATTGATCCTACATATGGTAGAAAACCAATTACCTTTAAGTGGGTCTACCACAACAAATACAAGCCCAACAGCTCAATTGACAAGCACAAATCAAGGTTTGTTGTAAATGGATATGCTCAAAAGGAATGAATTGACTATAATGAAACCTTTGTACCTACAAAAAAATGGATGGCCATTTTAACTATGTTAGCTCTGGTTGCCCACAATAGATGTAAATTTCACCACATGAACATCAAAATTAAATTTATGAATGGTACCTCAAGGAAATTGTGTGTATGACCCAAACTAAAGGTTTTATAGTAAACAACCAAGATCACAAGGTTTGTAAACTTGAAAATCATTTTATGGTTTGAAGACAAGCCCCTAGATCATAGTTGAGCACCTCATTAACATGAACTTCAAATGTTTTGAGTTTTAAAATGCAACTCCTTTTATCAAAATAATTAACAAAATAGTTGTATTTGTGGTGGTGTATGTTGATATTTTACTCATGATAGGGAACAATGAATGGTACACTACGAATTTTAAATAACAGTTCATGAAAATCTTTGAAATGACTAATTTGGATTATTTTCATTATTATTTGCATATTGAAGTAATTCAAAAACCAAAGTATTTCTTCATCACTCAAAAGAAGTACCTTGGTGATATTCTGATCAAGTTCAAGATGGAAGATTATAATCCTCTCAGCATGCCCATTAAATATAATCTCAAATTGACATCTGAAGATATAATAGATTTTGGTTGATGCCACTAAATATCTACAACTCATTAAAAGTCTAATTTATGTGACCACAACTAGAGTAGAGATATCATTTGTTATTGGTGTTCTTTCAAGACTAATCTAAAAACCTAAAGACAATAATTGGGTATCAAAAAAAAGAGTCCTTAGACACCTCAAAGGAACATCAAATTTTGGGCTCAAATACTCTAGGGTAGGAGACCTCAAACTGTTTAGATATTCATATTTTGACTATGCTAGTGATCATGAAGAGGGGAAGTCCACTATGGGTTTTTTGATAAATTTAGGAATAGTAGTTGTCTATTTTAAATCCAAGAAACAATCAGTGCCATCAATTTACTCAGTAGAAGTAGAGTATATGGATATTTCAAAGGCATCTAGAGATATATTGTGGATCATAAGGGTTCTTTTAGATTTACAATAATAATAGGTTTCATCAACACCTCCCATGGTTGAAAACACTTTCGCAATCTAAATGGTAAAAAATCTAGTCTTGCACAACTGAACCAAGCATATCAATACCAAATTTCATTTGATTTTATGTTGTGTGAAAGATGGGAATGTCAAGTTATAATATTTCCTTAAAAAAAAATAACCAACAAACATCCTAACAAAAGTTCTTGGATGAGAAAATTTTGAAAAGTTTAGAGGAATGTTAAGTTTGACAAAGACCCCTACAGATTTAAGAGGGATGTGACAATATTGTACATATTTATTATTAATCCTATGTGTCTTAGGTATATTTTATATTAATTTAATAATTTAATTTCCATTCCTATAGGAATAGCAAGGGTCATTTGGGAATGTGAAGTGAATAGTGATTTCTTGGCTTATTTATTATAATACTTTTCTCTATTTCAATTGGAATCGTGAAGATAATTTTAGCTTACACCAAATATTTCTCATTGTTATTCCATTAATAAATTATATATCCTAATAAAAAAATTATCATTTGTTTAGGAATTCTTGGAAATGCCTTCAAAACTTTATCTAGTTTATCAAAATAGTTTTGATAATGTATGAAATTTTGAATCGATTTGAAGTCAAATGCAGAAGATGAATTAATTTATCTTCAAATAAACTACTTGAATTTGTATTATATATATTCAATAATAATCACCTTCCTTCATATCCAATTAATGAACATGGAATCTTCTTAATTATTTCCTCAATACCACATGCAAGATTAGTTACTAAGGGTCATGACTCATTAAATTTTTTCTCATATTCTTCTATTAACTTGATTCAAAAAAAATTTAAACCCCATAATTAAACTTGATCTCTTTGATCTTTTTTTCCATGACCCCTTCATTATCTAAAATATCCTCATATGTTCTAATAAGGGCCGCCAACCTAGGTGGCCAACATTTTGTTTTGTCAAGCTCCTATCTATAAATAACCTCATTCTTGAAAGCATATTTTATTTCTTCATAAATTGAAGTATAGACTTAAATAGTTGAGTCTATCAATTTATTTCCTTGTTCAAGGATCTTATCTAACCATTCTTTAATGGCTCTCCCCATGTTCCCAATTTTCTTAGTTATTTTTAGAGTCTTTACACTTGGTGTGTAATGTTGGAGCTAAGGCTAAACTGGGCTCATTAATTTTTGGATCACTAATGTGATTTGATCTACTCTCTCCTTGAATTGATTTTTTTTAACTTTTTATTTATCATATTTCTCAATCAAGTACCCATTAGTCATTGACACATCCTCTTTCATCCCCTCATGAGTAGATTATATGAGGTGAACCTGTGAGACTTGGTAATGCCCCACTGTTATTTCATACTTAGATTTATCTAGGATGGGAATTGAAACCTTATTATACCTTTCCCTTTGTTTATCCCTGATAATAAGATAAATTATCTTAAGTCTCTTAGAGGCTTGAGGGGTTGGTGCAGTGATAAAACTAAAATCAATTACTAATGGTGGGATTGACTTCTTCCTCTTCCTCATAACTTCATTTAACCATTGAGGTGCCTCTACCTCAGGAACTTGTTGAAAAGATTAAGAATCTTTTTGAGCTTGAACCTTCTCTATCATAGGTAGAATCACTAAGGCATTACCAATGACAAGCTCAACCTTTGTTTCTACTTGAGGAGGTGGTTGAGCTTGTTCTTTTTCTAGTACTTTTTGTGCTTATGGATCCTTTTTATGACGGAAGGTGTGATTTCTATTGTTTCAATAAAAAAACTCTATTTCTATAAAAGGTGATTTTTTTATGGGAGGGTCTTAGCCATCTCCTTTGATGTAACCTAAGGAGGGATTTTTTTCTACTCTGTGGAAAGTGTGGGAGCTATTACCTATGACTAATGAGCCTTAGGAATAACCAAATATGGATCTAATGTTAAAGATTATAATTTTGTATTTTTTATCAACCCTTATGAATGGATGACTCCTTTTGAATACTCATTCAACACTATTAATATCCCAAGTGTCCCTTTTCCACTAGTCAACTTCTTGGTCTTTAACTTTATAGGCCTCTTTTTTGGTTGAGGTGGAGGCTCTTCTACTTCTACCTTTGTAATGGTAATAGTATTTTTAGGGCACTAGAAGATTTCATTTGATCCTTTCATTATTTTTTATTTTTTATCTATAGTAAAGGTATATATGTAACACTCAAGGGTAGAGTAAGTTTGGAATTTTGTACATCTACCCCTTTTCTTACAATCCATACAAGATTTATCCTAAAGACTCCTCAGGTTCAATCTTCTAAATATGTTGATTTAGGTTGTCTTTAATCCACCATGGAAAGAGGTGTTTTTTTAATGCTTTGTTAAAAGTAGTTGTCATATACCACCTCACCATCATATTCAAAGTCTAGGTGTTTAGGAAGATGGAATATTTTAAACTTGGTTACTTTCATTAGCATGAAACAAGTATAATCAAAAAATATGGCCTCTCTTTCATCATCATAGTCCATACAAAAATCTTCATTATAAGGAACATATTCATATGTGGGACTCAAAATATTCTTAGTCAAACCCCTAATATTAAATAAGGGCCTAATATGAAAGCAACTAAGAGTGACATTGACTATATATACTTCTATATATTTTACTTTTTACAGTGTAGCACAAGTATACCTACCAATGGTCATAGGAAAGTGGGCCCCAACAGACTTATGTTTATTGACCAAAAACTTTTGATCTTTCATTAATTTTCATATTAACTCCATAAGGGCCAATTTGTCATTGATGAACTAGGGGAACATGTAAGGAGTGGACTCACACCCACAAACCCTAATGTAGGAGAATGTTGCAAACTATATAAACCATCTACCACATATTGATATCTTTGAGGTGGTAGTAATTTATAAATTCTAGTTATATGGCTCCTCTTTAAACATCTAAATGACAAAGTGGAGGAAATCATCATTGACTCTATGTAAGTTTTATGATTTCTCCCTCAGTGTCAATTAGGGGTAATACTCATATATGTGAGAGGTAGGCAATAGGCCCACTATGTTCATGCCCCTATAGAACCTCTTTCATTCAAATGTATACATTAGGTAGGACATCATATAGAATTTATGAGTGGAAACCACTTCATATAGCCACTTGTGAATTAAGTCACTAATCAATTCATCCTAGTTGATGTACTATTTGTTGACATTTATGATTTTGATTTATTAGAACATCCACTCTTGGTAATCCTTTACCATGGGATTTCCTACCACTCTATTAAGGAGAGTAATAATATCACCAAGTTTTAACTTAAAATCCTGGTGGGAAATCACCTTAGGGACTCTGGCTATATATGATTTAGATTTAACAAGCCAATGCTTACTTAGATATTTGACATAATCATCCCTATTATCCTCATGAAAATATTGATCTATTTCTTCAATAAATTCCACAAAGGCCTCATAGTCTATAATATACATATATATATATATATATATATATATATATATATATATATATATATATATATATATATATATATATATATATATATATAGTTCAATATGATCATCCCCAAGTTGTAAGATGGTTTCTCCTCTAGGGGTTTTAACCTCCTTGTTTTCTCTATTATAATGGCTTGCCATCATTATGAAAAACTTTGGACATTGCACAAAAATTGGAAAAAGGGTAGCCCATTATCATAAATTCTTTATGTCTGATCATTTTTGAAAGATGCATTCACTCTATTCTAAAATTTTCCTATATCACCATACCTCAGGTATGTATATGTGATGTGGTTTATGTTAGAATCAATGTTCAAAGGAGTAACCCCCTAGAATTGTTATTTAATCTCACCCACCTTCTCTTTTTTCCTTTCTTCTTGGGTGTGTAATACCCCATGTGAGGGAAATTTATCCCTTACTAATTGAGACTTTAGGAAATTCAATTGTGTGGTTATGAAAAAAATGAATTATAATTTCTCCCTTGTCACTATTGGATTAATGCTCCTCCATTAATAAAGAAAGATTATTTAAATCATAATTTCATACCTAAATATATATTCACATAGTATAAATTGATAATATTCATAATTAAAATTTAATAAGGCTTTCTAGAGAGCTTATGAGCCTATCCCATAGGTTTTATAGAAAACCTATTCTCCTAGGTCCTAGCCTAGTAGTACGCATTGACCTACTTAGTGGATCACTTTTTAAGAAAGGTAATTTAAAATTATTTGTTGTAAGATCCATATGGACATGTAAGAGAACTTTTTTAGTGTAAGAATTTTCTCCCAAAAAAGTCCATATTAGGTAAAATAAGCATGGGTCCTTCCATGACATTAAAAGACCCATGCAAGGGAGGGTAATACCTTCAATTAATGAACTTGGGAAGATGAATTTGACTCTCTCCTTTTATTTTAAAACTTTTGGTTTTTATTTGGATTCATTTTAGTTATTATGGAGGGTTGATTTCTTGGAAGAGATATTGGTGTAAGGAGGAGCTTGGGAGTAGTTTTTGGAGGCTTGAAACTTGGATAAATGTAGGAACCAAGAAGATTTAAGGTTTCCTCCTCTCTATTTTATTTGAAAATACTTGTTAAATTAATATATTTTTCCATTAATATTTCTCTCCTTTACTCTTTTTCAACACCTTCTTTGAATATTGAAGAAAAATTAAAATTAAAATGAGATGGTTGCAGGAGTAAATGATCTCTCACTTCTTTGATATCCTCTTTAATGAAATAGATATTGTTATTTAGAGTTTTTTAATCCCTTTTGAGAAGATTATAAATCTCTCTCTCTTTCCCTTATTTTCCTTGCATTTTTTTATGAGATAAATATTGTAAATAGATATGGTTTAATGGAGTTGTGTTGCTTGTTGAATAAAGATGTCATTTTTATTTAAATATTGAAAGAATTTTGTAAGTTAAACTTTTACAAACAAAGAAGTCTCCTTCCTCTTTCCACTCTTCCACTCTCTCTCTCTCTCTTGAGTGATGAATGTTAAAATTTAAGAGTGAAAATTATTTATGATAGCTTTCCATTTTTTGTTCAAATAACAAAAATATTGTTCATTTAGAATGTATATACATATTTTAAATAAATAAAATCTTGCTTTTGAGATAAAATTATATATATATATATATATATATATAAAATTTTATCTCAAAAGCAAGATTTTATTTATTTAAAATATGTATATACATTCTAAATGAACAATATTTTTGTTCATTTAGAATGTATATACATATTTTAAATAAATAAAATCTTGCTTTTGAGATAAAATTATATATATATATATATATATATATATATATATATATATATATGCATCAGTATAAAATATACATATATATATAATAATAATTAATATATTTTTTTTAAATAAAATTAATATATATATATGGTAGTGGGTCAGCCAAGCTGTTGCCCACCCACCTTAAAAGGGGTGGGTACAGTAGCATAGCTAGCCACCCCAAACCCTAACTATGGGGAGGGGGGATGGTTGTGGCACCAACCCCAACCCATTATGGGGGTGGCAATTGTGCAGTCGGTCTCCCACCCCATGGGAAGGGGCGATGGTTGTATAGGCTATTGCCCAAGACTATTTTAAAAAATAAATAAATAATAATATGTATAAAATATATATGTATAATAAAAAACAAAAAAAATTAATATATATATATATATATAAACAAAATAATATATATAGTGTTAATATTGATATTAAAATTTGTGTTAAATAAAGTTAAATAATATATATACACACATTTTTATAAATCATTATATATATATATATATAATGATTTGTAAAAATGTGTGTATATATATTAGATATATACATGCATTTGAATTGGATCTAAAATTTTAGAATCCTTCTCTTGTAGTCCCGTCTCACACCTACAAAGAAAAAAGAAAGAGAGGAATGAAAACAAAATGAAAGAAGTAGACTTTTATCCTTCCAAAAAGAAGTTTAGGGCAACATTGAGGGAACCCTATATCAAGTGGTGGTGATTCATCCAATCTAAGGGTGGAGATTTAATCTCATCTCAAGTGGGAATTTTGTGTTTCTTTTTATATTAAATTTACCTCTAATCAATTATTTAATTTTGTTTTCTTTTAATAACCTTAAAATGCATTCCACCTTATTACAATTTTAAAACAATAATTATTTCTTTGTGAATAAATTTTATATGGTAAATAAGGAGAATCTATAAGTAAACTAGATGAAACTTGGCCATAAGGCCAAATTTTTTTTAATCTAATAATTAGTTAATTTCAATTTTATTTTAGACCCTTTTAAATAGGTTTAAAACCTTTTTGAAATTTGATTATTTTATATGGTAAATAAGGAGGATCTATAAGTAAACTAGATGAAACTTGGCCATAAGGCCAAATCACTTTTAATATAATAATTAGTTAATTTCAAATTTATTTTAGACCCTTTGAAATAGTTTTAAAACCTTTTTGAAATTTGATTATGTAAAATACTTAAACTATGAGTTTTCCAAAACTAAAGTTTGTGTAGGATTCCTTTAGGTAGTAGAAATCTACCACCAACCATTAATATTTTTTAACCATTTTAGTAGAAATTATTTGGGACAACTTCTATAGGCTCTTTATAGAAATAAAACTAACTTTGGATTCTATCCCTAAAGTTGATTTGGAATCGAAGTGTCTAAAATACCAAAGAATGACATTTTTTAAATATGGAAGTTGTAAGAAAATTATTGTACCTTTAAATTATCATCAAATGAATAAAATAAATCTTATTATTAAATTCACTATTTTTTTCTTTGTTGTTTTTGTAACCTGATTATTTAGAATTTTGAGGGACAAGATTTATAAAAATTTAACGTCATTTTGGAATAGCTTATTAAAGCATGGTCTTTCTCATGATAAAAATATTTTATTTTAATTGTGATATTTATAGCTTAGAAGATTGGCTTTTGTGAAAAGAAGTAATTATCCTCTTACATTAGATTTAAATTAGAATTACCTATATACTTAACTACTAGTGTGAAAATTAGTATATTTTATCTCATTAGGAAAGGTCTTATGATTACGATGGTTATTTTACTACCTTTCAGCATTTATAGTTTGAGTCATGGTTGCTCCATACTAATTTATGTCCATTTTATGCTTATTAACTTAGTTCTAATTTCAAACCACATTTTCAAATGTTTGTGTCTGACCTTAGTTATTGGTAGGTGGACCTAGGATAGGGCCCACTTTAAATCCTTTTAGTTTGTAACTTTAGAACAAGTCTTCCTTCCATAGTCAAACTTAGTTTTGTGTACACACATATTTTCCATATGTAGGGAGGTACTTGTAATTATTAGTAGTGCCTAGTTATGCTTGGGTCAACTAGTGGTTATAGAGTTACCCATAAGGGGCAATGATGTCATGCTTAGTCTTATAGGTGATTGGTGGAGGTTGATTATCTTCACATATAAACTAACACTTATTTAAGAATGGGTGAACTATAGTCATCTTTGATTTTTCATGTGATGTGATCACCATAAATATGTAGGCATCTTGGGGAGAGGGCATGGGCTTAGCATACTAACCCTTAGAACACCCCCTTTATGTGAGTGTTATCAATTAACTTGAGAATGTTCTAATAGAACATGCTTAGAAAAATAACCATTAGGATGTTCACTTAGTGTGGGAAATTGACAACTAACTTAGTGTGTATTAGAACACATGATTAAAGTATCTAATTCTTAGTATGCTTACTTAATCATGAATGGGGTGTAATTCTTCTTTATACTTGTGTTTATCATTAGTTTTAATAGCATGGATTTTTTATTTGACTATCTATTATGGATAGTGACCCCTACTGTTTATTGAGATTTGATCTTGTTCTCTCTCATATTAACCTTGGACACCTTTTTGGATTCATTTAGGAGATGGAGTTTCTGTAAATAGTTTAAGTCAAAGATTGTAGAATCTTTGACCATGTTGGAATAAAAGAATATAAGTTCCTAGTCACCCATGATTCTTATTGTGACACTATGTGAAAATGATTGCGTAATCATTTGCATTTTGTGATGTCATAAATAGTGATTGATGACCTTACGATGTGTCATTTTTTAGGTAGATGACTATAGCTTTAGAAGCTCACTTGAGGTATGTACTAGTTCCCTTGTTGGCTTAGATCACCAACTCTTGTTCGCTGATGATGTCTCATGGAAGAGGTCATCATAAGTGTAAGGAGAACTATATTGGACCCTAATTCTATAGAGTAGATATGTAGTCTTCCCAAGTTGTGGTGGGGGCATTAGTTCTTAGTTCTTAAGCTAGGTTAGGGGTGTTTATCATCTTCCTTCATGTTTAGATCCATACGTATTTGGTTGGATAAACATGTTTAATTTTAATTTAAGTTTGATTTGATCCTCATGTGGTTGTTGTCTACCATTTTATTTTATATTGGATGGTTTCCTTATCTTGAATACCTTACGATTAGAGTTATATAGTATTATATGACTCTCCCTTGGTGAGCCTTAAATTGCTAACTTTGTGTTAATTAATTCTTGTTCAAGCTCATTTCACTTCCTTTAGGTGTTGATCAAGTTAGGTGTGAATAAAACTATGATCATTTAAATCAATAAATTATAATTTAACCTTCTTTAATAATGTGATTTGTCTCACTCCCTTAATTAGGATATTACTTATTGATTTTATTTTAACCTCTTATGCTTGTAATCTAATCTTAGATAGGTTCATGGTTGAAAGCTAAGGTATTAAGTAAATTTTGTAATAATTGTGTGTGTTATACTCCAATTATACCTTAACCTAAACAAATAAAATACATTAGTTTTGGGATAAAAGATTTTGGCATTACATTTTGGTATCAAATCTTGGTTTAAATATTGGGAGATTTGGGATGTATAAGTGCAGTATTTTGCTTATCTAATTTTTTTATCTATTGTAGTATGAAACTTATGGGTAGTGTGGCTAGCTCATGTATGGGGATCATCAAGAACCATCACTCACATAACTAGTGTAGATAGACCAACAAATCTTTAAAAACCTTTAACACTTGACTAATATTTTGGAGAGATAACCTCGAGCTCAGGGTATACTTAAGAGAACCCCTCCATGTCATCAAAAAGAAAGGTGACCTATATAATAATATCAACTAAGGAGTTACCAACCATGTTGCTCTAGGGTTTGTGTTAGATAGTAATTGTGAATGTAGGAGAGACACTCTCAATTTTCATATAGGGTGGCCTCACCTTGTTTAAGAAAGCATGCAATCCTGGGATAGAAAGTGAATCTAGTTTGAGGATGTCAACATGTAAAGGCCAGACCAGTAGATATTTCTAGTGTAGAACATAACATACCTTCTTAATAGGATTGTTACTTATGTGTGGGTGTGGGCCATTATGTTTAATATTTCCCACTAAATGCAAGATTGACCTCTAGACTGGTTGAGGATGGACGTGGTGGTTGGATCGAGAATGACCCAGCATCTAAAGAGCATCATGATGAGGTAAATAGGGCACCAGACATAATACCACAAAAATCTTGAGATTGGGTTGATTTTGGACTCAATTTTTGTTTTATTTAGTATGTTACTATAGTTAGTAATATAATATTTTGTTTATGAGGCACTGGGTACCAATGTTATACTTTTGAATAATCTATGGATATTTGACTACGATATGGTGAACTCTATTTTATGAATGAAAATTATCTACTTTAATTTATATAATTATTCATAGATAATCACTTACCATGGCATTTTGAGATAATATTTCATCAAATAATAATAATAATAATATTTAAATCTTGTTATAAATAGAACTTAAACTATGAATTTTATTTAATCAAGAAAACATACACTTAGATTTTTGAAAAGAAGAGATATTTTAAACCAACAACATAGTCTCAAATTGTAAATGAAAATAAAATGATTCTTAGTTTTTCAAAATACTTTTGATACTCTTTCCTTTTCAGTAATGCTTATGTGGGAATGGGGGATTGTCATTTTTAGTTTCATAATAGTTATGGTTGGTGATGGGTGACAAATATGTATGACCATGATGGTACTTATTTTGACATATTTAGTGTTGAATTCTATGATAGATATGATATGAAGGATATTAGGATTGTCGATGTGGATGTTGAGATTCCTTACCCCCTATGTGATACCAGTAAATTGTAAATGGTGTTGTGATTGTGAATCAATGTAAGTAGTAATCTTAATTCAATCATGTGAACCCTTAAATTTTGTATTTATTATGTACATGTATAATTGTAACCTATTATGTAAACCAAGTATCATTGTATATGTAACAAACCCCATAAATAATGAATCCTATATATATATATATATATATATATATATATATATATATATATATATATATATATATATATATATATATATATATATATATATATATATAAATAACATTGTTGTGTGACCATAGAGTGAGTATGTCATGGTACTAGTATGATGTTTTGTGTAAAACCCATTTTTTCTCTTCTGAATATGTTGTGTTGTACCTTGTGTGTAACTTATATTATGAAAATGTGGTGTAAATTAACTTGTGTTCATGTAAACATATGATGCTTAAGTGAAAATTATTGTTATATATTAATGTGTTGTGTTGTGTAACCCTACATCGTTGCTCTAGTATTTAGGTACCGATGCAAGTATGGGGTTCAAGGGTGGAGTAGAAATATGTTTACAATGGTTTAGACCAGGTCACAAGCTAGGAAGTGGAGCTTCTCATAAGTTGAAAACTCACTTTTCCCCTTTGTATGAGGTAACTGCCTGATTATTTCAAGTGTGTGCACCATAAATGCCTTAGGCACAATGGGCTCTTCGCACTAAATGATCACTTTATAAATGATTTGTTATTTCACCCTCCCCTTAGTGGTTTTCAAAAGAACAACCTTCATGAATTATATTTGATGTAACCTTGTGAACCTTTGGGAGATATATGGAGAGACTGATGTTTTATTCTTACCTCTGGGAGGTAATTGAGGCTTATATTATTCTTTCTCCCCTCGAGTGGCTTTCTTGGATACATAGTCCATAATGTGTACTTTTTATGATATTTTTGTGCCCTATTTTATTTTGATTTGATTATTATTTTATGTTTTTTTTGAAACCAACACTTTTGTTCTCTTGAATATAAATTTTCTTTTACGTAGATATTTGATTGGTTTTGAATTACTTTGATTGAAATTTTAATTTTTTTATGAAAATTTGGATCTCATCTTATTACATAGTTGAGATGATTTGTTGATATTTAGTATTTATTTTGAAATATTTATTTAAGGCCATTTGGAATCTAATTTAGTTATTAGATTATGTTGGTGAGGTTTTGTTATTTTTATGTTAGAACATTGGTTTTGTTAATGTTTTGATGAGCTCATTTTACATTTGTTGCATGTATAGGGGAGAATAAATAGCTTGAAATATAACTATAGGGTGTGATGACCTAGCTTTTGATGTCAAGTTTTGATCCATCCTCCCACCCACCAGATGTGGTGGTTTCATACAAGATTTAGCTAAAGCACTTATTATCTTGATTTTGGGAGGTCTAAGTAGAATATTTATTAGGAGGTCTAAGGAGGTTTTATGATATTATACATGATTTGGTCATAGTTTATGGTCATTGTTTATTGGGAGGTCTAAGGAGGTTATATGATCTTATACATGATTTGGACATAGCTTATGTTCATGGTTTATTGAGAGGTCTAAGGAGGTTATATGATCTTATACATGATTTATCTATATCTTACATTCATTATTTATTGGGAGGTCTAAGGAGGTTATTTGTCAAACATAATGATTTCTTGGTTATTTCAATCTTGATGTTGTTTAATTCAAATGATAAATGATATTATTTTTGAATATTGATTTATGTGGTTCTGCCATGATTTGTTACTTATTTTTCATCTTATATGTTCACCATAAGATGACACATGGTACCTTCTATATGACCTTCCAAGATATGGATACTTATACATAGACTCTTTCAGATATTTTGACAGCAACAATCTATGATATTAGTCAATTTGTGATAGATAGTGGTTATTAGTATTAGATAGTATTTTTTGATGTGCTTAGTATTGTTTAGTTTGGCTTAGTCATGGAATGGTTCTAATCTTAGAAAGTGCACTCTTGACATGAGATAGAGCATAACTTAATTAGTTTATTATCATAACAAAACAATATTATTGTTGTATATGCCACTTACTATAATTTTACATCAGTAGAATATTTTGAGTTTCAATTGGTTGAGATAGATTTAAATGACAGTTCGATAGTTTGACACTATAGGTTAGGCCTTAAAAAAATTAATATTTATTTTAACCAAAAAAATATTCTTAATTATAAGAAATCCAATTTCACAATAATAGTAAAATATGTTGATAAGTCTAAAATATTTTTTGTATTATGGTTGGTTTGAGTTCACTAATTGCAACTTAGTATGTGCTCTAGTAATGTTTAGTTCTTCAATCCTTGGGTTGGTTCAGTACATCGAGGATGATAATTTTATAAAGGGGGGAATATGTAATACCCTATGTAAGGGACATCCATCCCTTATTAATTGAGACATTAGACAATTCAATTGTGTGGTTATGAATAAATTGAATTATAGCTTCCCCCTTGTCATTAATATATTAATGATCCTCTATCAATAAATAAAGATTATTCAAATCATAATTGCATGCCTAAATATATATATTGACATACTGTAAATTGATATTATTAAAAATTGAAATTTAATAGAGCCTAGGCTTCTTAAAGATCCTATGAGCCTATCCCGTAGGCTTTCTAGAAAACTTACTCTCTTAGGTCCAGCCTAGTAGTAGGCATTGACCTACTTAGTGGAGCACTTTTCAAGGAAGATAATTTAAAATTATTTGTTGTAAGATCCATATAGACATGTAAGAAAAAATAATTGGTGTAATAATTTACTCCCAAAAAAGTCCATATTAGGTAAAAGAATCATGGGTCCTTTCATGGCATGAAAAGACCCATACAAGGGAAGGCACTCCCTTTAATTAATGAACTTGAGAAGATGAATTTGACTCTCTCCTTTCATTTTTAAACTTTTGGATTTTATTTGGATTCATTTTAGTCATTATGGAGGGTTTATTCCTTAGAGGAGATATTGGTGGAAGGAGGAGCTTGGGAGGAGCTTGTAGAGTCTTGAAGCTTGGAGAAGTGTAGGAAAAAAGAGTTAAGGTTGGTTATTCTTTCTCCTCTCTTTTGTGTTTAAAAATACTTATTAAATTAATAGGTTTTGTCTTTTGTCTTTCTTTTTTTACTCTCTTTCAACACCTTATTTGAATCTTGAAGAAAAGTGAAAATGAAAATGAGATGGTTGTAGGAGTAGATGATATGTCTCTTCTTTGATCTCCTCCTTTTTTAAATAGAGATTGTTCTTTAGAGTTTTATAATCCCCTTTGGGAACATTATATATATCTCTCTTTCCCTTCTTTTCCTTGTATTTTTTTTATGAGATCAATATTGTAAATAGAAATGATTTAATGGAGTTGTGTTGCTTGTTGAAAAAAAATGTCATTTTTATTTAAATATTGAAAGAAGTTTGTAAGTTTAACTTTTGCAAACAAAGAAATCTACTTCCTATTTCCACTCTCCCTCTCTCTCTCTCTTGAGTGATGAATCCTAAAATTTAAGAGTTAAAATTGTTTATGGTGGTTTTCCATTTGTTTTTCAAATAAAAAATATATTATTCATTTAGAATGTATACACATATTTTAAATAAATAAAACCTTGATTTTGAAATAAATGCACATATATATTTTTTAATATATATATGCAAATTTCTATTATATATATACATATGTATATATAGAAATATATATATACATATGTATATATAGAAAAAAAAAATATATATATATATATATATAATAATTAATATATACATTTAAAAAAATTAAAATATATATATATATATATATATGGTGGGGGGTTAGCCAAGTCACTGCCCACCCACCTTAAAAGGGGTGGGGATGGTGGCATAGTTGGTCACCCCAAACCCCAAGTATGGGAAGGGTGACAAATGTGGCACTAAACCCAACCCTTTATGGGGGTGATGACTATGAATTCACCCTCCCAACCTATGGGAGGGGTGATGGCTACACAGGCCACCACCCAAGACTATTTTTTTAAATAAATAAATAAATAAAATATATGTGTATAAAATATATATAAATATTAAAAAATATGCATATATATATATATATATATATATATAGTGATAATATTGATATATATGAATAAAATATGTGTTTGTATACACCTTAAATTGGTCAAGCAACCACACATATCATGTCTTTTCATAGTCCTTTCATAGGAGACTCTGACTGGAGAATATAATCCTTGTTCACATTTAACCATGTTTGTTTTAATTATCATGGAATTATTTCATGCTTGAATGACCTTTATGTTGATTCCCAGTCATCTGTAGACTTTCCAGACCTAATTCCATCTCAGTCAAACCCCATTTCCCATGCTTATTCCATCCCCCCAAGCCTTGAGTCTATAGGATAGGAGTGTTGGGTTAGACTATAGCATTGGACATTAAGGTGACCCATTTCTAATGCTCCTATCTAACTATATTTTGAGTCCCAATAGTTAGTTTGCCTCACTTTATGAGTCTTAACCCCTCCTTGGCTTCATCCTTAAGTTTTATTAATGTAATCCAAATGTGAATAAACCTCCAAAATTTGAAATAAAGAGTCTCCTATATAAATTAATATACAAGTAATTTTATATCTAACACTTAATACTTTGACATAATACATAATTAAAAAAATTAGTCGATAGTATAACTCAACATTCTACATCACACATAGACTTGCATGCTTGATCAAGGAAGGGCCTAGGCAAAAGTCATTATTTAATCTACTATGTTCATTTATTATGCACATTCCCTAAGGGATAACTAAATTGGATCTGAGCCCCTAGCTTGAGGGTTAATGTAGGCAGTGATCAGGATAGCAAGGGTTCTAGATCATGTGATCATTCTTCCCCTAACCCAATTTTTTTCCCCTTTTGCTTTTGATGTATTTGTTGCTTTGTGTGTGTAGATAAACTATGGTTGGAGATAAAATCATCTCTAAAAATAGCTATATAAATATTCAAGATCTGAAATTTCATAGATGTACTAATATAGGAACAGTGGACAAAACCCAAAAAGCTCAAGTCTCTATGACTAGTTTGGACAATAATGGTAGGATCTAGACTATACCACTAGACACCAAGGTGTCTTATTTTTTTTATTTCTATCCTTTCACTAAAAAAAATCTAGATTTAGGTTTCATACATATTCCCAACCTTGCACAATGGTTTTTACCTTCTATAACAGTTGTCTCAACCTATTTTTCTTGAAAAGTTATTTCCTTCTCCTATGTAATTAATTCAACAAAATCTATATTTTACCTTACTAAATTATATTTTTTTACTCATTATAGGCCCTTTATTATTTAATAATTAGACCCTACTTCCCAAAAATAATAAAACATTTTGGTGAACCCGACTTACTTTGAATAACTCTAAAGCCCTAGGTACCCTTAGGGTTTTTCCTTCATATTTTTGTGCAAAAATTTAATTTAAAATTTCTAATTTTTTTATAAATTTTTGTGCATTAATTATATTCAAATATTTTTTTATAATTTAAATTATTTCAAACAAATTCTAAAATTATAAAACCCTAATCCAAAACCTTGGATTTCCAAACTAGGTCCTCAAACCCTAAGCCTTCCTTACAATTTTTTTAATAAATATTTTGGAATTTTTGAAAATTGTTTAGAGTGATAAAAAATATTTTAAAAATATATATGTTAGTATTTATTATTTCAGTCATTTTCTTAATAATACATTTTCACATTCTCTTTGGTGAAAGAAATAAAATGGCCACTAAGGCACTTCTTCCCTCTCATCCCATAGATCAATTTCTAAATTTTTCTTATAATTATGACAATGAATGGACAAATTTGAAAATTTTCACATTATCTAAAAATGTAGAAAATGATTTCATTTCCAATGAAGATAATTACTATTGTTGTAATAAGGAATATGATGATACATGTGCAAGTGATAGTGAAGAAAAAGTAGATGCATCTTCTTCTCTCAAACCTATCTCTTTTATTCCCTCTTCTAAAGAAAATATTTTTGATAAATGGGAAAGATACTTTTCACCTCATTATCTTATGCACAATGCACCAATTTAAAAAATTAATAAAGCACTTCTAAGATAACCTCTTATTGGTGATAATTAGCTTCTATGTGAACCTAAATGCAATAGAATAAAATTGCCAATGCATAGTTCAAATGATGCATCTCATGCTCTCAACTCTACTTTATCAAAAGAATGTCTAAATTATAACTCTCTTACTCTTACTTCTCATATTTTAAATGAAAATAATGCATACACTCCATCCATGGATAACATATATGCACATAATATTCCAAATTCACATGACAATTTATTTCATATTAGAAAAGAATTAAATTCTTCTCTTACACCTATCCCTAGTGACAATGGAATTGATAATGAGTATGATAGTGAACATGAAAATGAATATGAAAATGAGATTGACTATGAATAATATTTTTTCTATGATAATGCATGGAATAATTATAAATCCTTATGTACATAGTGAATAAAAAATGCACCACTTATTTCTAACTCTTCTCTCACTCTTCCTCTTAAACATAATGCACTACCAAATGTTGTTTCTACTTCTATGCATGATTTTATCTCAAATGATGCACATATTAATGATAAAACCCCATCCTCTACTCAATTGTAATTTGATTCACTAAAACATAAAGATATAAATGAATCTCCCAAGCCACACCTACTATAGTAGCACCTATTTCTCACTCTTTGCATGAAGAGAATGGTAGCCCACATCCCTCTACCAAGGTCCAAGTTACCATTACTCCAAAGGTTCAAGTGAGCACACCCCCTCTCTATGATCTAATTTCTAAATGTAGCATTCCCATGGCTAAAATTAATGATTAAATGAACCACTTCAAGATGCTAATATACCATCCCAAAAGATTATTTATTTGATGCATGTAGTTGGTGAATTACAACACCAAGTACATCTCCTTACCTTGGAAAATAAGGCTTATAAGTCTTGGATGGATGCCAATGATTTACATGGTAACCCTCTTTTGAAGACATTTGTAAAAGCTTCATTGCCTAAGCATTTCTAGATACCACCATTGCCTCACTTTGATGGAACTAGAGATCCATTCATACACCTTCAATCTTTTCAAAAGGCTTTTCCATCTCATGAGAGTCCTTTGATTCTACTAAAATTGTTCCAACAAACATTAGTGGGGGAAACATAGAATTGGTTCTTTCATCTACTCCCCATTGGATCCTTGCATACATATGATGACTTAGAGGAGGCATTTCTTAGATATTATATAGCAAACATGGGCCCTCATGTTACATATGAGAAACTTGCCACATTGAATTAGAATACTTGAAAGCCAGTTAGTGATTATATCTTATGATTCAAGGCTTACATGTTAAGATTGATCTATAAACCAACAGATTTAGAGATTCAATAATTATTTATTAAGGGGATTCATTAACCTCTCCTTGATCATCTATTATATTAAATAGAGTCCTCTTTCAAGCACTTATGCTATAAAGTTCTAGCATTCAAAAATAAATTGGGATTGATTGAGGTAGATTCAATTGATTGAATTACTCTAGATTTCACAATAGTACCTTCATCTACAGCTCTTAGCACACAACATCCACCATGTCCTAAACAAGATGGGAGACCTCAACTAGAAAAGCATCCAGTTAAGAATAGAGAGCTAGATTCCATAGAACAACCTATAGTATGCAATATAGAGAAAATAGCAAGGCACCATTATAATTTGATTCAGAACAAGATAGCCCATGTGTCATATTATTATCACTACTATATAGGAGGTTAATCACATTACCTTCTACTCGTCAATGAGATCCACATCTCTTACATAGATAGCCACATCAGCCCTTTTGTAACTATCATCATATATATGGGCATAGAGATAATGATTGTTATGGACTTAGGGATTGCATTAAGAGATGTGTTGATAATGGCATCATAACATTCACATAGGTGACACTGATTTCTCCTCCATCATAGATTCTTAGACCTTAATCCTCCATATTTGAGTCATCCTAGGACATTCCTTTACTATAATCATTAGTTACTCATCATAAGAGTAATGTAGCTTCTAGGATAGAGCCTCATAGGAGATCTCCTACTTTACCTATTCAGAAGGTTTAGAAACTAGTATAGTGATAGTAGCCTCTATATATCACTATAATCTAAAGAGCACATAGTGAATTTCCATATACATATCTAGAATAGTTAGAGGCACCACAACAAAGTACCACTTCAAAGAGATATTCACTACAGTTAAGTTTTTTGGGTCCTATCTCATATAGAAATCTATTATGATTAAGATTAGATGAACCCACATCAGAGAGTATCTCTCTAGAGAGATATTCACTATGGTTGAGCTTTCTAGGACCTATTTCATGTAGTAACCTAATATTATTGAGATTAAATGAGCCACCATCATCAATTTTAGCTCCATATTGCTCTATCACTCAGTTATATGCATCATAGTAGATGTCATAGGGTACTATTTCACATAGCAATCCACTATGATTATAAATATATGAACCTCATTCATAGCACACAACTTTAGTTACACATCTAGTAAGGTCACATTTGGTAGAGTCTCCACACACAACTCTAGTTAGTTCATAATAGATAGTATCAGATACAACGTGTGTTCCTACACATCTTGAGTGGTATAGATATTTATTCATTTGGTCATTAAGGTTTAGATAGTGATACAGCATAGAATGATACGACACACATTTATACTGGCATTAGTTTATAGCTTCACTTCATGGGGTAATGATAGAGCCAAAAGGCCAGCCTTTATATTCTTAAGCCACCTAATCAAAGGGATTGGACACATAGTCTAAATATTTCTTATCACATGCATGATTACATAGCTTCACTTAGTGGGCAATGATGGAGCCAAAGGGCTAGCATTTGTATTCTTGAGCCACTCTCAAGGAATTGAGCATAAAATGATCTCTTACATCCCCTTGTAATAACAACTAACATTATTAGTTCTAAATATCCATCCCTATCCAAAATAAATTATCCAATTCCCAAACTTACCAATATCCTATGTTACCAATCTTAAATTAGTTCACTTTACCAACTCAATTTACAAATTACAAAACAAGTAAAAAAAAATCTCACATATGATTACAAATCAAACCTAACATCACACTTGAACATATCATGAACAATAAATTCACATCCCAAAATGCAACCTCACCAAAAATATGCGATCTCAAAATCAATACCAAATCAATTATTTCTAATAAACCATTTTCAAAAAATATAGCAACATACTTCAAATCCCATAACACAATGTGCATGAGTTGAAATAAAAATATTATCCATATATATAATGAAGTTTCAAAACATATACATCATATCAAGGTATAATCAATCATGAATGGGCATCATGCCCTCACTCTTAGTCTCACTCTCCCCACTAGTACTAGTCCCATAATCCACTCTAGCACTCAATGGCCCTGGACCTCCTCAAGCTCATAAATGCCTCTTAAAATGACTCTCTCACTCTAGTAGCCAAAAATGATCATCATGAAAGCCTGCATATCACTGATAAATATCCATGTACTCATCCATGATCCTTATGCTAAAAAAACCATAATCTGGTAGAGGCATCTTATGCCTATCTAGCTCAGCCCTCAGCTAATCTTTCTCTCCTGCTACCCTAACATATGTAGTTGTAGTTATAGTAGCTCTATCAAACTAATGAGAATATACATTGGCTATAACTATTTCTCACTCTATTAAACCCTCCTCCATAGCATTATCAGGTACATGTTTTGTAAGCTCTTGGAGTGTCAACTTAATGATGGTCTCCCAGTACTCATCATCTATACTCCCTACACTAGCTTGGGATTCATCTTGATCACCTCCCACTCCAATTGCACATAAATTATGTCATTAAATTATCTATATGCTTTTAAATAAAACTAAACAATCACAAACTTGTACATAATTCAAAATTGTTACTTGCCTACTATCATCTAGATTAATGTAAGATCTTCATTCTTGAGAGTACCCCATCCATCAATAAGATAAAATTGAGCCCACCATGTGGTATATTCCTCTAAACATACAACATCATCTACATCTATAATATCTATAGTTGTGTCTTGTGCATCCAAAGGTAATGGTGCTAACTTAGCTTTGGTAGGTCTCACACGAGCTCTTATCCTTACTAGTGCTCATGCACTCCTCACCCACACCCATGTTGTTAGGGCCACATCCTATGGAACACCAAATTATCTATTCATGTGCTCATACTCATAGCACTCATACACTCCAAACCAGTGGTCACGTATCCAACAACTAACCCTCATATACTGCAATTACACTCCATCCTTAGCCCACCTAGGAAATCCTCTATATGGCCTCCATATAATGTTACTAGTTACTAGACTATCTAACACCCATCTATAATGATTTATCTCAAGAGATCGGATAGCGAGTTTACTCATCCATCGCTCCCCAAATGGCTATGGATGTGCCCACCTTTCCCTCAATAATCTTATCAACCATATAACCATTATGTGCTCATAAGCCCAATAATGCAATAGCATCACTACACTCAATCTACCACTAAATACCTCCTATGTAAACCTATATAGATCCATGTATAGGTGGGCAAGCATAGTCCTACCACATGAGAACATAGTTCCATATACCTATGCACTACATAGGATCTTATGCATCTTATATGCAATCAACACTCTACTCCTATCCATAGCAACAAATGAAGCTAACATCATGACCAACCACTTCCATAGATGTGAAATACTAGACTATATTATAAATAATATTATCACATCATTATCACTACCTCTCTAATGTATACTTGAATGTGCACTAGCAAAATACAAGGACATCTGATCAATAGCATCATCACCCATGTCATCCTGTAATGTCACCCACCATTTATTAACTAGAAAATGTAAAATGTGATACACATTGCTAGAAAGTAAATGTATCTACATTCCACCTCTCACATAAGGTTATAATTAGATACCTATCCCACTGCATTATGCCTAGGTCACACACATGACCCAACCCTACCCTATCCATGATAGCTCTCTCATCAGTAGATAATGGTAACATCATTAATGTATCCATTACCTAACCTTTATAGAACTCCCTAAACCATACCTTACCTTATAAATCACAAAAAAATAGCATAGATATCAATCAACCATGCCAAGTAAATATCCAAGATATACAACAATAGGCAAAAAATCAAAATCTCAAAAAATCAAGCCCAATGGACAACAACACTACAAAAAGGACATCAATGTTAGATAAGAGCACTAGAACTTGGATAGCAGTGTTAAACCCTAGATAGGATCACTAACTCTTGGATAGGAGCACTAAACTAGTCAAAATTTTCCTAAGACACTTTAAATAGCTCAAAAACATCAAAAATAGGCTTCTAAATAGACAAAAATTATGCATTTCAGCTACTAACCAGGGTAACATCACCACCAACCTAAACTTGGGATACCAACTACTCAAATTAGGTCATGGTAAGTGTTCATCTCCTTAGCATCTCTTTCACTCTAGAGTTTCAAATCTCAAACTAGTTAATACACAAATGAATCAAGAATAAATCCAACTTCTTATATTACCCAACTTTCCCAATCAAAGCAAAATACCATTTTGCCTATAATTTAAACCCTATAACTCTATTTTTAAAACCATTTACTTTAAAAAAATCATGACAATGATACCTTAGACATCACATGAGCTTCACTTTATTACTACTTCATTTGCCTACTATAGCATGCACATCTATATACTTCCTTTGTACTTAGACACATATCTTGATCATCACCAATCAAAACTTGTTCCAATTTCAATAATTTAGTCTAATCAATCAAATAACTTCTCAATCAATTAAAACTATACCAACCTTATTTGTATCATTACACCACTATTCATCACTTTTAGCTCAACTTTCTCTATCACAAATTTCATCCCTCTCCCCAAAGTGGGGCATGATTCCTATTATTCCTACACTTACCCAACATACCCATCCACTCTCATAAGTGGATACACCATGGTTTTGACACCTCTAGTATTTAGATTATTATATTAAGCTCAAATTGATTTTAATACATAGTGGTTTAGATTACATGGGTCACTCAACATTACTCAAGACATTTAGGGGGATATACCTTTAGTTTACAAATATAGTGGTTTAGATCATATAGATCCCTAGCGATTTCAATTTATAGGTACATATACTATTCAGATGCAATGGTTCAGATCATATGGATTCATAGTGACTTTGATATATATTTAAACTTAGATAACAATTTTAGGGGCATGTACATTACTACATGTCTCACACATACAGCTTCATATATCATAACATAGTTAATGACCAAATAGTAGATTATAGGCATAGTACAGAGCATAGTGTTTTGATATCCAATTTTTCACATGGGGCATGGCATGATATTTCATATCACATGTGGTTATATAGATTACCATATTATATATATGCATCACTCACATGGGGCATGGCATGATAGGTCATATCGCATGTGGTTATATAGATTACCAGATTATATAAATGCAATTTTAGGGGCATGTACATTACTACATGTCTCACACATACAGCTTCATATATCATGACATAATTACATGACCAAATAGTAGATTATAGGCATAGTACAGAGCATAGTGTTTTGATATCCAATTTTTCACATGGGGCATGGCATGATAGGTCATATCACATGTGGTTATATAGATTACCAGATTATATATATGCATCACTCACATACTATATTTGGGGGCATGGCATAGATGTTCATGTTATTCATCATCCAAGATTATATAGATTGGAATGGCAAGACATGTCATTCTCTTTTTACACATTGACTAGAGTTTTAGATTACACTCAGCTATACCCATGTTATCACTAGGTTGGACCATATGGTCATATATAGTGGTTGGCCCATTATATTACCTAGGCTTAGACTACACAAATTTGTGTAGGATAGAGGATAGACATTAGTTTTGGTCCTTCGAGAATTTCTCAATTCTAGTTCAGATATTCAAAGTGGTGGCATGACAGATTTTACTCTTCACAACATACAAATTCTATACACACATTATAGATTACATTAGTTTATGTGGGATAGAGGGTAGACATTGGTTTTGGGCCTCTAAGCATTTCTCATTCTAGTCAAATTTAGCATAGGGGGAAAGCATTACCCTCCTTCTCCATATTACATGAATTCTACTTTCAGATTTAGTACCGGGGGTATCCATTTTAGGGATTCCTTCTTTCTCTAGGCACTATTCATCTTTCCATCCACTTCCCTAGCTAGGAAGTGAGTTGGACCCTTTATAACACATTCATCTCCATGTAGGTAGGTTTAGGTATGCATTTTATTTTCTTTATTTTACTCTAGTACTTTATTTCATTGCATCACTAGAATAAAAGGGGGGCAAATGTACACACCTTAAATTGGTCAAGAAACCACACACATCATGTCTTTTCATAGTCCTTTCATAAGAGAATTTGATTGGAGAATATAAGCCTTGTTTACATTTATCCATGTCTTTTGTTTTACTTATTTTGGTCTTATTTCATGCTTGAGTGACCTTTTTACTGATTCCTAATCATTTATAGACTTTCAAGACCTAATTCTAGCTCAGTCGGACCCCATTTCCCATGCTTATTCTATCCCCCCAAGTCTCAATCCTATAGGATAGGAGCACTATGGTTGGACTATAGCGTTGGACCCTAGGTGTCCCATTTCTAGTGCTCTTATCCAACTATATTTTGAGTCCCAATGATTAGTTTACCTCACTTAATGAGTCTTAATCCCTCCTTAGCTTCATTTTTAAGTTTTCCTAATGTCAACCAAATTTGAATAAAGCTCCCAAATTTTAAATAAATATTCTCCTATATAAAGGACTACACAAGGAATTTTATATCTAGCACTTACTACTTTGGCATAATACATAATTAAAAAAATCAATCAATAATATAGCTCAACATTCTGCATCACACATAGACTTGCATGCTTGATCAAGGAAGGGCCTAAGAAAAATTCATTCTTGCATCTACCATGCATGTTGATTATGCATGTTCCTTAAGGGAGAACTACATTTGATCTGAGACCCTAGCTTGAGGGTTAATGTAGGTAGTGATCAGGATAGTAGGGGTTATAGATCATGTGATCATTCTTCCTATAACCTAATTTTTCCCCCTTTTTATTTTTATGTATTTATTTCTTCATGTGTGTAGATAGACTAGGATTGGAGATCAAATCATCTCTACAAGGAGATACATCAACAATCAAGATATAAAATTTCATAGGTGGACTAATATAGGAACATTGAAAAAAACCTAGAAAGCTCAAGGTCTTTGTAACCAGTTTAGACAATAATAACAAGAACTAGACTATAGCATCAGACACCATGGTGTCCTATTTTTGGTGCTCCTATCCTTTCACCAAATAAAAGATAGATTTAGGTTTCAAACATCTTTCCAACCCTGCACAATAGTTTTCAACTTCTACAATAGTTGTCTCGGATTGTTTTTCTAGATAAGTTATTTCCTTCTCCCATGTAATTAATTCCTCAAAATATGTATTATACCTTATTAAATTAGATTTTTCTACTCATTCAATGCTATTTATTGTTTAGAAACTAGATCCTAGTTTCCCAAAAATAATAAAATAGTGTTAAATGAAGTTAAATAATATATATACATATTCTTATAAATCATAATAGATATATATGTATGTATGTATATATAAATATATATTAAAATTATATATATAATATATATACACATATTTGAATTGGATTTAAAATTTTGGAATCTTTCTCTTGTAGTCCCATCTCCAACTTGTAAACCAAAAAAAATAGAAGAGATGAATGAAAGCAAAATGAAAGAAGTAGACTTTTATCCTTCGAAAGAGAAGTTTAGGGCAACTTTAAGGGAAGCCTATATCAAGTGGTGGTGATTCACTCAATCTAATAGTGGATATTTAACCTCATCTCAAGTGGAAATTTTATGTTTCTTTTTATATTAAATTTACCTCTAATCAATTATTTAACTTTGACTTATGTGTATAATTCAATTTTGTTTTCTTTTAATAAATTTAAAATGCATTCCACCTTGTTAAAATTTTAAAATAATAATTAATTATTTGTGAATAAATTTTAGATGGTAAATAAGGAGGAACTATAAGTAAACTAGATGTAACTTGGTGGTAAGGTCAAATCTCTTTTAATCTACCAATTAGTTAATTTTAATTTTAATTTAGACACTTTTAAGTATGTTTAAATAAAATACTTAAATTACAAGTTTGCCAAAACTAAAGTTTATGTAGGATTCCTTTAGGTAGTGGAATTTTACCACCAACCATTAATATTTTTTTGACCCTTTTAGTATCAATTCTTTGGGACCACTTCTAGAGGCTCTTTGCAGAAATAAAACCAACTCTGGCTTCTATCCCCAAAGTTGGTTTAGAATCGACATGTTTAAAATACCCAAGAATGAAATTTTTCAAATATGGAAGTTGTAAGAAAATTATTGTACCTTTAAATTATCATTAATAGAATAAAATAAATTTTATTCCTAAATTCATTATTTTTTGCTTTGGTGTTTCCGTAACATGTTTATTTAGAATTTTGAGGGATAAGTTTTCTATAAAATTAAAGTCACTTTGGAATAGTTTATTAAATCATGGTCTTTGTTTATTAAATCATGGTATTTCTCATTATAAAAATATTTTGTTGTTTTAAATGTAATATTTATAGCTTAGATAACTAACATTTGTGAAAAGAAAGATTTGTCCTCTTACATTAGATTTAAACTAGAAGTACGTATGTACTTGATTACTAGTATGAAAATTAGTATATGTTGTCTTGTTAAGAAATTTTTTATGATTGTGATGGTTATTTTACTACCTTTTAACATTTATAGTTTGAGTCATGGTTTCTCCAAAGCATTTTGTGTCCCTTTTATGCTTATTACCTTAGTTTGACTTTTAGACCACATTTTCAAATGTTTGTGTGGGTGAACCTAGGATAAGGCCCACTTAAAATCATTTTGGTTTGTAACCTTAGAATAAGTCTTGGTTCCATGTTAAAACTTATTTTTGTGTAAACATATACTTCCCATACATAGGGAGGTACTTTTTATTCTTAGTAGTGCCTAGTTACACTTGGGTCAAATGTCACTGCAAGGTTACCCATAAGGGGTAATGATGTCATGCTTAGTCTTATAGGTGATTGGTGGAGTTGATTATCTTCACATCTAAACTAACACTCATTTAATAACAAGTTAATAATATCTAGCCTTGATTCTACATATGATGTAATCATCATAGATATGTAGGCAGCTCAAGTAGTGGGCACAAGTTTATCATACTAACCCTTAAAACACCCACTTTATGTGGGTGTTATCAATTAACTTGAGATTGTTCTTATAGAACATGCTTAAGAAACTAGCCATTAGGATGTTTGGTTAGTGTGCACAACTAAAAACCAATTTAGTATGTATTAGAATACATGCTTAAAGTATCTAATTCTTAGTATGCTTGCTTAATCACAAATGGGATGATATTCTTCCTTGTGTTTATGTTTATCTTCAGTTTCAATAGCATGATTTTATTAGTTGACTATCTATTATGGATAGTGATCCATGTTATTTATTGATATTTAAGTTTATTCTCTCTCATGTCAACCTTGGGCACCTTTTGAGATTCATTTAGGAGATGGAATTTCTCTAAATAATATAATTCAAAGATTATAGAATATTTGACCATGTTAGAATAAGAGAATATAAGTTCCTAGTCACTCATGATTCTTATTATGACATTATGTGAAAGTTATTGAGTAATCATTCACATTTTTTAATGTCATAAATAGTGATTGATGACCTTAAGATGTGTCATGTGTTAGGTAGATGACTAAAGCTTTATAATCTTGCCTAAGTTACATACTAGTTCCCTTGTTAGCTTAGATTGCCAAATCTTGTTTGGTAATGATGTATCATAGAGGAGGCCATCATAAGTGTAAGTAGAACTATATTGAAACCTAATTCCACATAGTTGATATGTAGGTTACCCAATTTTTTATGGAGGCATCAAGTCAAGGTTCTTGGGTTAGATTAGGGGTGTTTTTTGTCTTCCTTTGTGTTGGGATTGATACATATTTGGTTGGATAAATATGTTTAATTTTAATTTAAGTTTGATTTTATCCTTGTGTGGTTGTTTTCAACCATTTCACTTTAAATTATATGCTTTCCTTGTCTTTAGTACCTTAAGAGTAGAGTTATATAGTGTTAGATGACTCTTCCTTAGTGAGTCTTAAAGTGATAAATTTGTGTTAATTAATGATTTTTAAAGATCATTTCATTTACCTTAGGTGTTGATCAGGTTAGTGTGAATAAAATTATGATCCTTTAAATCAATAAATTATAATTTAACTTTATTTAATAATGTGATTTTTCTCACTCCCTTAATCAAGATATTATTTACTGGTTTGATTTTAACTTCTTATGCTTGTAATCTACTCTTAGATAGGCCTTATAGTGCCTAGCTAAGGTATTAAGTAAATTTTGTAATAATTATGTTTGTTTCACTCCAATTATACCTTGACATAAACAAAAAAATACATTGGTTTTGGGACAAAAAATTAGGCATTACAGGGTGTTCTAGACATCTATTATGTGTGACAAAAATGGGATACTTAAGAGATCAAAAGTGGAAACATGTGGCAATGAGAATAGGAGGGGTAGAGAAATGGGAGGAAAAAATAGGTGACTATAGAGTAGTTAAAAAAGTATGACATTAGATATCTAGGTTTGTTCAGATATTTTAGAATTATGGTGTCATATAAAGGGGACTATTGAGCAGGGTCTCAACTCTATTATCAACATTAAGGGTTTTTCAGGTAGGGTTTCAACTTCAGTGTCAGGTTTAGGGAAATTTTATCCAGGTTAGAAGTTATAGCAGTAGAAAAATAGTTGTAAGATAGAATAAATCCTAGAAGGAGTGGTGATTAACAAGGTTGAAAGCTTGATGGTGAGAAAAAGTGACTACAAATTAAAGTGGAATCTTTGTCAAGGTAAGCTAAGTAAAAATGGTAGAGAGAGTAAAATAACCTATAAGAAAATATTACCAAAAAACACTCCAAGATTCCAAATGAATGAGCAAGATGAAACACCAAACACACCAATATAATTGATCCAAATTACAATAAAACTCACTTAGGGCTAAATAATTTCAAGTTAGAGTGTAAAAAATGAGGTGAAAAAATGAATTGAGGAAGTTTGATTAAATAAAGGGGGCAAAAATACCCCCATATGCATAAATATTATCCCTCATTAATGAGGGTTATATCAGATTGTAAAGACTACATTACATTCATCAGATTATGATGGTTACATAGTATTCCTTAGATCTTGACACCGACTCAGCAAGTGTTAGAGTTTAACACCTGTCAAGCAGAGTCTAACTCTGATAATTGACAAATATTTGTTTAAGTATTTCAATTTTATCATTTCTCCTTTGAATTTTCTCCCTTATAACTTGATTTTTGATAAATTTAAAAGTGTATCCCAAATTTCATAAACTAGTGAAATTTGGGGACATTAAGATGAGAAAGGATGACATCAATGCTTACCACATCCATCTATTTTAAGAATGAGTTCATGTTGGAATGATCTTGTTGAATCATTTATTTAGAGAAAATAATGCCATACATGTGAAAATCTTTTGGGTGCCTCTACTAAGCATCATCTTCAAAGGAAAGGGAGTCTTGAACCTTGGAAGCCTCATCAATTTCAACCTAGTCAAGCGTGTTAGTGAGGCCTGAGGGGGTGGTAAATTCTATATGCTAAGATATATTATATACATAGTATGAACCACCCTTTCATTCAAACTTTATATGTTCCCACCATGGAATTATTTTGGATCTATGGTTCATGTGGTATTCTATAAGTTTTATGTGCATTATTACAATAACCATATTTAGGACATCTACGAGTCATATTTGGTGGTCTACAAGGCCATTAACAAGAGGCACATGACAAAAATCTTAGATAAAATAAGTAATATTCTCCTACCTATAAGAGCTTATTTAAACTTTAAAGATCACACCATCTGGGTAGATGGCATCTGATAATCCACTCTCATCATACTTTATCAAGTCTTAGACCACCTCACAAGTCAAGAAATAACCTATCAACTTGTTGAGAGTGTCATGGGTTACTCATTTAATCATCAATAGAAGGCATGCCCTAACTTCCTAATATTCATTTTCCAACATGAATATAATAACCTACCTTCACTACAAAATATGATGCAAAATAAAAATTCATACACCCTGGGAAGGGCTAAGCATAGAGATTAGGACCCCCTAAAATTCATCATCACCCATATGGTGAGGTACATATCCCATCTCAATATCATGTATCACCATGAGCCTCAAGAGGATGACAATATTTATCTCAATACATCCAATGACATTGAGTTATTATTGTAGTTAAAAGTAGTGAAAAGGTAAGGAAAATAGGACCAATCTAGACTAGTCCTTGAGTAAAAGAATCTTTCACCTTTATAGGCTCCACAAATGTAGCCACCTCTACCACAATAGGCCCTGAGGCCCATGAAAAATCAACTAAGAGAAGACATGTAGGAAAGTTCACCCCATATTTCTATAAGTATCATACAAGGGGTCTCATCACCTTCTCTTCCTTGAGTTTTACCTCCCTCAATCTTGGATCAGCTTTACCACCACCAATTTGATGGGTCACTAAACTATGAATGGTGTAAGTGTTGAAATTTG